>VZTD01004397.1:1349856-1408947 GCA_013397725.1 Rhagologus leucostigma
TCCTTTAAAAAAAAAAAAAAAAAATCCCTGCTAAGCCACAGTGATGGGTGGGTTTTGTGTTGCTGAAATGCCCCAGGTCTTTTTGGGGTGTCTTTGGTCTTGATATAAAATATAAAATGTAAAATATATTAAATATAAAGTATAAAATATAAAACGTAAAATGCAAAATATAAAATATAAAATGTAAAATATAAAATATAAGGTGTAAAATATAAAACGTAAAATATAACACATTAAATATAACATATAAAATATGTAAAATATAAAATATAACACATAAAATATAGAATATAACACATAAAATATAGAATATAATACATAAAATATCAAATATCAAATATCAAATATCCAATATCAAATATCAAATTCAGATGCCATCAGTGGGTTGGGAAGGTGTGGAATATCCATCCCATTGGCACGTGCCTTCCTGACTGGGAATATCAGATGCAGTTTCCTGCAGAGGTGGCCCAGGGTGACAATTTGGGGCGAGGGAAGGTGGGGAGATGGGGGAGAAGGGATCCCAGCCACGGGGATTGTCTCCTGGAGAAGGTTGGGAAGTGTGGGTGGCGCTTCCACGGGCTCAAAGCCGTTTGGAAAATCAGATTTCCGGCAGGTTTGGAAGCAGGACACCACAGCAATGGATACGGATGGTGCTGGGTGGAATATTTATCCTCACAATCAGCAGCTTATTTTGAAGAGACCTCCGGGGAAGTCCCTGAAATGCCGGTGGCTCCACGGGAGAGAGGTGGGAGGGAAGGGCTGGGAGCCGGGACCGGTGTTCCCAACAAAACCTTGCTTTAAACAGCACCTGCTAAACCCGGCCCCAGCCCCAGGCTTCCAGCAGCCAAACATCTGGATTTGGGGATTCCCGATCCCATCCATGGCCGTGGAGATTCACAGAATTCCCAGACTGGTTGGAGTTGGAAGGGACATTAAGGGCAGGGACACCTTCCACTATCTCAGGCTGCTCCAAGCCCTGGCCAGCCTGGCCTTGAACATTCCAGGGATGAGTTTTCCAGGAGTTTCCTGCACTCTATCACATCCCAGGTGCTGCTATCAGCAATATTTGGGGACCACTTCTCATCTGGCCCTGAAGAAACCAGACAGAAAAATCCTTGAGAGACTCTCCCTGAATCCAGTGGTGCTGGCAGAGGAGCAAGCGAAGGTTGGAGCCAGCCTGGCCTGTGCAGAGCTGTGCCTTGCTCATGGAAAACTCGTGGAAAACTCCTGGGAAAATGCCTCTCAGCCCCTGAATTAGCTCCCTGCAGCTTCACGAAAAAGGCCCTGAATAATGCAGACAGGAAAACGAGCACAGGACAATCTGGCTGTCACCCAGCTTATCCAAATATTGCTATTTTTGGGCTTTGTTTGAGTTTCTTGGCTCCTCAGAGGCACATCCCGAGATCCCGGTGCTTTTGATCTGGGAAGCGCTGAATAATTCCCTTTAAACAATAATAAAAGAGGAATTTTTATTCCACGCCGCCGCCATAGCAACCACTGATGTCATAAATGTGGGGACATGACTTCATGGCAGCACCTGAGCTCAGGAGGAACCTCTGCCCCAGAGCAAATATCCTGCAGGAGAGTGGGGAATACGGAAAGCTGAGGGAACAGCTTTCCATAAATTCCTTTTCCCCCTGCTGAGGGTGAACATCCCTTTCCAAGGCATGGAGCAGGGCTCTCCATGCAGAAAGAATTTGGTTTTGTGGGTTCTGCCCCGTTCCCAGCTCTCCCTCGGGAAGCTGCAGAGCTGCACAAGTGAGGAGATTGTGAATAATTCCAAAGGGATAAAGGATTTTTTTTTTTCGATTTTCTTGGCAGCACTGGGTGGGAATCCAGAGGTTGTAACCCAGCCCTTGCTCCCCAGGAGAGGGGAAAGCTGTCGTGTTATATCAGGAACCTGTGAGAGGAGAAGAGAAGTCATTTGGAGGCAATAGAAGCCATCTGAGGGAATCCAAGCCACCACTGATGGCTGCAGCAGGCAAAAAGCTCTGTGGGAAGAGCTCCCTGCGCATCCCGGGGATTGCTGCGGGAGGGCTGAGCCGAGAGGCTCTTAGGAGGCACCCTGGACAAAAATAAAATGTTCTGAGGCGTTTCCAATTCAGCCTGGAGGCGATCTCTGTCTGCAGAACCTTGGTTCACTTCACCATCTGGCAGGGGGAGCTGAAATCCATCAGAGGCTTTGCCAGGAGGAGAAATAAAGAGAAGGTGGGAGCTGGTTTCTCCTTCAGGCTCCTGCTGCCTGGGCAAGCAGGAGGCTTTGCTTGAGCCCGTGTTGTCATTGCCTAAACCTGCAGCGAAAAGCAAACCCTGAGGGGTCTTTGCCTCCCCACAGGCTGGGGAATTGGCCAAGGCTTGGAAAATCCAGCTATTCCCAGCCTGGATGGCTAAAGAGTCCTTTCTTCTGGTGTGGAATTCTAAAAAATGACTCATTGGGGTTCACTCTCGTCCATAACGGGGATCCGAGGGCAAGGAGTAAATCCCAGCATCCCAGTGCAGTGCCCTGCAGATCCAGGAACCTGGGAGAAACCAGGGTCACACCTGAACATCCAGGGTGGTTTTCAGTCCCCGGAAAAGCAGCTCAGATCAGCCTCTCTGAAGCTGCTCCGTGTCCACGCACGTATTTCACACGATATTTTGTAGAACAGAGAGGGCTGCGTCTGCTGGGAGCCTGATTTTCCTGCTCGTGCTGGTGCCTGCCAATAACAAATAGATCCATTTATAAAATCTCTGTCACTGTCACCAGGCAAGTTCCTGCAGGGCCACCGAGACGTGGGCCTCGGGCCAAGTTTTATTGCTCCCTTCATCATCTCCCCCCTCCCCATGCCTGGGTTGCCTGCACCAAATTTTCAAGACCCATTATTCACATCAGCCCGGGGTTCCAGGGAACAGCTTTCCAGCGGTTTGCAAATATCATATTCGGAACGAAAGCCGTTCCCCCTCTGCAGAAAAAGTGAAGGGGTGTGTGTTCGAGGCTCCAGCAGGTTCCTGCTGCGAGCTGAAAAGGGATTTTGCTGCTCTGTGGGTTTTCCATGTGGCAGCGACAGGCAGAGGAACCAGTGGAGACCCTGCAGTGGAGTTTTTTCTGACTGCGGAAGGCACGAAGGGAGCACCCTGCTTGCTTTTTCTTCAGCCAACTGGTTTTTTCTTTCCCTCTTGGCGTGAGACGGAGAGCTGAATTTTGTTTCCTGGGACTTTGGGTTTTTTTCCCTTCTTCTCTTCTGAACTGTTTCAACAACATCAGAACACATCAGGAGAATTTTCTCCCCGAGGCCCGGGGGTGGGCCCACGCCCTCACCGACCAGCTCCGAGGAGGAGAGAGACCACACCTACAGAAGGACTCTGAAATCTTCCCAGGTTTCTCTCTATAGCGGGGGTTTAAATTCATTATTTAGCATCATTATCCTTTTCCTGTGTGTTTGTTAAAATAAATAGTTTTTATCTCTTTCACTTTCCTTCGAGGAAAAATTTCTTTTTTCCCGAACCCTGTAGGGGGGGGAAGGGTGGTTGCAACCTGGTTTTCTCTCAGGGGCTATATTACCAGATTTTGGCCAAACCGGCACAAATACTTATATTACTGGATGTGCTGGTGGTGCTGATGGGATCGTGCAGAGGAGTGAGAGGGTCAAAAAATGGCCAAAAAAGCCTGCACAGGGCCAAAAAATGCCTCTGAAACAGCCAAGAGGCTGCCCTGTGGTTATAAATACCAAAGAACAAGTCTGTGGTTTGACCTAAACCACAACTTCCCCAGGCTGGGACAGGGATGGCTCCTGATGGAGATGTCCTGGGGAGAAGGAAGGGAAGGGGACTGAGCATCCTCTTTCTCCTCCCTCCCCCGCCACAACCAGATTTATGGGACAGAGAGCTCCAGGGCACAGCTCAGAGCGTGGTTTGTTCAGGGAATGCCCGAACAGCCTAAATTCCCCCAATTTCTTATCCCCTGCTGCACACAGGAGGGGCTGTGCCCTCTCCAGGCCTTGGCACAGCTCCTCTCCCTCGGCCTCAGATCTGCTGGAAGTTTCCCTTCTCAGCAGCAATTTCCATTCCCTGCCCCAGCCTTCCTCCTCCTTCCCTGCCAATAGCAGCATTTCAGCCCCCAGAGCGGGACAAATGACGATTTTGTATTTACTTGTCGGCCTTGAGATTAAATATTCTTAAATAATAACACCAAAAAGGCTTAGGGCAACGGAGGGAATTCTCCCGAGGTCCCATTAATTCAGCACAGCCCAGAGACGTGGGATTACAGGGTGGGTCAGGCTCTGCCCACAGCAAGGTACAGGATTTATTTTCCCTGGAACAACGGGGTTTTTCTGAGCTGGTTTCACGCAGAAGCTTAAAATCAGGAGAACGTTAATCTGCTTTTCCGGTCTCTGCCTTTAATCAAAGCCTGTTGTAATTACTGTGCACGCTAATAACTCTGGAAATGCAGGGCAGGTTCGATGGGAAGAGTCTGCACAAATGGAATTTCAGCCAGGAAACGCAGTTTGGGGTGGTTTTGGGGCTTTCTGAAGAGCCACCAGGCTGCTGCTCCAGGGAAGGAGCCTCACTCCCCTTGCACCACAATGGGCCCATTAAATTCTTCCCGTGCAAAATCCCACCTGATCTGGTGAGTGAGGAATGCCAGAACAAGGCAGGAGGGGGGAAAGGGGCCTGGGTGGGTGTTCCACCCCTCCACAGCCCCCCTGGGAGCTGCCACCGTGGAGAAGATGAAAAAGCACCCCTGGAATAGGCTGGAAAGCAACGCTGACATCACCCCATGAGAGTGCCAGCAGGGGATGGAGGGAGGAGCCGTTAAATATTCCTTTCCTTAGCAGAAAAAAAAAATTCTGGATGGAGAGAAATGCAGAAACTTGTTGAATTAACCCCGAGATTTAATGTCCAGCTGTCGTGGAGTTTAGAGGCATAAAAGATTATCGAGCTCGGAGGTCCTTTGCCACAGGGACCGACAACTTCTGCTGCTACGGGGCTATCAAGAATTGGGATTGTGTTTTATGGGGCTGATATATGGCCCCATAAAGGAGAGACAAGGTCTCTTTCTTCCCTCTTTGAGTAGTCAGTGAGTCACGCTGCAAAGCCACAATAAACTCAGCTGGAACGTGCAGGATTCCAGAGCAGCGATGCCAGAGTCTCCATATTATTACTATTAATTATTCCTATTATGACATTAATTTCTAAGCCATCAATCTCCGCACTATTTGGGCACTGTGACTTAAATTTAGCTCCAAATTAGCATACATTAGCTAAATTAATGTAACATACCATATGTGGCAAAAACTAACGCAACATAATGTGGAATAAATTACAATAATTTAACATTGACTCTCAGGACTTGATGAGACTGTAAATCTTCTTTAAGGACTGAGATTAAAGCGAGAAACATTAAAAAGTAAATTCGTTTTACGCCGGAACAGCCTTTGCAAAGGCCGTGTTTGGAAACACAGTTCATTTAGGGAAAGGTTTCATCCAATTTGCCATTTAATGGCGTTGCTTTGCAATTACAACGTTGCCTTTCACCCAGAGCACCTGCAGCACTCTCCCAAGAATAATTCATCTGCCGTGTGCCTCGCAAAGCCGAGGAGCATCAGCATCCCCAGGTTTTGCATGGAATGGGAATGAGTTGGGGATAAACGAGAGCGCTCGGCCTAGGCCGGGGCTGGGCCTCGGAATTCCTAACTCTCGGTTCTCTGCCTGGATCATCCATCAAATCCCCGCTGCCAGCGATGGAACCTCCTCCCTCAGGCTCCGCTCGGGCACCAGACCCAATTCCTGCCCAGGTGGAGGGGACAGGCAGAGCCCCGTGGGATGGAGGTGCCGGCGATTCCCACCCGCCGCTGCCATTCCGAGGAGGATGCTACAGCTTCTTCCCACCCCGTGTTTTGTTGGAGGAGGTTCCCAGCTTTAGCAGAGCGATGTTTTTACTGCAATAACCATGCAGAGATCCTGCTGGATCTTCCTTCCCTGCTCTCTGCTGCTGTGGCTCGCCCCATCCCCATCCACTGGATTCCAGCTCGTGCAGCAGAGGGAATCTCTTCCCCCATTCCCTTGTCCCTCAGAGGGACACGAGCAGCAGCACAGGGAATCTCTTCCCTCATTCCCTCGTCCCTCAAAACGACATGAGCAGCACAGGGAATCTCTTCCCGTGTTCCATTGTCCTCAGAGGGACACGAGCAGCACAGGGAATTTCTTCCCCCATTTCATTGTCCCTCAGATGGACACGAGCAGCAGCACAGGGAATCTCTTCCTCCATTCCATTGTCCCTCAGAGGGACATGAGCACCACAGGGAATCTCTTCCCCCATTCCCTCGTCTCTCAGAGCACAGGGAATCTCTTCCCCCATTCCCTCGTCCCTCAGATGGACACGAGCAGCACAGGGAATCTCTTCCCCCATTCCCTCGTCTCTCAGAGCACAGGGAATCTCTTCCCCCATTCCCTCGTCCCTCAGAGGGACACGAGCAGCACAGGGAATCTCTTCCCCCATTCCCTCGTCCTTCAGAGGGACATGAGCAGCACAGGGAATCTCTTCCCGTGTTCCATTGTCCTCAGAGGGACACGAGCAGCACAGGGAGCTTTGATGCAATTCCTGCACTCCAGGAGGAATCCTAACCACATCTCCCTCTCCAAGGGAAGCTCTCTCTCCCCGGAGAGCCGGAACCCTCCAGGGAGGAAGGGAGAGGAGGGACAGTGAAGACGTTGCCCTTGGAAAATGCAGGAGCAGGTCTATTAGTCAGAGGAAATCCATTACTCAGGATGATGGATGTCCTTTCCCGCTGCGTCGCTGGAATTAAAACCCGGATCTGCGTCGCAGCTCGCTGAGGACACTCATTTACATGACAAGTACACAGATTCCAACTGCCGGGATTTCTGCTGGATTGCAGAGCTGCTCTGGCCTTCGGAGAGTTGCCCCTTTCTGGTCCCCACCTTTAGGAATCCTGCCGAAAGACCCCAAATCCCGCGTGGCATGTGATGGAGCACCAGCAATGCTTCCCCCAAGGGGATGGGGTGAGTTTGGGGGAGCCCCGGAGGTGTCTGAGGGGATTTGCTCATTAGAGACAGCTCAGGTGTGGCCCTGAGATCCTAAGAGATGCTTGTGAGGAAGATGAGAGGCCTCGTGTTTCCTCCATGGACCATCCTGGGCCAGAATTTGTGAACCCCAAACACACCCCAGAGCCTCCAGCAGCCCAATTCCTGCAGGATGGGGACAGATCCTCACCCAAAAAAACCTTCGAGCCCAAACCAAGGGGGAAAACAATCAGGAAAGATGTCTCCAAGTACTCTGGAAGAGGAGAAAATAGATGAGGAAGGTGAAATTGTTGGCCATGAGCTGCCTGCCCTCCATCCCTGTATCCCTCCCTCTGCTCAGTGGGGTCCTGCTGAGGAGCTCCCATTGCAGGAGTAAATCCCTACAAACCAGCATCCATGGCGTGGAACACCATTCCCATGGAAATGGCCATTTTCCCACACAAAAAAAGGAAGAAAAGGGTTTTAAGCCAGGCACGAGGATGACAAAAGCCTTGAGGTCCCGCGCACCACCCTCAGCAGGAAGGTGCTGATGGAGGGAAATATTATTTTTCAATATTAAACCGATCTTGAAGTGACTCAGAACGAGGTGATGGTGGGGTAATTTAATCGACCAGCTCCAAATCATTTCACCTTCGGAGTAAGAAAATGCACTAGTGGGAAAAATCACAAATGAGATGTTCCAGGGCGCCTGAAATCTGATTTTGGGGTATTTTTTACATCCCATCCTCCGAGATGTTATGACACCATGGCGAAATGTGAAAACACAGGGATTTTCTGAACGATAAAAAAATTGAAATTTCGCTCACTCCTCGGCAGGCGTGAGCTCAATGTTATGAAGGAGGTTTTAAAGCTGTGGAGAAGGTGATGAAAGAATATTAATGATATTCTTAGATGAGCAGTAAAATACACTGATGCTGCTAATAAATTGTAGCTGCTTCCGTGCCCCTTGGGGTTTGGGCTGGATGCGAGCTGATGTGAGAGGGAATTTTGGCTGTGCTTTGCTGGAACGGGGTGGAGGAGAGAGGTTAAAATTGGGGACGGTGGCTGTGCTGGGAGGACACAGAAACCTGGGGTGATCCATCACCTCAGAACAATGCAGCCCGCGCTGAAGGGACCATTAGGGACGCAGGAAGGGCAGCTAAAACCTCCCAATTATTCATCAGTCCCCAACCCGGGCCTGCTTTTTATCTTGCAAATAAGATGTCAGATCTCGGGAGCCTTCATTCAGTCCCTGCTTCCCCAGTTTGGTGGCCCATCCATAACGATTTGCCGTTAAATATCCCATGTTCACCAATTCCTCCATTTATTGGCTTCATTTGAAACCATCCTGGCCATCTTTTTCTGTCGGCAGGAGATATGACAGAGCCCTTCCACGGCGAGAATTGACTATAAAAGGTGCTAATAAAGGAATCAATCTAACATTATAGCGCATATTTAGAATTAATTCTACCTATTCTCCCCCCCTCGAGCAAGAGACAGCACCTAATGACAGCGGGATCATCTGGAAAGGTGCAGCCCTTGCTTTAAAAACTGACGTGTGGCAGGGTAATGGGATTAAAAATGAATTGCCATTCCTAATGGTTTCCCACAGCATCCATCTCGCTGTCAGGGCTTCCCAAACAACACAGCCTGAAATTAGTCTGGCCTTGTTTCAAGACTCTTCCTAATGATCCTCTGAACGGATCTCTGCGATTTGGCACCATCATTTTAGGGTTAAATATCAGCTCGTTTATTTTTTTTTACTGGGGGCACGTGATGGGTTCTACGCTCAGCAGTGGATAAAATAAAGTGGATTATTGAGGGGGTGTCAGAGGTTTTGTTGCTCTGCCGCCATGAGCAACCCAAGTGTGGGGCCACAGGTTGGTGGGGTCTTGGCGGAAAGCAGCTCTAATTTGGGAGATGGATCTTTTCTTTCCCCTTGCAGAGGGGTGGGATGGGTGCAGGGCAGCTCCCTCAGCAGGCTGTGCCATTCCCAAATGGATATTCCTGCGTTTTGCAGCCCGCAGCACACCCTGACAATCCTGTCCCTATTTAAGTGCAGCTCTGACCCCACCCCATTTCCTCGGAGTCCAAACCCAGCAGGGGTGCTGGCTGAGGCAGCACGTAAAACCACTATCTTCCTTTTTTTCCATTTTCTCGGGTCCTGAATTTTCCATATCCCAAGGGAGATAAAAAGACGACGAGGCTTCGATATTCCCTGGCACATCTCGTGCAAAGCTCCCTGGGATTCTTGGTGGTGCCACCACCAGCCCTGGGGACGGGGGCAGAGGCGGCTCAGCTCCGGCACCGATGCCTGGAAAGAGGTGTGGAGGGAGAGACACCAGACATAAACTCGGGGCTTTCCCTTTTCTTTTTCCTTGCAGGGCAGATCCTACAGGCTCAGGCTGAGGGTGATCCGTTCCCAGCCTGTGGGTGTGGGTGCCCACAGAAGTGTCCCAATCTCCCTGTGTCTCCATTTCCCCGTGTCCCCATCCTGCTGCATGTCCCAATCTCCCTGCCCAGGTTCCACCCCAAAAGACGGGCTGAGGCCTTGGAGCAGACCTGGAGAGAGAATCCACCTAAACCTTCACTTCAGCTGCCAAATCAGATCCAGACCCAGCCCAAATCCAGCATTCCCAGTTCGGGGTGCAGCCTGGGAGCTGGGATCCCTCTCGTTTCAAGCACCATCCCTCTGGGTACCAAAGACATTAAAGGAGCTGCTTTCGATTTCCATCTTCTAAGGGGTTTATTAATAAACCCTGTGGGTAAATATCCTCCATCCAATTACGACAAACACCTTGAAGGTACAGTGTCCTTTTAAACAGCCATTAGATGCCTTATTAAATCCAAATTAAACACTCACTGAGGGCCATTCATTGACAAAAAAAGCTGTTTCCCAGAGTAATGAGCGGGTCACCTCACCGGGGCATTGCTGCCCGACCTCGGCTTCCTGAGGGACAGCCCTGCAGGATGCACCAAAAGCTTGGCTGATGAATGGCTCTGGCAAAATGCTCTTGACCTTAGGGGACGCTCCAAAGTGATGAACACTTAATGATGAAAGGCTCCAGCAAGAGGCAGTTTCCATTTCTGGCCTGAACGTGCAGTTTTCAGGGCACTGCCGGGTAGGGGAGGGAAGGGAGAGAGGAGGGTAAATGTCAGTGTTTGATAAAAGCTGGTTTAACAGCACGGCTGAAAGGCGCTGGAGAGGCTGTGGGGGATGTGCAGGGCTTCCCTCAGCCCCTCTAAATTCAGGGCAGATGGAACCACTGGGTTTTTCCTCTGGGTCTTTGGGGGTGCCACTCCTAACACCCCCCACCCTCCCGGGCTCACAGCATCCTCCGAGCTTTTTGTTCTCCCAGCCCTTCGTGTCCAAGGGGACACCAGCTAAAGCCCAGTATCACCTCATCCCTCTGTGTTCTGCCGCCTCTGACCCCTTCTTCCCAAATTCCAGCATCCCTTCTTCCCAAATTCACCAGCCGGGGAGAGCCCAGCGCCCTCCTGAGCAGTGATTGCTCCACCCCTGAAGCCTTTGCTTTTCTCCCTTCTGAAAGCAATAAAAGTAATGAGAGGAATGATGGTGCCATCTGCTCCCGGAGCTTGTCACCTGCTCTGACAGGGCCATTTGTTTTTCTCACTCTTGTCACACACACAAATCCCCTGGGCAGCCCAGAACTCCACTGCCTTTTCCTCCCCCCCGGCACCCTCAGAAAGGTGGGAAAAGAAGCATCGAGGTGCATCCCTTCATTTGGAGGGCCACGGGAAGGGATGGAGAGGTTGTTTCCGAGCTGGAGGTGAGACAAGCCCTGGGTCAGAAGAACTTCAGGGCTTGGAGCCAGGCTGAGACCAGCCAGGGGTTCCGTGGACCCCAAAACCCTGTCAGTGCGGTGACATTAACGACATCACTGGGTGTGGCCAGAAAAAGACGTGGAGATTTCACCACCCAAAACGAAAAGAGGAACAAAACAAAGCGAACAAGAGGTAAAGGAAGGGAGAAGATGGCTTCAGCCTCCAGGCTGTTGCTCTCTGAGGGTTGGCTGAGAAATCAACAGAGGAGGTTTAAAAACGGGAAAAAGAAAGATTTGGCTGGAAAATTCAGTTGGAATCACAAATCAAAGCCCCCACGGAGCAAGACTTGAGCAAGGCTTGCCAGCAGAGCTGCAGGTCCCCACGGGGCCGGGCTTGGTGGCAATGGCACTTCGGGTGTGTGCAGAGCATTTCACACCTGGGGCCAGGGTGCCCCTTGGTAAATGACACCAAAACATCCCCTCTCCCCCTGGGAACTCCTGCACTCCCGGCCCTCGGGCAGCCTCAGCTGCTGGGAGTGCGACCTCAGGGACTGGTTGATACTGGTGTGCCCCTCTGAGTGAGCCAGCAGCAGCAGCCACCAGCTCTTCATCCATCTCTCAGAGGAGATGAGAGGATTTTTTTCCCTGAGTGCGGGAAGATGCATTGGTTCAATCCAAAGGCACAGCAAACGCTCACAGGCCTCCGGAGGGATTCTTCTGTTCTTTCTTTTTTTTTTTTTTTTTTAACCGACTAATTACATTTAAACAAATTCTCACTCTTGAGCTCGTTGGGAAGTGTCAGCTCCTGTTTTTGTCATCTGGCCTGGCTCTGGCTGAGCTTGCCCGGCACTTCCATTAACCTTGCAGGGCGTTTTGCTCATGAAACAGCGAAACAAATGAACAAGGTGCCACTGGGCCTGGAGCTTCAGTCCAGCTGCTCTTTAACTGGCCTGTGCCCCGAGTTTTAAAGTGGCCCAGCAGGTTCCTCTCCTCCCTCACCACAAAGATAACCCTGAAGAAACACAAGATAAAATATGAGGGTCTCCATCCCTGTGTGTGTTGATAACATCAATCTCACTCGGAGCAAGAGGCAGGACTTCACCTTACCCCAAGGCATTGGTCTTTCATGAGGGGGAAAGTGAAGCTGCCAAGTCGTTTAGGGACATTTCATCCTTCCAAACTGGAGGCTTCCAACTAAAAAGCTTCAGCGAAGACCTTGACCATCCTAAACCAGAGACCAGGAGGGCAAGAGAGAAGGAAATGGCTCCAGAGTCACACAAGACAGCCTGGAAGGACCTTGAAAAATTATTGAGTTCGTTTCCCCACCCTCCAGGCAAGATCAGCTCGGCCTAACCCTCTCCTGACAGAAGTTGTTCTGATCTCTCCTCCACAATTTCTCCTGCTGCTGTTTTAATCCCATTATTTCTCGCCACCAGAGCGGTGAACTTGTAAAGTAAAAAGTGTTGGAGGCTCTTCCTCTCCGTGGAAAACACAAACATCCCGAATTATCCTTGCCTCTACAGAGTTTTGGTTGTTTCCTTCTGCCCAGGAGACCTCTGGACCCCTCACCCCGCTCGCTGCTTCTTTCCACCCGTTCCTAATCCTGCTGCCTGCCTTGGCTGCTCTTGGGTTATTTTATGTAAGGGGAGAGGGACACGAATGACAACCCCAAAACTCCACCCCAAAAGAGGGGCTGAGGCCTTGGAGCAGACCTGGAGAGAGAATCCACCTAAACCTTCACTTCAGCTGCCAAAAATACGCGAGAGCTGCGTTTCTCCCGTCGTGCTTAAGGCACAAACCCTCCCGATAATGGCTCCTGACCTCCCTGCCATTCCCGGTGGCAAAGAACTGGGAAATCTCGTAGGGAGAAAGAGCTGACTCCTGCTTTTGTTCCTGCAGGTGGGAAACATTATCCCTGACAGCAGGAGCTGGGAGATATCACCGCTTTATCCCGGGAGGAGCGGGGATGGAGCCGCAGGAACAGCAGGGAAAGCCGGAGCTGCTGGCTCCAAGGCTGAGCCGAGCAGGGGAACAGCAGTGCCCTGACCCACCGTGGTGCCTTCCCACCCCTGGCCCTGCCGGGGATGCTCCCAAAGCCTTTTCCCCACGGATTCAGGCACCCAGAGGCAGTGCCAGGCCGTTTCTGCACAGAAGGGCGAGCTAGAAGTGATCTACTCCAGCAAGAG
The DNA here is from genome assembly GCA_013397725.1 of Rhagologus leucostigma. Lineage (NCBI taxonomy): Eukaryota > Metazoa > Chordata > Aves > Passeriformes > Rhagologus > Rhagologus leucostigma. The sequence goes on from VZTD01004397.1 coordinate 1,362,827, forward strand.
CTGGAGGCAGATTTCTGGCCGGAATCCAGGTTTTTATTAATATCCCGGGCTGGGGGAAGGGAAAGCTGCTCCTCCTTCAGCACGGAAGGTGCCGAGGGGAGGGAAGGAGGCACATTTCAGTCCAAGCCTCCAGGATCCTGCTGCCCCAGGGGTTCCTTGGGGGATGTTTGTGCACTGCCTGTGGTTGGACATCTGTGTAAAAACCCTTTTTCCTCCTGAACACTGGCAGGTGGAGTGGAGAGGAAGGGGGACTCTGTTGTTCGCTTAATAATTTATTTTTAATCCTGGCTCGAGGAGACTCCGATCCCTGGGACAGCAAATCCTCCAGTCAAAGCCAAGAAAGGGCAAAATTCAGGCTGGTTCGGGGAGGTTTAGGGTGCTGCCATCTCTGCTCTGCCCACAGGGCCGTCACAGGTTGTCCTCATCAGAGGTTTCATCCCCAAAACTGCTCAGCCCAGAGCTCCCCAAAGGGTCACAGTGCCCAAGTCGGGCATCTGAGCTTTGACCACAGCAAACATCACCCCCACTTTGCTGGGAATTTGTTTTAGGGCAGCTGAGAACCTCCGTAAGAAATCCTAAAAGCAAAACTGCTCAAAAGGAGGGAGTTGGGGATTATCCCACCTTAACAGCAGTGCAAAGTGCAAGCACTCCAACTTCTTTATTTTTACATCTTTTCCTTTGACCTTTTCTTTTTCACAGGTGTCGGAGGGAGGGCTCTGCACTGCCACAGATGACATCATTAATTTGGATTTCAGAAAGCCTCCAGGAAGATCTCAGCTGTCAGCTCTGGTGTTTTTTTTTATTATTTATTTTCGCTGCTATACAAGCCAAGGAGATTCAGGAAAGCCCTGAGGGCATGGCAGGAGGACAGACTCTGCAAGATGAAGAGTTTGGCAGCCAGCTTGGGACGGGCACGCTCACGTGCCTCTCATACAGACAGAGTTCAGCCCTGCTTTGCCTCCAAGGAGCGTAAATCAGCCTGACACCGGGAACAGGAGCTGTCCTACCTCTGAGAAAAGTCCCCCTCAGCCCAGCAGCACCGGAGCAGCTTTGCTCCAGCACAGAGAACTGCATTTCCCGCGTGGCTGCCCCATCCCTGGAAGTGTCCGAGTGTCCTGGGTTACAGTGTATTCTATGACCATTCTCCTGATCTGCTGAAACCAGGTGTAGCGACGTTCCCTGCCTCCTCCCTCCGGACTATCTCCTGTTCATGGGCCCATCAGTGCCTTGCCCTGTGACTCACCATCCCATTGTGAGATGCTCCACCCAGGGGGAAGGAGCCAAGCATTCCCACCTGGATATAATCTGGGGTTTGGAACAGCACAAGCAGCCTTTTCCACTGGATTCCCAGAGGAAGACCAGACCCTTCTACAGAATCACTGCTGCAACAGAACCATCACTCCAGGAGGACTGCAGCCACTGTTTAATCGGACTGCTACCAACCCCCTGACTGTCAGGGGGTCAGGTTGTATTCTGACTTTGTCAGTGGGTTGTTTGTTTGTACTATTGCATTTATTTTATTTTTCCTATTAAATTGTATTTCTGACTTAGAGTCTCTCACTGGTTTGCTTTCAAACTAGTACACCGAGGCCAGGTTTGGGGAGTTCTCCTGCCGAGCTACACCAAACAGCAGAAATTCAGGATCTTGTGGAGCAGCAAACAGCTGTCCCTGAGCCAGGCAGAGCCTGAGTCACCCCGAGAGCAGTGGGGGGAGAACGGTTGTGCTTGGGAGTAGCTCAGGAATGCACAGAAGGGCTCTTTGTCCCTGAAATCTGCGGGAATAAGAGCACAGTTCCTACACCTGCCTGTGGCAGGGAAAGGGACACGTCCTGGGCCACGCCTCAGCTCCAGGAGGCTGGGATGGTGATGAAAGCTGGTGGGAAAGCAGCTTACGAGGGCACCATCGCTCCTGTTCACCCTCAGGATCACGGGTTGAGGGAAAAGCTAGGAAAAAAAAAAAAGGAAAAAAAGAAGATGAAAAGCATCTTCTGTTCCTCACGAGCCACCCTTAGGAGTTTATTCTTCCCAGGCAGCGTCCGTGCTTAGAACAAACCCCATCCAAGGCCAAGTGAGATGCTGGGCTTACAGACTCGTCAAGGTGATGGAGAGCCAGGCAGCTCAGGACACAGCCCTGGCTGGCTGTGCTGCTTCAGGGCACCTGTTCTGTCTCCATCTCAGCTTTAGGAGCTCTCATTCCTGACCCGCCTCCCGGTTTTTACGCGATGCCATGCACACACACACGTGTGCATGCTCGGTTTGTCTCTAAATCAATGCTCTGGAGCTCTCGAGAAGCAGCTCCTGGTGCTCCAGACATCCCAGGGTTTGTCTTAAGCAGCACTGCCCTCAGACAAGGCTCTCAGGGACGTGGGATGATTTTTAGGGGGTCCTGTGCAGGGCCGGGAGTTGGATTTGATCTTTGTGGGTCCCTTCCAGCTCAGAATATTCCCCGATTCTAAACAAAGCCAGGAGTTTGCTCAAAACCACCACCAAAGCAGCCAAATGACATTCACACACGAGTGTTCAGACCTGCCAGTTCAGGGATTTCATTTTCAAACCAGGCAAGAGCGAGCGGGGAAGGGACTGCGTGGGGCAAGCGTGCGTGGTGGGTCTGTGGGATCTCAGGAAAACCTCACCAAAAACCCCACAGAACTCCAAACCGGGCTCCGCCGTGCTCCAGTACAGACCAGTTTGGCCCCACAGGGGCACAAAACATCCACCACCTGCTCCTCGGAGCACCAGTACAGCCCAGTAGCTCACAGGCAAAATATTTCCCAGTTTGATGCCTTCTCCTTTGGAATAATCCCACAGCTGGGTCCTGCCACTGCTGTCAAATGCCCTGGAAAGCAGAGCTACTAAAAACCAAAGTATGAAAGCTAGAAAAGAGACTGGGAGAAAAAAAAAACACGAGCAGGGAACAGTCTATTAATACCTGCCTGTGCTGCCAGTGGCTTTAATCAGCACTAATAATCCCTCACTGTCAGCAGCTTTTCCATTCGCCCTCTAATTTGAAATAATTATTATAATAAAGATTCTATTACCAAAAGCTGGAAACAGCGTCCCTGTCACTAAAGCTGCACCTGGTAGCTGAGAAACAAACCAGCAGAGGATCTATCGACCACACACCCCAAAGAAGGAGAGCATGGAGTACCAGGCTGCAGAGCCCCTTTGCTTGTCAGAATCCATTTGGGGTTTCATTCCACGTCCTGCCGGAGCTGGGAATGCAGGATGAGCCAGATCCGGGAAGGGAAGGCCTAAAGGGGCGGAATATTCCAGGGAAATGAGGTTTGTGTCGAAGTTGTTCTGCTGGAATGAAACATCTGGCAGAAGGGTTGGCCTCGGCTCCTGCGTGGGAATCGCAGGGGGGCAAATCCCACACCCACATCAGCACCAGCCACGTCCGAGCACCTTCTGTGCACTGATTTTTTTCCCCTCATTTCGTTCATTCCGTCTTGTGGAGGGAAATCCCGGAATCCCAGGCTGCTTCAGGTTGGAAGGGAGCTTAAAAATCATCCAGTTCCACTCCCCTGAAATGGGCAGGGACACCTTCCGCTGTCCCACGTTGCTCCAAGCCCCGTCTGTCCTGGCCTGGGACACTTCCAGAGATGGGCCTGCAAATTCTCTTCAAGCAACCCTATAAACCCCAGAGAAATCCTACAGAAGGTCCTTTTCCTTTGCAGCCAGCGCAGCTCCAAGGCTCCTGTGCTGGAATCCCCTCTGCAGGGCCAGAGCCTAATTAAGCCATGCAGGAAGAGAGGCTGTTATCTCGCTGGTCAATTAATCAATTTCCCAATTAGGCAGCCCACTGATGAGCGTGGAGGGAGCTGGGCAGCCCCGGGAAGCGGAGGGTGAGCTCAAGGCCTGCTCCCCCTGCACTGTTTGATTCTCAGGGCAGAAGCTCCGGGGGGATGTTGATTTATCTGGGGAAGGGAATATTTTGCAGTCCTAAAACAGGCAGGGGCTGAAGTGGAAGGGATGGTTTGCCTCTTCCCCCCTTCCAAGAAGCCTGGATGGAAAATGAATCCAATTAATTACATAAAAACAATCTCTGGCATAAATGTAATTAATTTAAAACTGTAAAAATATCAGAGGAAAGGGAGCAGTGGCTGAAATTTGCTCTCTACAGAAAACACTGGCACAGGGTGCCCAGAGAAGCTGTGGCTGCCCCTGGATCCCTGGAAATGCCCAAGGCCAGGTTGGACGGGGCTTGGAGCAATCTGGGATAGTGGAAGGTGTCCCTGCCCACAGCAGGGGGTGGGAATGGATGATTCTTAAGCTCCCTTCCAACCCAAACCAGTCCGTGATTCTATGAAAATCAAAATTTTGTCATTAAAAAAGACAACAGGGCCAAATTTCCAACCAGTCCCACCAAATCCTTCCCCCTCCCAGCACAGCAACATCATCCCAACACCAAGAAGCCTCATTCCTTTCCTTTGGAGCAGCCCTGGAGCCCAGAGAAGACAAAATTCCCTTCAAAAGAGAAGGAATTTGGGAGAAGAACCCAGAAGTCTCAGTCAATTTCCAGCCTCCCCACAACCCCAGCCCTTTTTCACCAGAGCTGCTCTTTATGTGCCACCAGCTGCTTCTCTTCTGCCTTTTTACTGTCCTTGGGAGTGGAAGCTTCAAGCTTCGGGTTGAAATTTATTATTGATAATAAAATAAATAAGCAATCATTGCAAAAAGCCCTAAAACACTTCCATGCTTAATTTAAATGCAGCGATATAACATTTGGAATAATCTCATGAATAGATGCAGAGGACTGAGATCACGTAAAACAACATCAGCAAATTATCCAGTTGCCAACACGACTTCCTGATAATAAAAGGCAGCTCAGGACAATTTGCCATTGTTTAACCAAATTTATTTATCTCCACATAATCACAGCACGGCCCTGGGGGAAGCAGTTGGGGGGAAACGATTAGGAGTTGATTTATTTTGTGTTTGTTCTCTGGAAATTGGGAGAGAAAATTAAAAAGGTGGAATATTTCATAGAAAAAAAAAAGCAACAACCCCAAAAATAATTTCAGGATAATTAAATCTCTTTGGAAGGAGTTGGTTTGCAGCTTCAAGGTGCCCACCTGGCTGGTTCTTCCTGCCTGAGGAGTCGTCATTCCTGTTCTCCCAGCGGAAAAAATCCATTTTTTTCCTTCGATAAATCCATGGTTGCCGCTGAAAATCACCAATTTTTATGGGAAGGATATTTTCCTGTGAAAATGCCAGCTCGATCTGGAAATAACAGAGCGAGCCCCGCTAGCGAGGAGTTTGAAAAGGTTAAAGAAAGTCTAAAAAGCTGTTTGGGAAACGCAGGGAGAAGAAAATGCATCATTCCGGAGGCGAAGCCGGAGCCCCCGGAATTTGCTCCCCCTGCCAGGCTTGTTTTGGAGGAGATGCTTCACCTGTGCCAGGCTCGGCAGGAAAACAAAACATCCGGGGAGAAGAACGGGCAAAGCTCGTTGTTTCTCGGAGATTTGATGCATTCCCACGGCTGCCCGCAAGGGAGGCGGAGGAAAGGCCCCGGGAACAGCGAGGTTTGGAGCTCTGGAATCCTTCGGTGTCCCAGATTTTGGCAGGCTGGAAGGTCCCGGGTGCCAACAGCAGCAGCTCAGCAGGGCACCAAGGCAAAGTCTCACCCGGGAGCTCCCAAATCCTGCAGGCTGCCTGCGCGCGCTGTGGCACTGAAACAAATTTCTCAGGGAGAGCCCAAGATCACTTCAGGACTTTCTTCTAGACCCAGGCTAACTTCAGGCTGAGCAAGACTCTGCGGGAGTCCCAGCAAAGCAGAAGGCAAAGCTCTTGTTTGGCAAGGTGCAAATAGGGCGACAAAACCGGAGGAAGATGAAAATCTGAACTTGGCAATTTGGGAGGAGAATTTCTCCTGAGCGCCTTCCCGGATGTCCTTGCCCCTGAAGGAAGGGATTCTGCCAAGAAATCCCAGGAGGGAGGAGAGATTGTCCTTCCGTGGTCTATCTGGGCTCTCCCAAAGCCCAGTCCCTCCAGGATTCGATTCCAAAACCTCCACGTGCACAACCAAGAAGGACTCTGGGAGAAGCGTTTTGCTTCCTGCACAAAAAAGAATCGTTTTAAAACTCTGCGTTTCTTTTAAGTCACACTTGAACCCGAAATATTTTGCTAGAGCCTCGCCCTATTGGTCGTGCAGAGATTTCAACCCAGGAGGGAGTTTCCTTGCCTGATTCCCACGTCCCTGCTGACCTTCCCTCTATCCCGCATCTCAGCGAAGCCAGCTGAGGACCCCAGGAATTCTCTCCAACCGCTTCGCCTTGCTGGAGCATCACTTCTGCCACTCAGCCCTGCCTTCAGGAGCTCCGAGCTGTAAATGTTTGTTGTTTTTCCTCCCTTTGTTACCCTTTTAACGTCTTTACACATCAGGGCAGTCTATTTACGGTCGCCTTCTCCAGGAGGGTCCGAGTGGCTCCCTGGGCTGGAGAAGGAGCTCGTAGCCATGGGCCACCTCAAGCAAACACAACCCGAGAGATCTCTTTGTGCTGGAAATTGTGAAAACACAACTCAAGAGATCTCTCTGTGCTGCGAATTGTGCTGCTCTTTCAACTCCGCCCGCAGCCGAAGCCGAGCAGGAACAAGGAGCCCAATTCTCCCAAGGATTCTCCACTTCACGAGTGAAAATTGAAATTTCCTCCTGCTTTGCTTGCATTACACTCAACTTTTAGCTCGTTCTTCGGCAAAAATGGGAAGAAACATCTCGTCGCCAGCCTGAAACGGCAATTAAGGACTTGATTTCTAGATGGCTTCTCACATTGCTTGGGAGTTAATTATTCCACTAGATGGACCCAAGAGCATTCCCAGTGTCCTGTGCCCCTCCCGGGAAAGGTCTGAGCGAGGAGACAGCAATTACTCAACGCAGGCCTTGAAGACAGGATTGCAGCATCCCAAGATGGAAAAGCTCATTCCAACCTCTTCCTTTGTCCCACATCAACACCGGATCCGCGGGGAAACAGTTTCCTTCGGTTCTTTGCTCTAATTAAGTGTGTGTGTAACAACGATCTATTTAAATAAAGTTACAGCGAGACAGCCAAGCTCTGCTCCAAGCCCGCAGCTGGCGCTGGGCGTTCTCCTCTGCTCTTTATTGACCACGATAGTCCCGAAAAACGAGGGAAAAAAGGATGCAAATTCCTAGCAAGCCATGCCATCTGTCACCCTGGCCGCTTTTCCCGGAGGATGGGTGTCCATCAGGCCGGTCCAGCAGCCCCTCCTGCTCCTGCCCAGTTGGTGTTCGTGCTCCCCAGCCCATGCAGCAGTTACAGATGGCCTGGCTCTTCAATGTTTTATCAGCCTCTGCCACCACCGAAAATCCCCAAAGCAGCTCCATTCCTGCGTTCCTAAATCTGCTGGAATGGAAAGTTTACCCAGAGTGATTTGCAGCCAAGATGACTCAAGTCAGAGTCCTCAGCTGAACTCACCTCGCTCTGCAGCACCAGAGCCATCCTGAGCTCTCTCCACCTTCAAACAGAGCTGGGATGAAAGGATTCTGCTCTCAGAGGGCTCAGCTGAGCTCAGCTCATCCCTGCCAGCGCCTGGCCACAGCCATGGAGCTGCTGAAGCTCTGCCAAATGTCCTCGTGCCACAAGTCCTTGTGGCATCCCACAGCCCGGCGAGGAGAGGAGTGGTCCAGGGAGGATCTGTGACCTCGCTGGCAGCCTCACTCCAAAGGGCTTTCCAGTGTCCTAGAGAACCCCTGGAAGAACAGCAGCCTCGGAGAAAGCAAATCACTGCAGCTACTGCCTGCTCCTCTGTCCTGAGCAAGAATTAAGATATTTGTAATTAACCACACTGGAATTAAAAGCAGCTTTCATAACCAGGCTCGGTTTAGTGCTGTGCTGTCACTTGTGGGCTGCACTCCTGGCACTGCAGATGGAATCACAGCGTTATTCAGGCTGGAAAAGACCTCCAAGATCATCGAGCCCAACCTCTAAACCCTGTCCCCAAGGGCCACATCCACCCGATTTTTGAACCCTCCCAAGGATGGGGATTCCAGCACTTCCCTGGGCAGCCTGTCCCAAACTTGAGTGAACTGAGTAACAAAATCAGTTGTTGCTTCAGAGGAGATGCTCAAGCAAATACAGGAATCACACAGCATCACTGAACTCGCCTCGATTCATCCCAAAATCCTTCCCAGCCCGATTTTTCCATGGGTCTGACCCTTCCTTGCTGGTGCTGTCAGTGCCTGGTGTGTCCCTCCTGTGACCACAGCACACCCAAACCGGAGTGTCACCCCTGAGGAGGTGACAGTCACCTCTCCCTTGTCACAGCACCGCCAGTGACCAAGGCAGACAGAAAGGTGGGTGAACTTCAAGGATGTCCAGTTTATTCCCTGCAACAGCTTCCAAACCCAGGCTCAGGAGAGGGAATGCTGAGGATCCCTCCAGGCATTCCTGTGTTTCCACAACGCTGGAGCTGCTGCAGGGAAACTGGGGAAGGATGTACTCACCCAATTCCTCTGTCCAGCTTCACAAACTGAAGGCACCGTCCCAAATTTGGTCCCAGGCATGGCTGCAGCTTCCTGGTCAAACCCCCACCACAAGGAAGGTGCTCCTCACCCCAGGGAGGATTCATGGCTTTGGGCACAGGGAAGCCAATTATCCCTTCCCTCATTTCTCCATTCATTTTCACCTGTTTCTCCTGCTAATCCCGAGGCGCTTCAGCTCAATTAGCACCGTCTCCACGTGGGATGAGGAGCAAGCCTTGGCAGCAGAGATTGAACCCTTCCAGAGGCAGAAAAGATGGACTGAGAGCCCAGGCAAGGCAGTGTCCTCTCCCCAGGCCCTGCTGCACTGCGGTTCTGGCTCTGAGGGCACCTCCTCGCTCACGGCCTTGCTGCCTCGGCCACAGAGCAGCTTCACTTCCAGCCGGCATTCCCTGCTCAAGGAAACGCTGATTTTCCTACGGATTTGCTGCTCCGCTCAGCTGCCAGGAGCAATTACCTGCTTTGCTTTGTCAGGTTTGTATTACAGCAAACAGGCGTTTTGATCCGGGAGGCTGGGGAATTGCTGCGCCATCCAGACGTTCCTGAGATGACTGGAAAAGAAAGGAATTGGGGTTTTCTGGGGGTTTTTTTTGTTTGTTTTTGGGTTTTTTTACTTCATTTATTTTGATCCTAACAGTTTGAGGTTCTGCATAGTGGCTGCTGATAAAAGGTAATTCAGTCACCCCCCCACAACTCAGTCTCCTGCAACCATCATCCCGTATCTTGGGGAACGGGAAAAAGATTGGGAAAATATGGTAATTCCTAGGGATGCTTGGATCCCTCAGGATGGACCCCCTTAGGGATCCTAGGATCCCTAAGGTACCCCAAATCATCTAATCTTTAGATGTAATTTATATTTATGTGCCTACAGAGCACCTTTGTCTCTGCGGCTGGATGTTAAACCGGCCTGACCAGAGCCACAAACACATCACAAAGCAGCAGAATTCCCTGGCTCCTCTTGCCAGCTCCCGGATATTGGTGTTTGTTTGTGTATTTGCAGAGTCTCCCGTGCTGAATTTTCCACTGGCTCCCACTCCGGTGGCTCCCAAGGGCGCTGATTGGGATTCCCTGCGTGGCAGAGCAACCTGAGCCCCTGGGCAGGCTCAGCAGCCTCCATTAACATTCCAGAGCGGCTCCACTCATCAGATTTTCCCTGGAATAATTATCCAGAATCTAGAACTGCTCCACGAGCGGGTGATATGGCCCAAGGAAAAAAAAAAACAACTCCCCAGCTGGAGGTGCAGCAGTGTGGCTGATTTCTCCAGGTTGCATTGTAATCCTCCATCAGACTTTCTAATGATGATCCCAGCGCCGGCTGGGTTTGCACTCCCGGAATTTATCAACGTCAGCTGCTCTGCCCCATTCCAGGCATTAAAAGCCCTGCTGGATTTGAGCTGTAATCCTTGAAAAGTGTAATCCAAGCAGGACATGTGTGCATAACTGGCCAAAAGACCAGATTAAAGCAGCAGCATCTGCCTGGGAGCAGCCCTTGGAATTCCTGCGCTGCTCTGGGCAAGGAAATGAAACCCTGCGCTGGTTTAATTTTCATTTCTAACGCAAATCCTTGTTTCTCATCTTCTCCCTGAGTTTTGGGGAGGATTACAGGGAACGTTTTGGGCTTGCTCTCCCCTCCCCAGCACACAGTTACTCACTCACGCTCCTGGGCTTGCTCTGCGGGGTGACACAGAGGGTGCCGCGCACCCCGTGGGCACGAGTCCCCCTCCCCAGCCCCGCTCTCCTGGAGGGTGCAGTGAGATGCAGCAAAAATCAGGGACCGTTTGCTTGGCACTTCCACATTCCTCCCAGGTTTTGGGCTGGCAGCAGGAGGGATGCACGAGAGGCATCTGGAGCCTGAGGAGGCTGCAGGGCCGAGCGGAACAGCTTTCAATTATCACGAGCCTCAGCCCTGGGAATGAAAATAGCCCAGTCCTGCCGTGCTGCAGGGGCCGCCAGCAAGGACAGCTTCCCAAAGCCGTGGTTCGTCTCTCCTGCGTGTCCTGCCCGCATCCAAACCACCTTGGCTGCAGAGAAACAGGGATGAGAGAGGACAAACTCCTGGAAGCAGAAGGAACAGGATGAATTTGCAGCAGTTGAGGCTCCTGCTGGATGCGGGCACTGCTGGCTGCTGCCTGGACCTTTAGGACCGGCTGCCAGCCCATTCACACACAGAACGGGGAGCTCACCTTGGGAAGTGACAGGGATTGTGTCCCTGCTCCAGGTTTTGCTTCTCCCAGCTCGGAGGAGCTGAGCTGGAGCCCTGGAGCGAGGCTGCTCGGTTGTCTGAGCACACTGTCCCCAACCCCATCCCCTGTCACCGAGCGGTGGGACAAGGCCCCATTTGCACGTCCTCGTCACAGCCGCTCCTTGTCTTTCCCCCCTGCTCCTCCCAGCACCCTCATCTGCAATTTTGCCGTGTTTCTGCTCTGCCTCCCCGGCCCATAAATCACATCACCGGGAGAGGCAAGCTGGGCTGACAGGAGACATCAGCAATAAGTCAGACAAGAGAAGAGATACCATGGCAGCAGAAAACAGGAGCGGGCTGTAATAATAGCATCTCTTTTATTTATCGTGCCACCTCAGAGTTCTCCCTGTCTGCGTCTCCGTGCTCCGTGCCAGGGGACAGGAGGGACAGCTGAAGGTAATAAGAGCTGACCTGAGCTGTTGTGGAGAGCTGAAACAAAAGACAAGCAGGAAAGAACCCAGAACGGCCTCACTAACACGCTTCTGCTGCTGCTGCCTCGTTTTTCTGAGACCTCCCAGGGGTGATACTGATCCAACAACACTGCTGGATCTGTCCCTCTTTTTGGGATTAACGCCCGGGATGGGGTTGTTGGGTTCCCTGTTACACCTGGTGTTGTTTGCTCTGCTCAAAAGGGTGTGAAATGCCACCACCACCACCACCAGGAGTGCCTGGCACTGGCTTTGCCACCCGAAATGCTGTGGGATAACAACCAGGTTCCTCAGGCTCCCAAAGCTTCCTGGAAGGTTGTTCCGTGTGTTGACCTGGACGTGCTCATCCTACCCATCGCCCCAGCCCAGGCCGTGCTGCTGTTTGGCACACGGCAAAGTGGGACAGGACCTTCTAAATATAGAGCTTTCCTAATGGCTGCGAGGGGGGAAAAATATCCTGGATCCATTTATCTTTGCGAGGGAGCACCGTGGGGATTTCATAATTAAACTGTGCACATCCAGTTGCTATGGAGCTTTTCCCAGTGCCTGTATCCATCAGCCAGAGGAAAATGGGTCAGTGTAGCTCTCTGCAGTCACCAGGTCCCAGATCTGGTTCCTCCCTTGCAGAACAGGCTCTGAGCTCGTGGTGGTGGTGGAGGTGGCCTGGCTTTGCACCAGCAGCCACGTGGTGCTGAGCCAGAACCTCCCAGGGGTGTTTTGTAGCTCTCACCCTCACACCTGAGCCACGGCCAAAAGCCCTTGGGAGTCTGCACCAGGCCACAGCAACGGCCTTGCAAGGACACGTTGGAAAATCCGCCTTAATTTTCTCATTCCTTCAGCAGAGCCAGTCCCAACTTGAAAAAAAAATAAATAGAATTTAAAACCCAGCCTTGCTGAAGAGCCCAGAGCAGGCTGGTTGCTGTTTCTGTGTTTCCTTTGCTAGCCATACAATTCCAATTTTAGCCAGGGATGCTCTTCCTGCAGGTTGCCTATCCCTACTTATCTTAATTTGCCATGGAAAGCCGTCGGCAGCCCTGCCCCCCTGAGTGATCCTTTGGGACACCCGGCACGACAAATAAAGCACACCCAAACCACTTCCTTCAAACTGCTTTGGGAGATGCATTTCGTGCGTTCTTTGGTTACCTTTAACGAGGTTTACGGAAAAGGTCAGAGCAGCTGCGTCCTCCGTGGATCCCAAAGAGGAAAAGACAGCGGAGCAGCTGTCCTCAAGGCGGGCTTGACCTTATCGGATGGAGGCAATGTAGGAAAAATTAAAAAAACCTTGCTGGTGCAATTAAGCAGCTGCCTCTGAGCCTGGGACAGTGACAATTCCTGCACAGCCAGCGTGGGACGTGGGCTGGAGCAGCATCACCCCTGGAAAGCAGCGGTAAGCACTGGGGGGTGTGCATAGATTATGGGTTTAATTATCATCTCCCAGCCCACCATGTGGAGCAGCCAGAGGAAGAGGTTATTATCATTATTATTATTACTACTCACTTGCAAGAACTTTCAGATCTTCTCACTTTTAATCAGTCAAACACCTGGAGATGGTTTGTGCTGTGCTGCCTCAAAAAAAAAAAAAAAAGGTCCTTGGCTAAAGTCATCGTGCTTTAATTCACTGCCACCAACAAGGGACAGTCACCTCCTCCTGGGCATGGCCACCAAGGGCAGCAGGATGGGACCGGGGTGGCCAAGGATTCTTCCCATTATCCCAGACTGGTTTGGGTTGGAAAGGACCTTAAAAACCATCTCATTCCACCCCCCTGCCCTGGGCAGGGACACCTCCCGTGATTTTTCCTGCTGGCTCATGTCACTCTCAAGGCACCGTAAAATCCCCCATGAACGGCGGAAGGAAGACACCGAGGGATTTCTTTCCTCACAAACACCCAAAGCTCCTGGCCGAGGTGGTGATTTATCAGCCTCGTTATGCCGTCAAAACTAATTGCCTCAAAAACACAACAAAGGCCTCTCTTGGTGTGTTAACAGCGAGGGCTCGAGGAGGGAAAAAGGGCCGTAAAAATAATGATGAAGGGTTTTAGGGGGAAGACTTCCACTGGGAAGAGTTGATGGCCGTGCATGTCCAGAGGCCAGGAACACTCAGCTCAGGATGGGAAAACGTCAGGCAACCACCAGCAGGTCGAAAATCCCAGGAACAGAGGGATGTGCAGGGGGAACCCCCACAGCCACACCGCAAAGCTGGGGATTAAAAAAAAAAGCCAAATAATTCCCAGATCCCACTCCGGACTACGCAGGGTCTCACCCCTTTCCGAGTCAAATACAAAGTCCTTTAATGAGGTTAATTAGCACACAGAACCGGTGCCATCCCGCAGCTGCCGGCACATCAGCCTGGCCATCAGTGCAGAGGGTGCCGGCAATTAGAGCAGCACCAGTAATTAATTGCTGTTTTCCTTGGTTTTGCTGTTGTTTTTCCCCTCTCTTCCAAAAAAGGGATGCAGATCTCACACACCCTTGGATGGAGCTGGGAAGTGGATGCTGCTCTGAGTTAGATTTGAAGGGTTATCAAAGCCTTGGTGTACCTGAAACTCAGCTGAACTGCAGGGAAAGGGGAAATTACTGAATTTTGAGGTAAAAAACCTAATATTGCAACAGAAAAATAAATTTAAAAATCCCATTATTTGATATTTCTAAACAAAAGGGTGGTCCCAGAGGTGAGCTCCAGCCCTGCCAGAGAGAGGAAAAGCATATTGTGCATTTCTGAGATTTTCCAGTGCTGTTCCGTGCTCCCGAGGTTGTACTTCCTACATTTATTTACACACGGGTGACTTAATTAGATGTTCTTCTGTCTCCAGTGGCAGCGAGATGAATCAGCACTCTCTGTACACATGCAAGGTCTCTGCTCAGGACCAGCTCCTCAGAAACTCGCATTGCTTCCAAAAAACCCTGGCAGGCGGAGGGGGCTGTGCTTGGCCTGACCCAAAGCTCCCGGGGCCGCGTTTCTCCAGCGCGGCTTTGATAACACAACCAGAGAGGTTAAAAGCAAAGGCGGCACTTTAAGGGGGAAATGAATCCCCAGGAATCATCAAATCCCCAGGAACGATGGGCTCACTCAGGGCAGAGAGCAGCAGCACGAGCGGAGCTGCGGTTCGAAGGACCTCTCTCCCACCGTAGATCACCTGGAGCTTGAGTGGCTCCAACTTGTCAGGCAGAGGAGACCGAAAAAAAAAGCTGATGAGAAGGATTTTTGTGCTTAACTGGTTTTTTTCTGCCTTCAGGGGTTATCCCAGAAGACAACAGTGCCCCCCCAGTCCTGCAGACCACCCCAAATCCCACGGGAGTGCTCTCACCTTCCAGCCCAAGCCAGGCGTCCTCTGAGAAGGCTGTGGAAAAGCTGCAGAGCTGAAGTAATTTATCCAATTAACAAACCCACACAAGCACCCGTGAACCCGGGGGTTTGGTGGGGGCATCACCACCTTGCTGAGCCCAACCCCACCGGAGTCACAGCAAAGCCACCCAAAGGACCTGGGCAAGAGGCAGCCTGGGGACATTTGAGTCCTGAGAGGTGTTGATGTGCCCCAAAACAGGATCTGAGGGTGGTCCCACACCCACTGGAGCAGCCACAGCTGTGGCAGCGCAGCTGCTGCGAATGGGTCCTGATTTATACATCGATTTTTGCTGATTTTTTCCTCCAGCAGACCTGTTCCCTTGCTGTTTTCTCCTCCAAACCCACTCGGTCATGTTCAAAGCAACGCAAGACTGAATTCCAAAGTTTTACACTTTTTTTTCCCCTCCTTCCCAGCGTCTGGCTTCATTTTTCATCAATGTTTTCATCCAGCATTGCCAACATCGTATTGTGAAGCGAACGCGTGGCTGCGTCAGCCAGATGTCTGCATTCCAGCACTTCCACTTGCAACCAGCAACTCCTCCTAGCTCGGGAAAAGCGCTGCCCACCCCGCTGGAATGCTGGAGCATGGAGAACGGAGCAGGTGCCGACGCCCAGGGGAGGATGCGGGATGAGGCGATTCCTCGCGGCTCTCGCCCGGGCAGGATTTTTCTCTGGCAGATGGGAGTGGGCTGCAGCATTCATTATTTGATTGCCACCTATTCCTGGCAGTCTCACAATCTTCTGTTCCACCGGGGCGAGGAGCCTTTCGTGGGGGCTTTGGACGTTGTGAGTGGGAAGTCGTTATCAGGCGCTTTTTCCCCTCAGCCCGGCGATTATGCAAGAGGAGGTGGAGTGTCCAACCCGCGGCGCTGGGCTGGAGCTGCAGAAAGTCCTGGCTTGGGTTGGTTTTTGGGTTCGTGGAATCCCAGACTGGTTTGGGTTCGAAGGAATCTTAAATCTTAAATCTCCTTCCATCCTGGAGGTTTTCCCTAGCACAGGGAGGAGGTGACAACCCACCCTGGGTGGAGGTGATGACCCACCCTGTTCCCATCTCCTCGTTCAAGCCCAGCTTGGGGCTCCTCCAAAAGCAGTCGGATTGAGGGCTTGGAGGAAGTCTCTTTGCACCCGTGTTTTCCGTGAGAAACGGTGGATTAGCAAGGAAAAGCTGGCTGTTCTTGCTGCCCGCTGAATTCCCCTTAATGAGCCTTGCTCAACAACCCCGTTACAGAGTTAAACCCATTCCCAGGGTGAAAGGGAAACATCCCGAAAGTGTGGATTGTCCTAAAAGTGTGGATAACTTCAGCACAGGAGCGAATTCAGTAGGAATGAGGCTTCCCAGGCCTTTGCACAGCTCTGGGTGTCTCCCACACTCCCAAGCCCCGCTGTTGGGATTGTGCGTGGGATTTTCCCGGCTCCCAGCCACGGCATCCCGGGGACGGGCGTCAGAGCAAACCTCCCCCTCCACCTGCTGCTGTTACTGCTTCCACAGCGGGGACAATTGGATTTATTGGAGCTTTTTGTGTTTCCCAGTGGTTTCCCCAGAGCTGTGTGTGGAGGGAAGCTGAACTCATTCCTGCCCTGCTCTCTGATCCCAGCTGCTCCGCGGTGACAGTGACACGTTGGTGTTTGGGCCTGCCCTGATGCCAAGATAAAAGCAAAAAGAGGGGAAAGAGGAAGGGATGGAAGTGCAAGTGCGATGTTCACTCCAAAATCCCATTATCCTGGCTTTTCCTGGGAGATCACCACGTGCAAACGTGGCCCTGCTTGTCTGGGGTGTCACTGGACACAACGTGTGACACCTGCATGCAGGTAGGGAATTTGGGGGTTTCCAAAAAGCATCTGTGACCTCCCAGCTGTGCCTGCGAGGGGCTGCGTGCCTGGAGTGAGGGGAGATGGATTTCCCGGAGTTAGGGGAGATGGATTGCCCAGAACAGAGATGGATTTCCCAGAGCGGGGACCTTTGCCGCTCAAATCATTCACCCCAGCACATCCTGAGCAGGCCCAGCGCAGGCTTGTAAAGGCTCCAGGAGTTTTTTTCCAGTTCATAAAAGAAAAATGGGATTTTTTTTTTATCCCTCCGCATAGCACGGCACCACAAATAAAGCAGGGAAAACCCCCTGGAACTTGAAGCTCGAAGGGTGCTCACAGAGTGGTTACGAGGCCTCTGTCACCCACCTAAAACGGGATATGTAGGACAAAAACTCCACAGAAACTCATGGAGCATTCTAGGATACAAAAAGCAAAGGGATAACACGACCAGATGCTCTGAAAGAGGCTCTGGATTCGTCAGCGGACAACAAAGACACCAAATGATTCGACTTATTAGATACTGAAAGACAACAGAGATTAATTCCAGCACTTAATCAGAATCCCTCTCATCTCCCCTTTCATCCCTATTTTCCTTCCCTTCCCGAGTTTGTCCACATGTGTTTCCAGGGAGCATCCTTCAGGGAAGAGGGAGGTGTGAGATATGCCAATGTTTATTTTAACAGCTCCTTTTTTAGGGCTCTGCTGTGAACATGCTCCTCCTGTTGAACGGGCTTGTTGCTATGGGACGAAGTGCTCCGAGTTCCTCGGCTTTGTACTTTTTCTCCATTCCCCTCACACCCAGTTCCTCGCTGAAAGACGTTTTTGGGGGTGTTCCCATGGAGCGTCCCTCCTTCTCCTCATTAATGCTTCCGGGGAGTTAATGACCCACGATGGTTTGATGCCCTCACGGAGCTTCAGCTGCAGCTGGGCTGAGGGCCAGGCTGGACGTGGCTTGGAGCAACCTGGGCCTAGGGAAAAGTCTCCGGGGTGGAAGGAGATGGGATTTAAGATTCCTTCCAACCCAAACCAGTCTGAGAGTCCATGAACCCAAAACCAGCCCAAACCAGGACTTCCTGCAGTGCTCGAGCCTCCCGTGAGGCTCGAGGTGGGTGTAGAACACCTACCACACCTCCCTCCTACACCTCCAACAAAATCCTGCCTCAACAGCCGGCCATCCCGGCGCTAACCCTTCCTTTATTACTTAAACAAATTTATTTGAATAAATCGTAAATTTATAAATGAAGTAAATTTAAATCAGAGCTTCGCTGTGCGCTGCCGGCTCCGGTGGCCTCTTTCCAGCTTTCAGCAGAGCATTTCAGCTCCTCACACAGCCCATTAGACACCGCTGCCCCCAAGACAGATTTCCTGCTGACCCTTCGCTGCTCGCCCTGCCGCAGGTTTTCTCCCATCTGCTCGAGCTGCACGGGGCTGTTTTTACGCCGAGGGCTGGAACATTTTCCAGCTCTTTATCCTGGTTTTGTGCGTGCCCGGGGCGGGACCGGGCAGCGGCGAGGCCGTGGCTGCTGGAAGGAGCGGGGATGGGAACATCTGGCGGCGGCAGAACGGCGCGATTCGCTCCCGTTACGGTTAACGCGGTAACGAGGGCTGGTAATTAAATGGCTGGCGGGTTTTTTGGGTGTAAAAAAGCCCGGTTTATCGAGTTTTCCAAAGCAAGTGTTGTGACTGGAATCTGGGCGCAGAGCCCTGCTGGTTCACAGCGCTTCGCCTTCCTCTGCCGCTGCTGCCGCAGCGAGGGCTGTGCTGGGAACGCGGCAAACAGCTGCAAACATGTCCCAAATGCAGCCCAAACACGTCCCAAATGCAACCCAAACACACCCCGAATGCAACCCAAACACACCCCACCCCGAAAGCAACCCAAACACACCTCAAATGCAGCCCAAACACCTGCAAACACACCCCAAATACAGCCCAAACACACCCCAAATGCAGCCCAAACACAACCCAAACACAGCAAACAACTCCAAACACAACCCAAACACACCCCAAACACACTCCAAATACAGCAAACACACCCCAAACACACCCCAAACACACTCCAAACACCCCAAACACCCCAAACACCCCAAACACCTGCAAACACCTGCACCTAGGCCATGTCACGGACTGGGGGATGCTCAACAGGAATTCGGGATCTCCTCCTGCACAACATGTTCTGTTTCCAGGGGCTGCTTTCCTTCCCAGGGATAAGAGATCCTAAAATCCCCAGAGGAGAGCCAGCATCCTCATGTGTCCAGTGGGGAGACAGGGGTGCACACCTGGCCTGGTGTCATCACCATCATCATCATCATCATCATCATCATCATCATCATCATCATCATCACCATCATCATCATCACCGCTGCCACCACAGCGGTTCCAGAGGATCCCAGCCCTGTTTGGCTCCATCCCCTGCAAATCCCAAATACCTCTGGCCACTGCTGATCCGTGATCTGTGTTCACTTCTCTAGGTGTTTCAGAGGAAATGGCAGAAGTGACAGGAAAGAAGAAATGTGGACGTCTGGAAGCGTTTCTCTGCTGCCGCCAGCCCTCAGGTGGGCTTTGCAAGAGGAAATCTTATTTGAGAGCACAAGTATTCGTGCTCAAACACAGTGGGCCTCACCTCAGACCTTTTCTCCAGGAGAACTCCTCCTGGATTGCAGGACTCACCCAAATCTCACTTCCCAAAGAGCCCAGAGCCACCCCGTGTCCCTTTCACCACGGCAGATCTGTCCTTTCCTTCTCCAGGTTTTTCTGCCGGGTGATCCCATGCTGTTCCTTGCTCATCCAGTGTATTTTCCCTGGATTTTGCTCCCTCAGCAGAGCACAGCTGCCTGCCTGCTCCTGCCAGCCAGGACCACTGGCAAATTCCTGCCCAGCTGCTCATTTAAAACCCCAGCACAGCCACCGAGCCTCCTCTGCACCGCAGAGCTGCAATAAAACTTTAATTGAACGCCTCCCTCCAGGGGGGAATCCCTGGGTCGGTGCCAGCCCCTCGGAGCGACCCTGCGCAGCCACAGGGTGTCTGTTTTATTAGGGACTGCCAGGGCTGATTTGATGGGAATTGGAGGCTGCTCAGGCCACGGAGAGGAAGCGACATTCATCCAGAGTGACAGTGCCCCGGTGCAGCACGACTGGTAGACGCTGAATTGCCACAGATGGCAGATCTGTGTTTCCTCTCCCCGAGGCCCCTCGCCTCCGGTGCTGGGGGCTCGCTGCGAGCGTTTGAGGGAGGGCCCACGGTGCTGCTCTGCCCGCACGCGCCTTTTCTGGGAGCTCAGAAAGCGCCAAAATGGGATAAACGGAAAAATCCTCCTCCAAGCGAGGAGGTTCTTTAAAAGCCAGATCAAAAAAGGCAGAAGGAGGGTGAGAGAAAGCTCAGCCCTTGTCTAGCGAGAGGGAGCTGATTCACTCCCGAAGCTGGGAGGGTGCTGAGGACCAGCAGGGAAGCAGCAGACTCTGGACAAACCTATGGAGAGGTCCCAGCTGGTCTGGGATGCTGCTCCCTGTCCCACACCCGCTCCTGAGGGTCACTTCTACCTCCTCTCAGAGGACACCAAAGCCACGGAGCCATCGGTGACTGCGGCTGCCGGCCCAGCCAATCCCTTATGCAATCACTCCTCTTCTGGTTCCTTTTCTTGGTTTGATTTGACAGATTCGCTTCAAAACCAGCGTGGGAATACAAACGACATGTTCAATCCAGATCAGCTCCTGGCTTTACAGCATCCCCGAGAAGATCAGTGCTGTATTATCACAAGTGCGGGGCTCAGCTTGGGAACGAAAGCCCAGCTCAGGTTGTGGCTCCGTGGGGTATTGTCACAGCTCTGCCACACCCCAAAGCCACTTCTCTCCCATCCTCCCGTGGTGGTTACACAACAGATTCCTACCAGCCATGAATTTCTCCTTCCCGGCACTGTTTTTCAGGAGGAAAAAGCAGTTTGGGACGAGTGAAACCCCTGAGGGCTGGTGCCTGTTCCGCTGCATCCCTCCTTTATCCTCGTGGATGTGATGGGAACACGGCCGTCCCTTCCGAAAGGCTTGGGAACCACGTTTGAGAGGCTTTCAGCACATCCCTTAATCCCTCTCCAGGTCAGCAGAGCCACCGCTGCTCCCCTTCTCTGCAGATTTTAGGAAGAGCTCGTCCCTGGGCTTGTCAAGTGGTCACTCACCTCCTCAGATTTTTGGCCACCACGGTAAATCTGACCGTGGACCCATCTGTACTTCACAGAAGACCCGATTTTCCTCCTGTGTTTGTACTGCACTCCTCCAGCTCCCAGCTTGTGTGACCCACTGAACATAATCCGTGCCCATCTGGCTTTTATTTATTCCTGATGGTCCCGAGCCTGCAGCGTGCTGGAACAGAGGGTCTCAGGACCTGTCAGCAGGCAGGAGCACATCCGAGGTGAATTAACATAAAGAGGGATGTGTACGTTTGTTGTTACCGTGCTGCGAGAGTGGAGTTATTAGGAAAGCAGCCTCTAATTGCCCTCTTAATGATCCTAACTCCTCCGCACTCATTCAGAACCATCCCTATTGTATCAGGTACAAAAAGAGCAGCCTCGCTGACATGGTTTATGGCTTTATTAAAACCCGGGGTTTTATGCTAATAACCATCAGCTCCTCGGCTGTATTCCCCCAGTGAAGGAAATGTGTGTGTTGGTGTGGGTCCAAGGCAATTTGTAAACACAAAGTATTAAAAGGCTCAACAATTCGAAAAAGTTTTAATTGGAAACTCAACAAATTGCTCCGCGAGTTCTTAATGCTCCAATATGGAGCTCTCTGATAATGAGGAGCTAATTAAGGGGCCAGGATTCGGTTTTTTATGATAACTGTCTCCATATGGGCTCAGCACTCGGCGCTCGCAGAACTAATGAAGGTCAGGGAAGCAACAGCAAAGGAAGAAAGGGAAATTTTTAGCTCTCAGAGTTGTGAGGATGCTAAGCAACAGCCAGGGTTTGTGCCTGGCTTCTAGGCCAGGTGCTGAGTGAGCTTCATTTAATTCCTGGGGCAGGCTGGGGAAGTGTTCCTGCAGCTCTGGGCTGCGTTTCACAACCCAGACCTGGATTTTGAGGCCCAAACCTGCATTTCATGGCCCAGACCTGCATTTCACAGCCCAGACCTGCATTTCGAGGCCCAGACCTGCATTTCACGGCCCAAACCTGCATTTCACAGCCCAGACCTGCATTTTGAGGCCCAAACCTTCATTTCATGGCCCAAACGTGCATTTCATGCCCCAGAGCTGCATTTTGAGGCCCAAAGCTGCGTTTCACAGCTCGGAGCTGGGCAGGATCCCCTGGGATGGGCTGAGGGCTCCAGGGAAGGGGGCTGGATCAGAGCCGAGGGTAGGGAAGGACCACGGCTTTGGTGAAGTACAGGAATGAGAGCAAATCCCATCAGGTGCCCCCTTCATCCCAAGGCAGGTGTGACCCAGCTGGAGGGCACTGGTCCCTGTGACTCTGGATGAAAGCAAAATTAAATTGTGGAATGGTTTGGGTTGGAAGGGACCACAAAGATCACCCGCTTCCACCCCCTGCCGTGGGCAGGGACACCTTCCACTATCCCAGGGTGCTCCAAGCCCCGTCCAGCCTGGCCTTGGACACTTCCAGGGATCCAGGGGCAGCCACAGCTTCTCTGGGAACTCTGTGCCAAAGCCTCCCCACCCTCACAGGAAAAACTTCTCCCTAATATCTCATGTAAATCTCCCCTATTCCGGTTTAAAGCCATTCCCCCTTATCTCGCCATTCATAAAAATTCCCTCGCCCTCAAATCCGTCCCAGCTATGGAGCTGGGACTCGGCTGGTGGGGCTGGGAGCAGCTTGGGTTCTGCAGCAAGGCCTCCCAAATCCCTGGAGCAGGGCTTCCCAAAGGAATACCTTGGCAAACATTAACAACACGTGAACACACGCACAGAACCACGGTCAGATGTTGCTCTGAAGCAGCTCGCTGACTCCCAGGACTAAATTTGGACCAACAAGCCTCGTGCATCAAATAATTAAGTCATAGGCTATAGAAAGCAATCCTCTGGGACGTTCTTGTCTTTGAGTGGCTCATCCACTCCCAATCCCATCCATGCCATTAAGTGTACGGCCATATGGCATCCATTTATAGGATATTGCACTACAGGCAAATAGGACGAAGGTACACCCCTCAAAGCACTTCTCTCATCTCATTAACTTCGGGTACATGTCACACAGGAGCTGCTCGAGCTCTGGTGCGTTCAAGGACATTTTGTGCTGCGGAGCCTTTGTCTTAAATGAATTGCACTCAGAAAATTAGAATCTAAATGTAGCCGTGCCCTAAAGCGAGCAGCATTATTTTGCCTTTCTGTAACTCGATTTGTTTCTGCAGATCGATGTTCTGGAGCGGGCGTGTTCTTTCGTCCTCGGCTCCTGTCTAATGACCACGCTGACTGCGGGGAATTTGGCACAGGGTGGTGCTGGTGTGGGTGCCTGGGTGGGCTGTGCAGGTTGCAGTGGTGCCCTGCCACGTGCTGTGCTCTGCCTGAAACCTCTCCCCGAAACTGGACACGCTGGCTGGGACAAACTCTCTGAACACCTGCAGAGGCCTTGGAGAGGAACCACCTCCTCATTAGAACATCTCCTAGGGCGGAGGACACGAAGCCTGGCTGCTGGGACAACAAACCACACCAAGAAGCAATTCAGCACGTGGTACAGCCAGGATTCCCACCCACTTTTCCACCCTGAAGCCCTCGAGGAGCTGGGCAGGAGCAGTTCCAGTGAGAAGCCCAGCCCCGGTGCCTTCATCAGCCTCTGTCCCATCGACTGCAGCACCCCTGGATCCACTCTGACCCTTACAAAACCAGTGTGCTGCCCTTCAGTGAGTTTGCACCGAAGAAATACATTAACTAAATAGAAATTACTGCAGGTGCTTTCCTGCTGTTTGGCTTAACAGATTTCTCCCGCGCACCGAGGATCAATACTGCTGCCAGTTACACAATGGGTCTCCAGCCCCCCTTTTTGAGCTTCTTGGAGGGAAAACCACTGCTAAATAGCGAAGTTCTCCACAAACCTGGCAGTCCAGAGCGCTGGAATTACAGAGTGTAGCAGAGGAATGAGTCCTCGGAGAGCTGTCCCCATTCTGCATCCAGCCAAGGCTTCAGAGGGAGCAGCAGAGCTGACACAGGGCAGCCTCCCAGCCCCGCGGAACTGCCTGGAACCCCTTCACGGGGAGGATTGCTCGGTGCTTGAGGTTTAATCCAACTCTGAGAAACCACATTACACTGGTTTTTTTTTCTCCTTTTCCCTCCTCCTGTTGAAGAGCCCGGCAGGGAACTGCTGCAAAAACCGAGAGGCTGAAATCCATATGTGCAGCTTGCAGCAAACACCGATCGCTGATACTCGATTTCCTGACCTTGGTGATCCCTGCTCCTTCCCAGGGCCCTAAACCATCCATCTGCCGAGCCCAAAGGCTGAGCCTCATCGGGCCACTTGGCTGAAAAATTGTCACTCCTGGTGGTGCTAAACGTGGTCACTTCTGTGGGGGAAGAGGCAACAAAGATCTCACGCCGCCCCAGCGAGCCCTTTGCAGCTTGCACAGGGACCACGCCCCAGCTGCCCTCGAGATCCAGCTCAGGGGGCTCCCTGGATGGGCAGGAAAGGTGCTGTCCCTTCACCTGGAGCTGGTTGGAGTGGGAATTGCTAAATATTCTTCTCCTGGGGGTGCAGGGGAGAGATGGGACCCCACATTTCACAGCAGAGAGAGAGAGAAGAGCCCACGTCGCACAGCAGAGAGAGACAAGACCCCAGTTCTCACACCTGAGGGAAATGGGACCTCATTTCTCACACCAGAGAGAGATGAGACCTGACATCTCACACCAGAGAAAGATGACACCCCAATTTGCACACCTGAGGGAAATGGGACCTCATATCTCACGCCAGATGGAGATGGAACCCTAAATCTCACACTAGAGAGAGATGAGACCCCAATTCTCACATCTGACGGAAATGGGACCCCACATCTCACACCAGAGGGAGATGAGCATCCTGCAACCCTGCGAGGGCCCTGCTTTGGCAGGACCAGGAGGGCTGATTGTGCTGGGTGCTGAGCCCCCAGCAGTAGCAGTCACTCTTTAGAACAAGTTAAACAAAGGAGATTTTTACCTGCATGAGCCTGTAGCAAACTCAGGGTGGGGAGCACTCCAAGAATCCGAGAAAGAATGGGATCCAGTTGCACTCGGCGGTCCAAAGCAGTGTCTGCAGCTCCAGTGAAGGTGACAGATGACAAGGTTTCCTCCTGTTGTGGCACCAACACCAGACACTGTCAGTCCCTGAGGGGGTGGCCGGACCCTGCCCACAGCAGGAGCAGCCACAGGATTTCATCTCCTTGAAGCAGGGCCTGCTCCAGACGAAAATGGGAAGGGAATCCCTACAGAGCAGAGAGCCTTCAATCCTCCCAGCCCCCAGCCCCAGCTACACATCAGGAAATATTCCCTGGAAGGAAACTCGGGATGGCTGCTCAGCATTTACCCAAAAAAAACCCCACAAAAATTCCTGTTCTCCCTCCCTCGCTCACTCACACAGAGAAGACAACAAAAAAACCAAGGAAGTCTCCTAATAGTTTTATTGTTCCTTAGATAACTGTGGATAGTACAAAGTTTTCCTCTTAAAAAAAAATTAATTACCTTCACACTTCCATAAACAAAGCTTCCCATGGGAATCTGCTGCCACAGAATCTCCACGGAAGCCATTTCCAACCACCATAATGCTATGCAGATAGTCTAACAGTAAGAGAATATTCCTGTAATTATCAACATGAAATCGGTTATCTGTGTATAAGGGTGAACACTGAGCTTTTTTTTTTTTCTTTTTGCCTTTTTAGAAACGAAAGAACCATCATTTATTAAACCCAAACTACGTCATTGCATTTACAACATTCATTGCATAAACTGGACATACAAAGTTTCGCCACCTCTGGTAAATAACAGACATACATTGTACAATATAGTTGCTGAATACATAAGTTCAAACAATATGGGTACAACAACTTGTTCATAATACATACTTAAACCATCGTGTTTAATAAGTTACTAAGACACAGATCCATGAGCTACTTCGGGTCTCAGCACAGTTAATCTAAGTGACAGGAACACAGTTGAGAGAGACAGTAGCTGCAATGGAAGGCGAAGAAAACTAACCTGGGATAGGTCTTGTTGAGACAGCCAGAGCTCCTCACGGGTCAGCTTTTCCTGCTTTTCCTTTCCACACATCCATCACAGCTGCCCGTGACGCCGGGGGAATGTCCATGCAACCCACACACGGAGGAGAGCGAAGCTCCCGAGGGTGAACTTCCAACAGTCATTGCCTTACTGCTTGAGGATGTACTCTAGGTTTGCTATCGGAACAGAAACAAAACAAAACCCCAAACTGAAGTGGTTCTCTGAGTGCAGTTCCAGCTGCAAGTACATGGTTACTCGTGAGTCTATAACACGGGGCCAGACTTCTAGAAATGTAGAGGTAATGCTGATCTGTCAGGTTTATGCTGAATAATCCTCCATGATGTTGGTCTTAATTTTGGCAGCTGTTTATATGTTTACTTATTTAAAGTATGTTTCCTTATGAGCTTTTATTTTTTTTAAATTAGTTTCTCCCTTTTATTTCCTTTTTATTTTTATTTTTTTTTAAATTTTCACTTTTATTTTATTTATTAATTTTTTTTCCCCTAAACCCAGTTTCTAACCAAGGCCGGGCTACAACTCGTCGGAGCGGATGACGTGGAAGAGGGTGACGTTGTACAGGATTTGGTGCCCGTTGTTCCAGGCGTAGAGAGCCCGATCCTTGGGGTTGTAGTCCAACATGGAGATGTGGGAATACTTGTTCTGGAAGGGGATGTCGATGTACTCGTAGGTGGAGGCGTTGGTCTGGTAGGCGTAGTGCACCTTGGTGCCGCCGGAGTAGCCGTTGGTGACGTAGAGGGTGCCGCAGATGATGAAGGCCTCGCCGGCGCTGCGTTTCGGGTAGCTGGTGTTCCAGGTCTGCAGGCTCTGCAGGGTGTTGGGGTCCAACTTGCTGATGACGATGTTCCCGGCGTTCTGGTTGGTGGCGTAGACGGCCCAGAGCCCGTTCTCGTCCACCATGAGGTCGATGTCCGAGTGGCCGCCCCAGGCGTAGTGGTACATGTTGTTGTAGCCGGCGTAGTCCAGGCTGCGCGTCTTGAGGATGGTCTCCGTCTTCAAGTCGAACCTGATGATGATGTGGCTTTGGTATTTGTTGAAGTAAATGGAGCCGTTGTAGACCACTTGCCCCGTGCCCGACCACGGGTGGGGGAGGCGGTGCGAGGTGAAGTTGTCGGTGTTCATGAAATCCGCCATGGATTTGTACTCCCGGACGAAGCGGTTGTTGTGGTAGCTGTCCATGTACCACACCTGGGCAACACAAACACGCCGGGTTAGGAATCACCTCAAAAATTGGGCTGGGAGAGAAATCCACAGCCAGGAATCGTGGAATCGTCATAAAACGGTTTGGAAGGGAGCTTAAAACTCATCCGGTCCCACCCTTGCCAGGGCCGCCTTCCACCAGCCCAGGCTGCTCCAAATCCCGTCCAATCCGGCCTTGAATCCAGCCAACATCTGTCACCTCCATCCAGAAACAACCCCAATTTCTGGACCCCCAAATCAGCCAAGAAATCAACCGAACAGCAAAGCTTTCCCTGGGGGATAACCTGGCATCTCCTTGGCTTAAGTGCTCCCCTGGGAATGCTGCGTGACCGGCACCACCCTTCCTTCCCGAGGGCAATTAGCGGCTTTTCCCTGGCTAAACCCACATTTTCTGTCGCTGCTGCCTTTGCCTCCCGCGGTAGCACTCAGTAAATTACAGCAGCTGCTGTGCACAACTCCATTAATTTGGAATGCGGGAGCGAGGGATGCAATCACTCATTGTCAGGCAAATTCAGGCAAAAAGTCCATATTGGTTTAAAAAATCATACACTGCTGCATCAAAAAGCTGCAAGCGAGGCTGCTGAAGTATAAGAGACAAAGACATCTAAATCTTGCTCTGGGTAGATTGGGGAGAGATTTTAGATCATCATTTAAGTGCCAGTTCACTGGGGACACTGTCTAGACTCCTTAAAAAAAAAAAAAGAGCTTTTGTTATATGAAACCAATTCCGAGGCAAATGACCAAGCTGTGCAGTTAATATCCACTAGAAATATCCAGCCAGCCACTGACATTCTGGATGCAGTTGCTGCCTGAAAATGAGAGAGCTGCTTTCTGTAAGAGCCATTTAGGAAGGAGAAAAGGTAAATTTAGGAAGGAGAAAAAGTAAATTTAGGAAGGAGAAAAGGTAAATTTAGGAAGGAGAAAAGGTAAATTTAGCAAGAGGGAAGCCTTTAAGGCTGCGGATTTGGGTGATGTAGTGCAGATTTCTTCTGCAAACCCCTTGCAAAATGTGACAGCTCCGTGTCTGGAGTGTGATCATCAGTCTCTGAGAAGGGCAGCCCAACATTTGGCTGCTGCCTTTGGGAAGTCAACTGGGGTCTCCAAAAACTTTGGAGGGAATTTCAGCCTCCCAGCATTACCTCCCTGGGAAGCCTGCAGAGGTGGGGAATGAGTGTGTGGCAAAGGGCTCTGACCCTCAGCCCCAAACCTTGGTGGGCTTGGGGGTGGCTGCAAAAGCACCAGAGAACACCCAGAGCTGGAAATGAAACTTCAGCTCCAGCTGAACCAGCTTGGGAAATTACAGGGGAAGAATATCCCAGACCAGATTGTCTCTCTGCTGCTCCCGTTCCATTATCTGGTATTAAGAACTCAACATGCCAACACGTCGTGCTCTGTTTTTAAAGCCCAGCAGAGCCCTGTGTCACCAGCAGCATTCCAAGCTCTGGAAAAGCAGAGGTTGATGGATGAGCCGTGTCCCATCACAGCAGCTGGCCCGGAGCAACCTCCTCCCGTCCACACGCAGCAATCCCAGCCCTCAGCATCCTCCTGCTGCTCCCACGGGACTCACAAACCTCCCCCCGTTGTGTTCCCGGGTTTCATGATGTGAACAAATGATCACATGAGCACCGAACACCTCCTGGGGCTCGGGGACAGGAGCTGGGGGTGATAAACTGCCCGTCTCTTCCCATTCCCTCTTTCCCACTCTGCTGAGCAGCCAAGGAAGTTCCCTTCATGGTGTGTTCCTAATGAAATTCCCAGCAGGTTTTATACATTAAATATACAGAGAGGCTTGGGAGGCTTCAGCTCCAGTTTGCAGCCTACTCGTACAAAAAAAATGCACGGCAGAAAAAGGCATGGCTAAAAAAATATCAAAAAACAGTGGTGTGAGACAAAACTCTCCGAAGACACGGGAGGATCTTTAGCACCTGAACCACCAGCTTCAGCTGAAAATTCTCTTAGTGCCAAGGGAAGCGGCAAACACAGCCTGAAGGGGACAATTCTGTCCCCTCTCTCGAGCAAAATGAGACGTGATGTGGGTGAAACCTTCCTGTCTCACCTCTAAGCACGGTTTTATTTGGGCTGGAGGTGAAATTTTGCTTAATAACTGCAAAACATGGAGGTGTTGAACTGGGGAACCAGTGCCAACCAGTTGGCTGCTGGAGGGGACAACTCAAGTCACCTTCAAAGAAACCACCCAGGGGTGACTTCTCCAGAGCATCCCTCGTCCTCTCTGAGCTACAGAGCTGATGCCAGGGCACAGCTCCCAAAATAGGTGCCCTGATGCAGCCCTTGCTGGTGCCTTTATCCTTTGAAGGATGCTGCATGCAGGAGGGAATTACAGGCAGCCAAGCTTTGTGCTTTTTGTTTTGTTTTGCTGCCTGCAAATCCTCGGCAAACACTCGAGATATTTTCCATTCCATCAGTCATGGGGAGCCGGGATTGATTTTCAGCCAGTTATTGGCCTCCTACCTCCTTGGGATCAAAATTGAATGGTCTGAATGGGGAAAAAAAAAAAAAAAAGGCCAAAACAAAGCAAAACAAATCTCTCTCTCTGGCTGCAGTCGGTTAATTCCTCACAACAATGAGGGTGGAGGATGGAGGGCAAATGCAGGCAGATGACATTATCAGAGGCGCTGGCAGCAGAAGAGCAGCAGGGACCAGGACCACGGGTCCCTCTGCTCAGCCCCAGCTCCCTCCTGGCTGCCAAACACAGATCAGAAACCCAACACTTGATTTTTTTTCCCACACAGACCTCGTGGTGCCAATTCTGAGCCCATGGACTCTCATCACTGCAACGAGTTTCACCTGCCCAGGAACGGGAGCACTGCAGGGGCTGCTCAACTTCTCCTCATCCTCCCTCCCTGGGGGATGCTCAGCCCCCTCCCGCTGCCAGCAGAGCCCCGTGGGATGAATGAGGACATTCCCCAGGTCTCCCAGGGCACAGTCTGGGCTGTGAAGAATGTTCACTGTCCTCAGCCACGCCGGTGGGACACAGGGATGACGCTGTCACACTCTTACCTTGTTCTCTCCCTCGGGAGCCAGAGGATCCGTCATCCACGATCCAAACCGGGAGCCCGAGGTTTTAATTGTGATCGGGTCACTTATTCCCGTCAGCTTCCCACAGGCTGGAAAAGAGGGGAAGGCTGGTGAGCACAACGACAGCCCCGCGAGGGGCACCGGAGCCAGTCCCACCCACCCCGCTGTGCCCACGGCTCTGCCCTGCTGAGGGTCGGTTTAATTACGGGGGATTAGGTCAGGAACAAGTGTCAGATGCTTTTGTTTGTTTCACGCCTCTTGGTGACAACTGTCCTTATCGCTGTCCCCGAGAAAAGGAGCTTTGCTGAGGCAGCCGAGCTGCGAATGTCACAGGATTGAGAATGGGAGCAGCGAGCCAGGGCCGAGCAGGTTCCAGGTGGAGGAACAAGCTCGAGAGCTGCTCATCGCCGCTCTGATCCAGCGGCTGCAGCCGAGATAAAAAGGCAGCCGTGTCTCTTCCAGCCCTGCTGGAAACGTGCGTTTGTCACGGGTTACGCAGAGGAGAAAGAAGAGGAAGGTGGAAAATGGCATGCGGTATAAATCTCCTCCCCGCTAAGGTCATTTACCAGCCGCTCTCCCTGCTCCCTCTCGTGTTGCGCACTTAGGAAACGCTGATGGATCCCCCAGGCAGCTCTGGGACAGGAACCCAAACGCAGCAGGATGAAGGTGGGAGCATCCCGAGGATCCCTCAGGAGCTGCCCCGGGAATCCTGCCAGACTCAGCCTCACCACCACAGGGACGGGCACCCGCCGAGCGCTGCGAGCCGGGTTTGAGGCACGCTCAGGTGCTCCACATCTGCTGAATTCAGCGAGCCAGCTCCGCGCCTCGCTGGGTTTTCAAGCCCTAAATATGAGGGGAAGCAGCAGCACCTCTCCTCCAGCTCATTTCCCACCCCTGGCTCTGTCCCCACCCCCGCTCTGGGGCTGCCCATGGATAGGAGCCTGCTCTGGAACGCCGCAGCCTCAGCACGGAAGGTGCAGCCACATCCAAGTTCCTTTTCCCAACAACATCCCCAAGTGTCAGCAAAGCTGAACTCTGGTTCCCTGCCTCACCAAGATTTTAACGTGTGTGCAGTGAGGAAGGACAGGTGAGGAGATGAAGACGCCTCAGGAGGGACTGGGGCTGGTGGGGGATGTCCTGTCGGGCAGGGAGAGCTCATTTGAAACCCAGACACATCCAGGGCAGAGCTGGTCCTGAGCAAGACAAGCTCAGGGCAGAGGCAGCGGGGGACAGCAACCACGGGAAGTTCAGGAGGTGCTTCCTGACTTCTCCTTTTTGATGTGGGAGCCTCTGGCAGGCTGGGGAAGGGGAAGGTGGCAGCCCTGGGGTGGAGAGGCTGCTCTGGGTGCTGGGTTGGAGCACCTGGCTGAGCTGCACTGCGGTACCTGCTCAGCGGTACCCGGGGCTGGGCTGCAGGTGGGAGCCCCTGCAGGTCCTGCTGGAACACAGGGAGAGCTCTGCCAGCTCAGGACAAGGTCATCCTGCTCCAAATTACCAAGTAAAATCATAGGAGGGTTTGTTCTGAGGGACCACTAAAGGTCATTTAGTCCAACCCTCTGCAATGAGAGGGGATGTCTTCAACCAGATCGGGTTGCTCAGAGCTCCGTCCAACCTGACCTTCACAGAATCACAGATTTGAGACCTTGAGTGTTTCCAGAACTCTGCAATCTCTCTCAGCTGCCTCCTGTTCTCACCTGCATTTTAATTCCTGATCAGACACATCCATCTGCCCCGGCCCTGAGCTGTGGCCAAAGGGATCCCCTGAGCCCAGGGCAGAAAGCAGACGAAGAGATTCCTGATGTGCACCAGCAGGACGTGACCGAGGGGACCGTCAGTGTTCCCACACTGCAGACCCAGGCAGATAAAGAGAGATGCCACCAAAAAGCAGAGCTTTCCTGACACACAAGGCACAGGGATTTGCCCTCCCGCCTGCCTGCTGCACTCCAAACCTCTCGGCTCAGAGGGACAGCAAAGTACAGGAAAAGGGATGCAATGGGTTAAAATAACAAATTTTCATGTCTTGCAGGGGTCCAGCCTTCCCCTAATCCCAGATCTGCTCAGCGCTGCCTTCCTTTATCACAGCCCTCCACTGCTGTCACTTTATCTCTTCCTCCCATTTCCCCGGAGAGGAGCGTTGTATAAAAGCTCATTGATTTAAAAAAAAAAACAGTTAAAAAAGAAAAAGCAGCAGCTGATAAGGGTGAAGTGGCGTTGTTTGCAACATCTCCTACACGTTCAGCTAGAGGCACACCCACCCCAGCTCCTCGGCAAGGCGGGAGGGTTGTTCTTCCACAGGGCAGCACATTCTCTGTCCTGGTGTAAACCTACCCCAGGCACTCAGGGCCTGGGGGGAACTGAACATGGATTCTTTAAGATCCCTGCTTAGCTTTCCTGGCATGGCCAACTCCAGCCCCTGGGATCCTCGCCCACCTGAGGAGATCCCCACCACACCGAGAATATCAGCAGCTGAGCCTTTTGCACAACCACCCTCCTGTTGGGATGCAGGAGGATGGGATGCTGTGGGAATTCCAGGTCGCTCAGGGACAAATGGGCCACAGAAAAGCACGTCCTGGTGCTCACCCAGGAGTCCAGGACAGGGCAAACGTGTGAGGAGCCTCTTTTGGGGCCTCACAGACGAGCTGCTTTCACTCCTGTTTTTCCAGAGCTATCCAGGTCCTTTTTCCTGGACACAAACCAGCCTCTTCCCGAGTGTCCCTCCGGCCACCTGCCTCTGCCCTGCCCCTCCTGCAGCCCTGCCGTGAAACGCATCCCCACGCAGCCCCTCCCTTCAGCCGCACCAGGAATTTTCCAGCAGGAGCGGGCGCCGCTCCCCTCCCGCCGGTTCATCCCGGCACTCCCCTCCTCCCAGGATGCCAACACCTCCGCTCCAGATCTCGGATCCTGCCCACAAGTCCTGCTTGGCAGCTCACAGCAACTCCTCCACCAACGCACAGACACCAGCACCAGCTCCTTCTGGGCTCTGTGGATCTGCTGCTACAGCCGGGATCTTTCCCTGCTCCGGCTTCCCAGGAAGCCAAGGATTGATCCCCTCATCCCAATCACTCCACAGCAGGGATGGGGCTGTGGCAGCTGAGCTGTGCCTGGATCTTGCCTCTGTTGCCTGGCCAGGAGCACCCTATCCCAAAACCATCAGGGATGGGGCTCCATCCTCGTCCCAAAACCATCAGAGATGGGGCTCCATCTCTGTCCCAAAGCCATCAGAGACGGGGCTCCATCCCCGTCCCAAAACCATCAGAGATGGGGCTCCATCCCCGTCCCAAAACCATCAGGGATGGGGCTCCATCTCTGTCCCAAAGCCATCAGAGATGGGGCTCCACCTCCATCCCAAAACCATCAGGGACGGGGCTCCATCCCCATCCCAAAACCATCTCGGGGCTCCATCCTCGTCCCAAAACCATCAGGGATGGGGCTCCATCCCCATTCCCACGCCAGGATTTTTGCCAAGACTCAGGGAAAGCTTGTGCTGCCTGAGTTAAATTCCCCCTTGATCCAAGGAGTGACAACCCCTGCACTTCCTCTTAGGAACACTAATGGAAAGGCTAAAATCCCTGAATAAATAGGGGTCTTCAGGAGTGTAAACAGAAACACAGATTGAAGCTGCCATTATTGATTTTTTTTCCCCCCTCCACACACATGCCAGGGTCAGGAAGTGTTTTCACTATTGATCCATCAATAATGCTTAGGAAACCCAAAATGCAAAACAGGACCTTGGCTAAGGAAAAGGCTGCTGCGCTGCCAGAGCTTCCTGGGAGTGGTGAACTGGATGGGAATGTGGCACATCCCTCCCCTCCCCTTGGCCTGCGCTTGTTCCAGCAGCTCCCTGACCCTGTTTGGGGCACGCACACTCCAGGGGAGCAGCAAATCCCAGGTAAAACACGCTCCTTGAGACATCAGTGAGCCCGGCTGAGCAGAAAACCTGCAGCAAAGCGAAATCCTCAGCAATCGGGGCCTCACTGTGTGGCAGCAAAGCATTTGTAAGGCTGTTATCTGAATTTAACTCAATTAACAACCATTTCCAGTGGTTTACACGCCACAGAGACAAACAGCTTTGGAAATTCAATCCGTGCTGTTGCTTTTAAGTGACCGAATAAATCAACCTCCTGAGCGAGCAGCAAATCCTCTGGGATGAACCTTTGGGAGGCACAGAATCCATCTCTGCGAGCACCCCGGGCTGCTTCAAAACAGCTGCCCTGACCCCACGGTCACAGAGAGAGAGAGCAAGGGCAGGCAGAAACCAAAAAGCCCAGCTACAGACTCAAAAAGATTAAAGAAACCCCCCAAAAGTTTCTAGACAAAGCTGCCTGCAAAAGCTCAGCATCCCTACCTGCCTCACTCAGTACCTGGGCTACTGGTCCCAGCTGGACCTGAGCATGAGAGGCCAGAATGAGCAGAAAGGGTTAATGGTCCAAGAGCAAATTCTATGTTTTTGGAGCCCTGAACAGTTTGGGAGCTACTCCTTAAAGCCTGCCCAGGGTCAGTGGGGGATTGTCCCAGCTTCTCTGGCTGCAGAGGGGCTGTGGGGGCCAGGATGGTTTTGTTTAAAGAGCTGTCCCCGAGTTTAAAGCCTCAAATCCCTGCTCCTGCTCCCTCTCTCTACGACCCAAAGCTCCTCCTCATCCTCACGGGATGGGCTGAAGGCTCTGGGTGCAGCCAGCGGATCCCTCCTTGGGCAGCTTCTCCTTCACCTCCGCCTTCAGCAGGGGAGGGATGAGAGGATCCATTCGTAGGGCAGAGCTGCCCTTGCTGGGGATGTGGGGCTGCCAGGAGCTCTCTGCGTGCCCTCGGTCCACCCCACCCTCCTGGGCCTGTTCTCCTTTCTTATCTTTCTTCCTTATCTGTTCATCCTTCCTTATCTTCCCCACCGCAGTTCTCTCGTTCCTGCATGGTGCCCGCCTGATAAAGCTGCAGGAATCAGGGACCAAGTCCTGACAGCCCCGCTCATTCCTGTCCCCGCTGAGCTTTCAGGGGGAAATTCAAGTGGGTGAGGGCAAGGTCAGAATTTCCCTCCGTCCCCAACCCTGCTGCCCTCCCTGTGAGCATTGTGGGGTGAGGGGAGGGACAACAGAACGGGGCAGAAAGGCCCAGCCTGTCCTGCTCTCAACCCAAACCTGGGGCACCAGCGCTCGTTAATTAACGAGAAATCAAACTCCGACCTCTCACTTGGCCAGGGGAGTTTTACCTTTGGTGCCTGACTTGTTCAAATACTCTGAGCATCCAGATTTAAGTGGGAATTTTACCCTCTGAGTGAGATGGAGCCCACAACGGACGTAGAAGGAACCAGAGGATGGAAATGCAGGGGAAACAGAGGGGAGGTGGCTGCTCACAGAGGTGTGGAGGCATCTAGAAACAAGCAAAAGCAACCCCAGCAGCAGAGCTGAGAGAGTAACAAAGAGTTACCTTTTCAAGGATATAAAGTGCTCAGAAGAGATCAGATCTTCCACGAAGTTACCTGAGAGTGTAATTTCGTATGTGCTACCAAAATAGACTGCAGAGCAGTTAATGTGTTTGGATTATCTAAATGGCGTGGCAAGAAAGTCAATAATGGAAGGAGAAATTAAATCAAGTCAGAGCTGGCCCAAGAAATGGTGCAGAGAGTCCTTGCAGCTGTGGAAGGCAGTGCCCTCCTCCTTCCCCCTGTGTTTGGGGTCACACGCCGGGTTTGGCGGCAGCGGAGCCTCCCCACAACAGACCCACGGGTCTCGGTCAATTAAAAACCCTCCGAACGAGGTTGGAGATGAATCCCTGGTGGTTTAGCAGCAGCCTGATGGAAATGGCTCCCTCAGGGAACAGGATGGGGAGGAGTCACATCCCGCACAGGGGCAGGACCACCCCGCGCCCCCGCAGCAGCTCCGTCATGCTCTGCTCCGGGGGGGATTGCCAAGATGCAAAAACAAAAAAGAAAAGGGAAACGAGGGAAACGAGGGAAACCGAGGCATGGCCTGCACAGCCCCACACCCCCCACCACGAGCAGAGCCCTTTGCTGACGGGCCAGGTCCGGGGATGCAGAAGCAAAAAAGGGGTGCAAGTGTTGGCTTCGCATAAGCGTGAGCTGCCACTTATGCAAGCGCCGCCCACACGCCCGCTCCCGGGGGAGGATCCTGAAGCGCTTACACCACGAGCAGCATCGCTCCTGCCAGTAATCCCGGGCAGGACTACTCCCAGGAGGAATGCTCCTGGTGGCGGAACTCTTGGCAGGATCGCCCCTGGCTGCGTGGAGCTCATCCCTCGCGGCCGGGCACGGCACCAGATGTCCAGCGGGGCATCTCTGCCTCCGGCCGGGATGCGTGCGTTGGCACCGGCGGTGTCGGAGCCAGGGCCACCATGGTGGTTCTGAGCCTACCTAATTTTTGCATGCATGCACGAAGCCTTTCTTCAAGATTTGACACTCTGTTCTGAAGCTCTTCGTAGTCATAGGCGCCAATCTCCTCCTGGAGTTCGTTTAGAACTGACGTCAGATTCTGGACCTCCTCTTTAAACTGCAATACCAATTTGGCATCGGCTTTGTACTCTTCCAACACTGGTATCAAAGGCCTAAGTTCCTCCATTTTCGCTTTTATTGCCTGCAAGGTTAAAATAAGCTCGGTTCAGTGCTATGCGTGCAAAAATCTGCAACACTCTGCCTTGACCTGGGTGCTTCCTATGGGAGCGAAATGTTCACATATCCCACAATTATTAGCATTAAAATTAGCTCAATTATTATTTTTTTTTGGTCCGAATGATGTCTTGGCAAGAACATATTAAACAGGCTGCAGAACACCAAAATATTTGGGAAAGGCCTTTATTTGTCATTTTTAGAATGCAACATCTTAGGGTTACATGCTTCAGATCACATACACAAAGAGTTGTTGTTTTTTTTTTTTCTTTTTTTCTTTCCAAAAAGAAAAATAAAAGAAAATAAGATATATATGCATTGACAAGGGTTTCAAACTATTCATGAAATGCATCTACAATTGCATGCAAAGGAAGATCTCGGCTGTGTGGTTCAAGGTTCCTTAGTGAGATATGGTGCTAATTTGGAAAATAATCAAAAAAATCAATGCATGGTGCAAAATGCTCTGTGGCCCTCTTTTCATGGTTACATGGGAGTGAACTGCTTCTTCAGTCACTGCAGCATTGAAAAAACTTGCTTTTTAGTTAGCCCTGTAAGCAAGAAAATGAAATACTGTTGAGGATCTAGCTCACTAACCTGCCTTATATAGATAGCCATTCATAGACAAATACTCTTACGGCACCAAAGAGAGAAAAAAAACCAACACAAGAGCTCCAAAGCACTCACAGTTTAATGCTGGCATTAGCAGGAACAAAATGCTGTGGCTGTTCTTTCAAATGCTGCTTTGGCAGCAAGCTAGACAAAAATTCCTCGCTGGTTTCAAGCGCGGAACAGAAAAATAAAAGTTTGTTATCAGATGGATTTTGCAGAAATGAATTTTCTTTTCTTTTTTTGGTGGTTTTTTTTTTGTTTCGTTTTGTTTTGTTTTTTGCTCATTTAAAGGCTCAGAATGCAGCATTTTGTTGCAGATGCTTTGCTCCAGCAGCTAATGAGTAGACATTAATATGCATGCACCTACCCGTTAATGAAGCGTGTTAGAACACCCAAAATCCCTGGTGCTGCTCAAATTACAGTGGCCACGCTCCCAGCACCCAGGGCTGTGACATCTGCCTGTGTCCTGAAGCTTTCTGGGGCTGAACAGGATCAGGAATTGCTCCTCAGCCCTCCTTCCCTTCCTTCCCATCCATCCCCTCCTATTTAAGCCACGAGGTTTTTCCCTTCCTGCGCTTCGCACGTGGGGAATGCTTTAATTTTATCTCATTTTAAGTTCCCTGGCAGGCGATGGGGAGGGTTCAACTCATCAGGATGGTGGGGAGGGGGGAAAAACCAGTAATAACTGAAATAAAGAAATAATTAAATAAAAGAAACTCATGCTCGAATCACAAAGATGGTCTTTCCATCCAGACTGCAGAGCTAAATTTAGGGTCCTGCAGTAACTGGAGACGGGGAGCGGAGGAGGTGGAGTTGGTGAAAAGTTTTAAGAACCGTCTTCCCAGCTTTTTATGAGATAATCGTGGTATTTCAGTATCTAGCATTAAAAAAAAATCTGCTTTAAAATACCAGCCAGCTGCCTGCAAACGAGGGTGGGAATCAGCTGGGTGGCTGATCAGAAAAGTCCCCACATTCCACCAGAAATCTTCTCCGTTCCATTTTTTTATACCTATTAACCCACAGCACTGCTAAAATTTAAGATTCCAGTACTGCTCGGAACATCTTTTTGGCAATTTCATTCGTTCTCAAGCAACTTCCTGAGGGTTTGGCCACTGCTCCCGGTGCCAGCTGCATTCCAGAGGCTGGCAGCTCCACTCCCCCTCTGCCCAGCACCAGGACACCACACAGAGCCCATCAGAAGGCGCTGCCTCTGCTGCCAACACCTTTAGCTCAAAACTGGACAAACTCCTGGAGATGTGCAGCTTGCCAGCCTGAGGACAGCACTAATAACTGTAATTTTGGGGGTTTTTTTTGGGGAGGGGGTGATGTTTGATTGATGAACTCCTTTCTGCAGCCACCCCGAGGGGAGATGTGGTTTGGTGACTGCGCGCTGCGGTTTGCCACGTGCTGCAGGGATGGAAAGGGAGCCCCAGTTCCTGGGTTTTCCCAAAAAATGGGTGCTGGGCATGGTCACAGAGGGGAACCCACCTCACCCAGACCTCACCCAGAGCTCGGGCGTCTCCCTGCAGACCCCCCTGATGGAATCACCCTGCACTGCCCTATTTGGGGCACCCACGTGGTTTGTGGGTGTGGGAACATGGAGATTTGTGCTTTTACCCTATAGGAATACGCAGGGCCGAGGATGTGATGCCACAGCCTGGATCTGGCTGTGCTTTGGACAGGAAGGACCCCACAGTTGGTCCCCTGATGGGAACCAGGGCCACAGCCCCGTGCCCATCCCGACAATTCCCTGGCCACAGCTCCGGTAGCAGTTTGGAAACCAGACCTACCTTAAACTGCCTTGCCAGGTGCTGCTTGTGGCTTTCTTCCACTTGCTTAAATTTGGATTCCAGTCCCCTCATCTGGTTTTCCATCTTCTCCACGTACTGTAGGTCTCTCTGAGTCCTCCTGTCCAACACCTCTATCGACTGGGACATGTTTTGCACCTGTCAGACGAGAAGGGACTCATTAGGAAGGTGCTGCCAGCAGCGAGGCAGCCCCCCTCGCATCCCAGCGCTGACCTTTCCCACACCCTCAGCACAGCTAAAGGGCAACCAGCCCACGCTTTATTTACTGCTTCATCAACAGCAGCTCCCAGATTACGACGCCGTGCTCCAAAACACAGCAAAACCCGTTTCACAAACAGGTTTTTTTTTTCTGCAGACAAGGATTCAGCAATCTCACGCGGAAACGAGGGGTGCAGCCGAGGTTAAAATGCATTACTCAGGCTGGCCCCTCCGCAGTGGCACGGGGAGAGCTGGGAGGTGACAGCAGCACACCTGGCTGCGAGGAGAAGCTCCCGCCCAGGTGCGCATTTCCACCTCCTCTCGAGCGCAAACCTCGCTGCCAGCCAGCAGAGCTTCATCGCCCAAGCAGCCTGTTCACACAGCGCCTGCCACGACAAACCCAGCGGCAGGGAGGGCCTCCCGAAGCCCGGGAAGTACCGGGGCATGGTCGGTGCCCCACCGGTGCCCTCCTGCTCGGGAGGTTCGGCTTCCGGAGGCGCATTCCCGCAGATCCCGCTCGGAGCCCATCTGGCCTCGCCGAGGGAATGATGCAAGGAGCTTGGCTGGGCTCGCTGTGAGAAAACGAGCTGGAGGTGTGAGGAGGGGAGGGAGACGCCAGCGAGGCTGACCTGATTTTGAAGGTTGGCTGCCATCTGATTTATGAAGATATTCCCTCCCGTTTTCCGGGCTGGGAGAGGGGGAACGGAGCTCTGACGTCAGCGCCTATTTAGCATCGAGCCGTATTTCAGGGCTCTGCAAGCGGGGCCGGATGCGTTTGTCCCACGGCGGGGACGTGACGGGGCTCAGCCCACGGGCGCTGCTCCTGCCACCGCCACGTCACCCCCAGCAGTGCCAGTGCCACCGCTGCGATGACGTCCATGGGGAAAGTGAATCAGGCACCCGGCCTGCTGCTGCTGCTGCTGCGTCAGGGCCCGGCTTTAGAGCCAGCCTGCTTCCAGCCTGCTCAGCCGTGGGCGGCTGAGCCAAACCCGAGCGGGAGCCAGCCCCGTCCCCGCGGATGCGCTCCCCGGGTGCCACATCCCGCTCCTCGCCACGGCCGAGCGCGTTCAGGCTGGCACGGGGAAGGAAGGAGAGGTGCAAGCGCGACATTTCCTCTGGCAAATCCCACCGCGTGGGGCTGGGACTTACCTCGAGTGGCAGAGCGAGGGCACGGCAGGACGCCCGCGCCGGCCGGGGCTCGCGGGCTCCGCGCCACCACCCGCACGGGGCAAATGGCAGCTGTGGTACCTCCAGCTTGGAAAAACCATCAAAATGCCCGTTGCTCATGCAGGATGACACCAAAACTATCCCAGGGATCTATTAAAAACGTATGGATGACCTGTATGGCAAAGGCCAACAGCCTTCAGAGTGTTCTGTACAACTGCTCCGGGGCACCAGAGTGTTCCTCGGCAAAGGTGAAGCTATTTTCGGTCTCCGAGCCTCAGAGATGAACCAGCACCATCCTGACCCCCCCAGGACCTGCTCAGGGAGGTGTGAGGAGCAGGGAAGAGCAGAGCAAGGCAGGTTTGGAGGAGAAAAGAGCAAACCTGAGCTCAGCCCCGGCCTGGTCAGCTCCCATTAAGCTGTGCCTCCCCCGGGGAATGTGAGCTCTCAGTGGGTGTTAATTCACCTGGGCTGGATGTGGAGGAGTTTGAAGACCTCTCTGTGCCCCGAGGCAGGAGAAGGGAAGCCTCAGACAAGCCAGCTACTTTTATTTGTTATCCAGCCTATCCTTTGAGTCGAGCTGGATCTACCCAGCAGGACTGTTCCAAGGAGCAGAGACAGGGATGACTCGTAGGTCTCACACAAAATTAATCTCATTTATTCCACCAGTGCCCAAACCCAGCTGCAAATAATCAGCAAAGAGCATTTCTCTAATGCCAGACCAATATCTGAGCCTGCTGAGTAAGATTTTGGGGGGCTCCTTGTGCTTTTTCTCAGGTGGTGGGAAGGGAGAGAGACTCTGCTCTCAGAGCATCTCGCTCAAGCTGCCCTCGAACACCTCTGGCATGTTTCTGCTCCTCCCTGAAGCAGAGGAAAATAACCTCCTCACGTGCCTCTACACAGAGATGCCTAAAATTAGCTGCTCTGCTATTCTGGGGTGGATTTTACAAGCCCGGAGTGGGTATTTGTAGCCCGTGTTGTTTTTCATCAGGCAAGATCCGGGCCAGATTTGTAGGGAATGAGTCTCCCTCGCTCCCGATCCCTGACAGCCCCGTGTGTTGCAGCAGCTGAGGAGCTGCTTGTTGTCCCTCATTAGCATATTATGCCCTTGATCCAGCGAAGTGCTTTGGCACATGATTAGGTTTCAATGAGCCTGTTGGAGCTCAGGCTGAGGCGTGCACAGAAGTGCTCTAATGAACTGGGGCCCAAGGATGCTGCCTCTTAAATTCCCTCAGCTCCATCCATCAGCTGCAGTCCTCAAACATCGCCTGAAATGCTTTTTGCCTCCTCTCTCAGCCTGAAACCTCATTTTCACCGTGATAATGTGAGGCAGATACCTGCGGCTGTCTGGGGGAAAAGAGTTATTTTTAGCAGTTGAAATAGGAAATTAATACAGATGAAGCTTCCAGTGCTGCTCGTGTCATCCTGTTTGACAAGGAGCTGTTTCACAATTAAACCAGAGTAAGAGAGTCAGTATTGGCCTGATGACCTCAGGGAGGTTTGTAAGGTCAAATCCATGGCTTAAACCCTGCTCAAGCTTCGCTGTGGATCAGCCTTTCCTGTCAGCTCCAAAAGAGCTGCTCTGAGCCCAGCTTTGGGGTTTCAGCTGGGATGAGGCTTTAGCCTCGGGGAGCTGCACAAACTGGTGGAGCAACAGCCTGAGGAATCTTGAGGGAAATTTTCAAGGTCTAGGGGAAAAATCGGCAGAGAAATGGACTCAGCTGATGGTCCAGGATATGACAAGTTGATCTTACAAGGTCCGTAGAAGGCAGGGTGATGGCTCAGGTGTCACTGTCCCCCTGTACACACCCGGGAGTGACTACCAGAGGAACAAAAAGAACTGTTAAACCTGGGAAGAAGGACTGGCAGGAAACCAGAAATGGTATCACCGCCAGAGGAGGAAGTCCTGCCCGATAAGAGGACATAAATAAATAAATAAATAAATAAATAAATAAATAAATAAATAAATAAATAAATAAATATCCATTTGGAGCTCGAACATAATCTGTTGAGGAGCAGGACCGAGGTGATGTCTTGGTTTGGGCGCAGTCCAAGGCCTGGGCTCAGCACCTGACACACGTAAGGCTGGAAGGACTCCGTGTGCTCCAGCCAAGGATGAGCTCAGGCACCTCGAGTGTCAAACCACGGGCTGAACACTCTGTGCAGCGTGAGCAGCCCTGGCTGCCCTCCCCTCCCCTCCCCTCTTTAACCTGTCAGGATGCCCAGGACTCGTTCCCAGCCACAGGAACTGCGGTTCCTACACAGATCCTCATCCCATGAACTGAGCGTGGATGGATGGCAGCTCTGAACCTCAAAATTCCAGAAGATTCTGCACGGAGATTCCCCCTGAGGATGCTGTAACTGCTTTGTGCGTGCACACAAATGCAGCTGATTCCTTGCAACACCTCATCATTTCCATAGGTGACTTCCAGGTCTCCTCCTTGGAAAATCCAAGCACAATTCATTCCTTGACACATTGTGCTGCTTCCTCTGCTGCCAGGGAGGAAGCAGGAGC
This sequence comes from Rhagologus leucostigma, assembly GCA_013397725.1. Taxonomy (NCBI): domain Eukaryota; kingdom Metazoa; phylum Chordata; class Aves; order Passeriformes; genus Rhagologus; species Rhagologus leucostigma. The sequence goes on from VZTD01004397.1 coordinate 1,405,479, forward strand.
TGCAATTTTCCCCCATCACAAAGCTAGGGTTAGGATGTCAGCTGAGGGAAGGAGTTCCCAGGATTGAAATAATTCCTGGGAAGCTGGAAGCTCTGCTCTGCAGCTGTTTTTTCCTACAGGGATTATCAGTTCAGCCTCCATCAAGATCAGCTGTCTGGCACTAAGAGCCCATTCCTTGTTTTGGGGTTTTTCATATGGGTTAGCGTGGGAGTGCGATGCAGACAGATTAGCAGGCAGGTAACACATCCCAGAACACATGCCCAGAAACCCTGCTCCTCCCTCACTTCTTACCCATTGGCAGCCGGAGAGCTGCATTGAAAAAAACCCCACCGAGCACTTCCACCCTCCTGATGCTATCCCAGGTCTCCCATTCCCAACTCCTGCCCATCAGCAGAGGGCACTGGGTCAAATCCTGCTCGTTTGGAGGAACACGGCGGCTCTCGGACACCCCTGCGAGCCGTTCATAAATCCTGCTGCCTCTCAGGGCGTTATTGCTGCGAGAAAGAAAAGCTTGAGTGGGATTATTTTTAGCAGCCTCTGACAACCCAAAGAATTGTTTTAGGGCTGAAACGTTTCCTGGCTGGCTTTATTGTCCTCAGCACGTGGGGAAATCAGTTAAGTGGAGGTTTAATATCGTTATAGGGAATTAATACAGCAGCTTCCCCCAAAGCAGCAGGATGAAAATTCTTTTGTCATGCACGGCACAGGCCAATATAGCATTAGGGCATGGGGTTTAATTACATATCCAGCACAGGAGCCAGCTCATATTTGCAAGAGAAGAGCACAATTTCACATGAAACAGCATTTCCTCGCTGAAATCTATTATCTGGAAAATTTCTTGTTATTTGGGATGTTTCCCTAATGAGATTCTTTGATCTTTTTGGACAGCAGACTATTAAAAACTAATCAAGAGGATGTCAGCATTAGGGAGAAAACCACTAAGTGTCATCTCTGTGCTACCTGATGGCAACAGCTTGCAGGGTTTTACTTGACCTTTTTAATACCACCCTGCCTAGCAAAGCTTGGCTTTGGGCTTTTAATTCTCTCTCCTCTCCTGTTGCTGAGGCTGCTCTGAAACTGCTTGTGCCAACGGAATGAAAAAAGGGGAAATTTTTTTATTTTTTAAATTTTTTTTGAGAGATACAGCTCAATATCGGTGCTTTGATCTCAGCAGTTTTCCCTTGACCTTAGGCCAGGCTTTCCTCTCAGAAAACACTTGAGAGATTTCTCCTCCTGCCTGCAGCTGATTATTCCCCACTGCACGCACAGGGACAACCACAGCACGGAAAAGCCAACCCGAGGGGTTTTCCCTGGAAACCAAGGCTCAGCTCAGGTTTTTACCCCACCAAACCAAACCACTTTTGCCAGAAGGGGCCAAGCATTACCTTTTCTAGGAGTTGTCTCAGCTGCTTTGTCCTGGCGTCACGCGAGCACATCGTCTGCTGAGGTGCCACCACTGTGCATATACAACGTCCCTCGCTGTCCTGGGCAGAGCTGTACACCTGCCAGCTTTCCTCTGGGTTGGTAGGCAACACCTAATTAACACAGGGAAAGATGGGTTAATTAAGCAGGGCCGTGGGAGGTGAAGGGCAACGAGAGGAGGAAGCAGGACGGACGTGGCAGAGAGCGGAGCTGTGCTGGAGGCTCCTCTGAGGGCCCAGCTGGCAAAATTCACTTGGAATGCAAAAATATGGATTGGGGACGGATCAAAGAAGGGGCTGGAAAGGAGAGCAAGAGCTGAAACACGAAGTGGGAAAGCGTGGACACAGGAAAGCCACCCGGCAGCGAGAATTCCAGGTGCTGGACGGCGCTGAGCACATCGGGGTGGGGACCCACGGCCGCGCCGCGGTGACAGAGCACTCGGCGTGTCCTTAACACCGGGAGAGGGACGTGCCCGAGCCACCAGGGAGGGCACAGCGTCCTGCTGAGGGCTGAGCGCTGCTCTCTGCTCTGCAGAGCCCTCCTGGATCCGGCAGCCAGAGATCAGCGGACACCGCGAGCCCCGTTCCCCCCTTTCTCTCTGCCAGACTCCCCCGGGGATGAGGAGCTTCACCACACAACCACTTCCCTCCATTCCAGGCAGGGAGAGCCCGGTGCCCTGTGCAGAATTCCAGCAGTCCTGAGGAACCAGCAGTGCCTGAGCTTCCAGGACACGCCAGGGAAGGGAGCCCAGCCCCAAACACGGCGCATTCCCAGCCCCTCGTGCTCTCCAAACCTCTCCGGTCTTAATTTTCCTTTGATCTCGCAGCGCAACCCACGATTTAATCCCAACCCAGCCCAGGAGCACTTTGAAGGTGTCACCGTGTCCCCAGCCAGAGGGGAAACGTTCTTCGCACCGTTTCACTACAGAACAAATCACCCTGCAAATGCCCGCGGTGACAGACATGCCCACGCAGGTGCACAACTGGATTCCCTGGCTTAAAACAACCGAGGGGGGGAAAAAATAATAATAAATGTATCTCATAAAGCCCGATAACATGGGAAAAAAAAAAAAAATTCCCAGCTTCATTCACTCAGCAGCACAACCACTACACGGAATAGTCCGGGAACAGCGGAGCTGCAATAGCGGAGCTCCCTCAGAAGGCACGAGCGTGCAGCCTGCAGGAGGAAGCTGCCCGATTTTCCCTGCTCAGGGAAGACAGACAGACAAACAGGAATGGTTTTCCCGGCCATTCCCGAAGTGGGAAGCTCGGGCACAGCCCCAGCCCTCCAGCAGAGCAGGGACAGGGGACGCCCAGCCCCACAGCCACACACGGCAACTTCCCGGCTGCATCTCCATCCCACCGAGGACGGACCGGGGAGGGAGGGAGGCGGAGGAGCCTCCCGGGACTCGCACCCGCTGTCCCGGCGGCTTTCGCAGCGGCGACGAGGGAAACTTTGCATCCCTTTGGCTGCAGGGAGGATGCGGGGGGGGCAGCCGGGTCGCCTCCAGCCACGAACGAGGGACGGAGGAACCAGAGGAGAGGAGGGGAGAGGCAGAGACGCTCCCTGCACCGCCACCTCACCTCCTGCCAGCACCCCTCGTCCCCTGACCGCCCCAGCCCCGCTCCTGCACCGCCGCGGGGGACACTTTGCGGCGATGTCCCCGAGGGGCGGCGATCCTGCCGGATCCGCAGGGAGGGACCCCGACGGCCACTGGGACGCCTGGGCAAGGAGAGATGTGACAGCCTGGGGGACACCCAGGCGGAGAGGGACTGGGCGGCGGCGGGGAGCGGCCGCAGGGACGCTCCGGGATGCGGGGACGCTCCGGGCAGCCCTCCCCGCGCCCCGCCGCCCCCCGCACTTACTCCCGTGCTGCGGTCCAAGGTGCCGCCCGTGGCCGCCGTGAGTTTGGTGGTGTTGAGCCCCACGAGGGAGGGCAGCGTCTGCGACATCCAGTTGGTGATCATGGCCATGGTGCTGAGGACGACTCCAATCTTGAGTAAAGGCACAGACATGTCTGCGGGGGGGGGCGGCAGGCACCCTTCAT
>VZTD01004397.1:1420472-1500102 GCA_013397725.1 Rhagologus leucostigma
GGGGAATAAAAAAAAAAAAAAAAAAAAAGAAAAAAAGAAAGGAATTGGTAGGGCTGGCTACTAGCAGGGGATGGCTGTGGAACAGGATGTGACATCAAGTAAGGCGGGGGAAATTTAACTAAACACGGCGAAGGGAGAGGGGGAAAAGCAGCCGCGGGAGCGTCCGTGAGGCTGCGGGGACCCCGCGGGGAGCAGGGGGTTAAACCCATCCTTACCCCCCTCCTTAATTCCATCCTTAACCCCATTTTTAATTCCCTCTTTAACCCCCCTCCCTGCCCGCCCCTGATCTCCAGGGATCCCTCGGGGGAACGGGAGGTGCCCAGGGATCTGATCCCCCCAAAACACCGACGCCAAACCCCAAACCACCCCCCCGGGAAGGCTCCGGGCTCCATCCTCTGCCAGGCTCAGCTCCAGAGGAATTTCAGGCAGCAGGAGGATGAGAGGATCCTTGTGTCACAGAGCATCCTCACCTGCGGGTGCCCCAGGGACTGTGCCCACGCCACGCTGGGTTCTCCCCCTCCCCAAGGGGCTGGTTCCCCCTCGTTTCTCTCTCTCTCACACCCCCTGAGTGCTTTCCAAACCCCAGTTTCTTCCAGGAGCTCATAAATATTATGGAATCTTCTAGTGTGTGGTGCTGCAGGGGAAAAGCATCACCCCCCTGCTCCAGAGATCATCTCTCAGTGATTATTTAATAACACAACAGAAATCCCTTGCCCACAATTAGCAGAGGCCCCACCAGAGGATTTCCCCCCTTGATTACTCCAGGGTTTCTTCACCTGGAGCCCTTGGGACTGGAGCAGGACATGGGATCTGTGTAGGGATGAGCTGACACAGGGCCCTTTCCAAGTCCCGGGACCACAGAATTCGGCAGGAACCAGGAAATTCACGGCGTTGTGACTGAGCCTCCGTGGGGACAGACAGCTGAGAACAAACTGGAGAAAGCTTTCTGCGTGTTCCCATCAGCAAATATCCAAGGGAAAGCTGTCCCAGCCCTCCTAGGAGGGTTTTAGCAGCTCCAGGAGGGAAATCATCCCACCTCTTCAAAGTGAGCTTGGAAAAGGCAGCCCAGGGAGCAGCTGCGGGGGAGCTGGAATGTCTGACTATCCCAGAGAGGTCCCTCCTGACACACTCCCCTCAGCACCTGCCTTTAAGGTTGATTCTTTCGAGCCCATAAAAGCTGAGGACTTTTAAAAAAAGCATTACACTCCTCTTGGCTTTGTGGAGAGGCCAAAAGCATCAGTGGAGCAACGGGGTTCGAACACCTCCTGCCCCGGCACCTCGGGAGGTGTTTGATTACCACAGGCAGGGATCGCAGCAGGGCAAAAAGCAAGCCCAAAATTCAGAGGAAAGAGGAGGAGTAGCGAGCTCCACGTGGCTCTGTGGGTATTTCTCTGTTTAAAGTGCCTTCAAAACCCACCTGAGCAGCTTCTCATTGACCCATGAGGCAGAGGCAGCACGGGGTTGATGCAGCTCAGGAGGCTCCAGGTGCAGCTGGAGCTCCCGGGGCTTAAAATAGATCGGAGAGAGGCAGAACCCAGCAATGAGAGCTCCCTTCACACAAAAACTTTCAATAACGAGCTCAACTTCACCTGAAATTGTTGTGCCCATGGAAGGTGATTTCAATTTGGGTGGTTTAGACCTCAAAGAAGAAACCCCACCTTGTTTTCCACAGGCAAGGCTCTGAAATGAACTTTTTCCAAGGCACCAACTGCGTATTCCCAAAGGGGAATTTCTTTTTTTTCCCCCCTCCTTTGGTTTTATACACATCCAGCTTTATTGACCTTCATGGCTTGCACTCGGGCAAAAGCATCAGCCCCGCAATTTGTTTAATTTATTCCTCTTCTGAAGGATTTCTGAATTCATATCAGCAGCCTCATTATCGAACTGGAGCTCCAGAGGGTGAGGCCCAGCCTGGTCCTTCCTCCAGGGAAGGGCCCTGCCCCAGAGAGCTCCACTCCCAGGACAGAAATCAGAGAAACCAAGAGAAATAAAAGGCAAAAAAAACCCCAAAAACACTGCCCGCTGGGAGCACAGCTCAGATCTTTTGATTCCCACAGTGTCTTCCCCTGGACTTTGAAAAATACCTCCTCGAAATCTGGAAGGAGTTCAAGGTCTGGAGAACCTCTGCCCGTGGTGTGCGACTAAAGAGGCTCCGGCTTTTTCCCCGGGAAAAGGGAGGCCTGGGAGGAGGCTGCCCGGGGGAAGCTTTCTGTACATGAAGGCTCTTTTATCTTCTTAAAAAAAACCCAGAAAGGCAAAGTGAGAGTCCACAGTTTGGAATAGAAATAGGGCCTGGGTTTTTTTTTTTCCCTCAGGGGAAGATAATCGGGCTGTGAAATAACTCAGCCGAAGGCACGGTGCCCTCTGCACCACTTAAACCAGAGCCAGGAGCCCTTCCCAGAGCTGCATCCCTGCTCCTCTAGAAACGAAAGGAGAGGTTCCTTCCATGGAACTCGTGCTGTGTGATGGAGGAGAGGAGAGAAAACCACAGCTGCTTTCTCTTCTTGATGGATAGGGTGAGATCGAGGCCAGGGCTTCGCTCTCCAGATCCTGCTGTCCTCTGGAGCAGCTGCCAGGACATAGAATGGGACAGCAGGGGACGTCAGGGGATGGCAGGGGACAGCAGGAGAGGGCAGGGGACAGCAGGGAAGGGCAGGGGAAGGCAGGGGACAGCAGGGAATNGGCAGGGGACAGCAGGGAATGGCAGGGAAGGGCAGGGGATGGCAGGGAAGGGCAGGGAAGGGCAGGGGACAGCAGGGAAGGGCAGGGGACAGCAGGCAGCCCCTTCCTCTGTGCTGGGAACCTGCAGAGCCTTCCCCTGCTCATCACTCCTGCACGATCAGCGAGTCCAGATGGATTTTGTCCCCTCCCGGGACCGCTGGCTCTCCTGCTGTTTTGATGGACCTCCTTCAAGGGCTGCCCAGTGCTGAACTGATTTTCCAAACAGACGCAAACCATCGATCCATTTGTCAGAAACACGTCAGGGCTGCCAGGCAGGAGCGTCGCTGTCGTGGGCCTTCAGGGTGTGTGACAGGAGGACTCGCTGCAAGGAGCCCTCGGGGAGCTCTCGTTCCACACACGGGGACACTTGGGCACAATCTGACAGTGGGAGACTGGGAAATGCATCCCAGAGGAATTCGGAGCTGGGCGATCCTCCCCAACAGCCCATTCCATGCAGGCAGGCTCAGGGATGGGACAGAGCTCCCTGTGCTGAGCTCTCTCTCTCTCTCTGCTCCTGGGGGCTGTTTTCACCCACAGGATCCTCCTGCCAGAGCCTCTGGTGCCTCAGCCCCTCCTGGGATTGTCCCTCCTCACCTTCACCACCCCAGGAGAGCCTCTGGACATGCACAGAGCACGAGCATGGCATGGGAAAGTCATGGATTAGCCAAGGCAGGAAGGTGACAACACCCCCAGGTCCCAAAGAGAGTTGTTAGGGAGGAAGGACCTGAGGCAAAGCTCAGGATCCACCCATACCCTGAAAATCAGCAATTTCAGCTGATTTCAGGCAAATTCCATGGATTTATCACCGTCTCCTAGGTCCTGATCTCTTGGTTTGGAGTCAAAGCCACTTCTATGTGTTTTCACTGGTCTGTCAGCACTGGGAATTCAAACTGCCCCCAAAGGGCAGAGGGGATGGGAATGAAAAGCAAGGTGCATACGCAGATCTGAAAACACGGCGTGGTTTTGGTTTTTTAAAGCCAACATCTCTCATTCTTTGCAGCCCTTCACCTCCCTGCTCGGGAGTGGGCTGAGGAGCAGACACTGCCAGACTTCAATTCATCCACTGAAGCTTCAGGGAGAGGCGAGGGAGAACAGGTCAGGATCCAGGAGTGCGCACAAGGAATGGCAAAAGGCGTAACGCAGGAAACGGGGAGGTGCGGGAGGCGAAGGGCAGGAAGGGAACTGGAAAAGGCAGAACTAAAGGAGAGAGAAAAACCAAACCTCGTCCAGGCTGATTTTTTTTTTAGGGGTTGTCTCTGCTGCACTGAGTCAGAGCACGGCTGGTGGGGAGGATGGGTGCGTGTGGGAAGCAGCCTTGGTGGCATCCAGATTTGGTGGCATCCATCCTTGGTGGCGTCCAGGCTCGGTGACATCCAGCCTCTGATTTCTGGGAGCTGCCAAATCCTTTCCCTTTGCCACACGAAGCCTCAGCCACCCCCTGCTCTCAGCACCAGTGCCCCGGGCAGGGACAGATTTGTCACACTCCTCTCCCTGTCACTCACCTCGAATTCCCCTTTTCCCGGTACAAACAGATCCTTCCTTTGGTCCCGGTGACTTCCCAGCCCTTTCCAGGTGTATCCCGGCTTTCCAGATGGTTTCACAGTCAGTTCCATTAGCACTGCTGTGTTTTCCTTTGCTTTCTGCTACACTTGTACTTCTCCCCCTCATCAAACGCTTCAGTCCGAGCCTCACAGCTGGAAATTTTGTTTTTGCTGCTCCTGAAGAGCAGAACGCTGCTTTTTCCTGGGCTTTTCATTATCCAAATAATTCAAGGACCTGAGCAAAGGAGACGAAACCCCACACCAGGCAGACCCGAATGGTCTGAGGCAGCTCTGCAAACATCCCCTCCCTGCCTGGCACTTTAAAGTTGTTTTTGCACCTTGGAAAGGAAGTGAATTCCACATTAGTGGCTTTTAAAGGGTTTGCAGCTTCCCAGCAGCCCTGAACACACACAAGGATCATCATCGCCACAACAAACTCTGCTGCCCAAGCAGAATTCCTGGATTTTTTGGCACCTGGAGGGAATCCACACATTTTTGTATCAACAAGTGGGGTCAAGGAGGATCAGAACCGACAGCAGAGCCTCAGAGAGCCCGAGTCACCCAGGGCGACCTCTTCTAAAATAGTATTAAAGGGCAACCCCTTGCTTGGGAGAGATTTCAGTGGGAAAAATAGGTGGGAAAGGTGAGGCTCAAGTGGTTTAGCAGAGTTTACCTCTTTATTTGTGGTGCACAGAGAAGAGGCTGAGTGCTCACTGTGCTCTCCGAGTTTCCATGGTATTTCTGGAGGGCAGCTCTTGGGTGGAGAGCAGGATTTGCTGCCGCTCGGGGTTCTGCCTTCTCAGAGGTTTTCCAAATAGTGGAAAGGTGCAAAAAGCCACAGATTACAAAGAAAAGAAAATTAAAAATGTGACCAATAATTCCTGAATTTCCAGAAGTTCTATTGCCTCGGAGGGAGAAAAAGTGCAGAGAGCAGCTTCTCTTGCTCAAACCCCAAGTTCGCCCTGCTTTGGGATCAGCTTTTCAGCCAACTGCAGAGAACTTTGGAGTAAACCTCAGCCTTTCCCAGGGCCCAGATTGCATATTGGACCATATACCCCGAAATGTTTGTATTTAATTTGAGCCCACATTATGCTGCCTGCATATGGTGACACACACATTTCGTTTTATGGAGCAGATGCTGCTTTGCTGTTGAGGATGTAATGTACTGAGTGCATTATAGCCTCGTTTGGGCTGGGGGAACCGCGGTGTTTTTTAACTCTGATTAGCCTTAATTTGAAACCTGATTTCCTGAGGAAATGAAGCCTGTGACATCCGGCTCTGGATGCATGCCCGTGTGTGTCCATTTGCTTGGCCATCGCTCTCCTGTGTTTTTTCAGAGCTTCAGGGCCTGTTTCAGTGGAATGAGGGAAAAATCCAGTTTGCTTCTCTCCCAAAAATGACTTCATGTGGGAGATTTAAGTTTACAACACAGGTTCATGAGTCCGGGGAAACCGAGCTGACCCAGCACTTTCCCCTAAACCACTCCTGGAAATGGGAGAGATAAGGGTCGAAAGCACCAAAGATGCATCAGTCCTGGAAATGGGAGAGATAAGGGTCGAAAGCATCAAAGATGCATCAGCCAGGCTGGATTCTGCTCTACCCAAGGACAAAAGCCCAGCTCAGTTTTAATTAGGAGCTGATTAAAGTCTAGAAGGGATTTCAGCTTTGCTGACCTCCCTGCTGGCTCATCCTCTGCTTCCCAGCTCGTCCCACAGACACCGGTTCCCCTTCCAGCAGCGAGGAGGTTGCTCCCAGGCAATCCTAAAGCCTGGGATTTGTTATTTAACCCCACCCTGCTGATTGCACCCGCTCCCGTTTGCAGCTGATTTCCAGGGAATCAGCAGAGCTCTGCCAGGAGCCAGCAGGGCACAGCTGTGGCTGGAACAAGCGCTGGGAGCACCGGGAGCAGAATTCCTGCAGCTGATGCTGACGGGGCTCTGCGCTCCCCCGATGCTTCACAGCCAAATATCTCAAAAGAAAAAGCGTCACCCACCCTCCAGCTGGCACCAACTGGAGCTTGGGTCCTTTTTTAAGGGACCAGCCACGGTGGCATCTTCGCTCCATGGATCTCCAGAGCTTGGGGCAAAGTTTAGGGAATATTTTTGTGGGCTGACACCACGAGCGGGTCAGTGGCAGGATCGGAGGGACCCTGCAGGAGCTCAGCTGTGCCCACCCCAGCAGAGCCCATGCCCAGCCTGATGCCAACACCCCCGAGCCCTGCACAGCCCCAGATTCATGAACTCTGCCGGGATCTAGTGCCAAAAACGGCCGTAAACAGCACTTAGTGATGCATAATATATGAAAATGGCTCACGCTGAGCTTTTAGATGGGGAAGGGTTTTTTTTTCCTCTTAATACTATTATAACATTCTCCTGCAGCCATGGAAGCACCTTCATAAATATTTAAAAGGAAGTTGAAAAGACCCAGCCTGTGAGGTTTGAATATTTATGGCCACCAAACCCTTGACCTTTAGATTTAGGGTGCAGCATACATAAACCAGCCTTATTTAACTCTGCACCACGGGTCGCCTGGGGATCAAATCCGAGCTGAAACCTTGGAAGCATTTAGCACTTTTAAGGGTTCTAGTGGTAAACAGAGTGCCATAAATAGGGATTTCAGGCAGGGAGAGGAGCGGGGTGCAAGGCTGAGCGCAGGGCTGGGACTCCCAAGGCACAAATTCCCCGTGAGCCTCGATCTTGCAGCATCTAAAGCAGGGTGAAAAACAGCAATGGGAGAAATGAACAAAAGGTGGTAAGTGCAGAGAAAAATGAAGTATCGGGAATAACAGTAATCACTTTTTGGGGTTTGGGTTTTGGGGTTTCCTCCAGCCAGTTCTGCTGCTGTGGGTTTGTCCCATAAGACACAGCTGGGTGTGCTCAGCCAAATCCGAGCCTCAGCGCCTTCATTCAGGATTTTTCAGCAGCCCCAGTGCTGTTGAATGCTTCAATCAGAGCCAATCAGAGATTTTCAGAACCCCTGTGCTTCCCAGCTGGTGTGGAGTTGTTATTTGTTCCGTTTTTTTGGGAGAATTATGACTCACGCTCGGTGTTGTCGAGTTAAAGCCTCGCATTCCCTCTGCTCGTCATCCCAACGCTTTCCTCCTCAAAACCGCTATCTGAAACGGAGCTGATCCCGCCCTGGACAGGGATAAAAAGGGGGACCCCGCTCCTCTACACCCCAGAAAATTCCCCACAAAGTGAGCAGGTGATGCCGGGCCTGGGAGGACAAAGGCAGGCGCTGCTGGGAGCCAGGGCTGGACTCACAGCAGAGCCATGCTGGAGGCGCAGCACAGGGAATGCACAGCATCCATGAATTTGTGGCTGTTTATTTGGTTAGGGTAAGGCAGGAGCCTCTCAGAAGCCCTTCAGATCTATTTGCAGTCAGGAGTTTGAAATGCTCCTCTGATGTATTTGCATATTTAAAAATAAGAGGGAGGCGAGGAGATGAAAGGGAGGAGCTGGTGCAAGGCAAGAGCTGCCCTGCAGACCCCGGAAAGGTGGCACCTGCTGAAATCCCATCCAAACTACAGGAAAAGACAAAATCTGTGATTTTTTAATCCATTTTTCTTCACTCTTGGCCCACTCCTGCCCTTTTCTTCTTTTTTTTCCCCTCACGATTTTTGTCGTTTTTCCTCCCGGAGCTCGCGCAGGGCCGGGGCTGCAGGTGGGAGCGGTGGGATTCTGGCAGCTCCTGCTTTATCTGGAGCCTGTGTGCCAGAGCTCTTGTGTGTGGAACAGCCAGGGGTGAGCAGGGAGCAAGGCTCCGGAGCTGGTCACAGCTTGATGGGGCTGGTGACAAATGCTGGATTGTCACACTCTGAACTCAGGGACACCAGACGGGCCCTGCTCAGATGCCACCTCCAGGCCTCGCTTTGCGGCTGACTTGTTGTGTGTTCTGCCCTCTTTCCAAGTGCAATTTCCCCATCCAGCCAGCGGCCAGGGATAATCAAGGGGGCAAATGTGCTTTTAGGGCTTTCCTGGTGATGAGGTTTTCCGTGATCCGCTGCTCCTGTGCCACAGTGCCGGATTAATTACAGTGCTAACGAGTGTCTACCAGGTGCCTGTCACAAATTATCTGTGGGAACTGGACAGCGCTTTCCTGACGTTCCCAGTTTCGTTCTCTGGAACTGCTCCTGCTGCTCCATTAGCTGGAAAATAAACAAACCCACAGCCAAGCTGGCTGCGTGCCCGCTGCTGGGAACCTGCTGGAAAAGGAGGAAGATCCAATATTGCAATTAATAGGTCCACTGGGGTGTTTTGAGGAGTGTTCCAGTGTCTCCAGCCCTTCGCAATGGGTTCAGTGCTGCCTTTCAGACCCAGCCAAAAGCTGCTGGGGATAATCCCTGCACTTCCCAAGCTTGCTCCCTGTGGAGACCCACCAGGATCTGCCTTTCTCCTCCTGTTAACGTCCTCCCGGGACTGCTGACAGCCTGAGGGATACAAGGGGAAGCAGGGACAGCTGGCTTCACTCTTCCCATCTCATTTCCTCGTGGAGACACCAGCTCAGAGAAGCCTTTTGCCATCCCAAGCACTGACTGAAAATCCCTTGGTGTGCACAACCTATAGGTGCTCAAAGGCTGGAGCCTTTCAGTTGGGTCTTTCAACCCAACCCCTAGGGGTTTGTTTTTAGGAAATAACCTTAAAATCCCTCTCCTCCTCTCCAGTTTGGATGGTGCCAGGGTTCCTGGGGGTGGAGCTGGCACAGAGGCGAGGCGGCTGCTCCTCCTTGCTTCCCCAGGAAACTCCTGCCTGCCAAAGCAGCCAGCGATGGTTCCTGTAGCCTGGGGAGCCACAAAGACAAACTGGGATGATGATTTTCATGTGGAGATAATCGGGAGATGCCCAGTTGGGAAGAGCTGTGGATCACTATAGGATTTAGAGGGTGTAGGAAAGATTAATGTGGGAGTGGCCATAGGATGCAAAGAAACCTGTGCTGGTTTTGGGGGATTCAAATTGTCAGGGTCCGGCTCTCATTTGGGGTGAAAAAAGCAAAGAAAGCACCTGAATAGGTGGAACCAGACCTGGTTATGTCCCTAAAGGATCTGTCCCTCTCCTGGTGCTTTTGGGAGCCTCTTTAATACGCTTTGCAGAGGGAAACGTTTCCTCAGAGCCGCCCAAGGTGTGCTGGGGAATCTTTGGCCCGGGAGAATTTGGGAATGTTCCCGCTGTTCCCTTCTGTGTTCAGCAGTCCTGTCTCCTGTTCTTGCTGTTTGTTCAGGATTTCTTTCACTCCATCCCCATCCCTGAGCCTGCTGGGCCCCCCACAGCAGGGAGGGAGCTCCGGGAATCTCATCACTCCCTGGGCATCCCTCTCTTCCCACCTGCTGTCCCAGGATTTGTGGTTTTGGTGCTCCCGCTGCCTGAATTTTCCTTGCCTGCCTGGAAAGGGGCAGGGATGGAGTTAAGGCAGGAAGGGGAAGGTTATGTCCCTCATCAAAGCCGAGCTTTCGGGTGTTCGGCTGGGAGCTGTTTGTGGGCACTCGGCACATTAACGGGGCTGCTGCCGTTTGTTGGGCAATCACCGCTTCAAACTCTCTCCTTCTCCTCTTCCCCTCACTCCCCAATAACCCAAATGCAGCAATAAAAATCCAGCCTGAGGGGGACAAATAATTCCCTTCATAGTTTATCCCTGGGCCTGGTCTCCTGCTGGTGGAAAGCTGCGTGGGAGCATCACAGCTTCTCTGCACTGCCTGAGGAGGGGGAGCAGCCCAGGGCCACCCCGAACCTCTGCTGCCACCCTGCCCGGGGTGCCAGGACCCCAAGGTGGGACCCGAGAAGCCCTGAAGGTCATTTCAGAGCAATCCCAGCCAAGCCACCTGCTAAAACCTCTCCAGTCTGACGCTGGGCCTGGTTCCCTTCCCTGTCCTCGGGGAGAATAAAGAGCCGAGGCCATGAAGGGAGCTAAACTGTTGTTTTCACTGGCTCAGAGGCACTGCGATAGCCGTGTTTTTTAAAAATTAAATGCTCGCATCCAGTTGTATTTGCACTGAGTAATGTCCTTATCCAATGCAATCACTTCAAATCACTGTTTTTCAAATCCTCTGGGGCATCTGCAGCGAGCAGAGGGCCCAGGTCAAATACAAACCTCCTGGCTTGTTTGGGAACGGCTGTGGCAGTGCTGCCACTGCATTAATGAACCATGTAAATCATAGCCAGTTGTTAAATAACAGCGGGGGGAGAAGGAGGATCAGGCAGGAGGGACTTTCCACCCTTTCTCCAGAGAGCTTTGCAGCTACGAGGAAATGTGTGTCAGTGCTGCGACTCGCCAGCTTGGAGGACATAAGTTTCCCATCCAAATATTGCTTCTGCAGAGGCTCTCGCTGCTCCCGAGAGATTCCCGTGGAAATTTGTAATGCCCGGCCTCAGCCTGCCTTTGGAGGCACTCGCAGGAGGCTCCTGGGGATATTTTTAGTTATTAAAAAAATAAAAAGAGGCAAGGAGAAGGTAGAGAGAGACAGGTTGCCGTGAGTGTTCCCTGCAGCGCTGGGATGATGGGGACAGGCTCTGCCGTCTGTCACCGGCTCCCAAACGCTCAGGGACGTGTCTCGGTGTGTCACTCACCCTTCAGACTGCACAGGATGAAATCCCAGCCCTGGGAGGGCTTTCTCAGCTCCACAGAACGGGCTGTTATTGCGTTAATACTGAAGGGAAAGAGCCTGGGTAGCTGGACATATGGCTTGGCTGGAACTGTGGGTTTTTCCTGCTGTCTCCCTTTCCTCTCCATCTGTCCCGAGAGGCAGCGGCCTCTCCATTTCACAGCCCTCCACCGGAGAATTCCTGGCTTTGCCATTCCATCCCTGGATAAGCTCCTTTCCCTCGCGGGCATTGGGGCTGGCTCCTTCTGGGCTGCAGGGCCACCCCACGGGTTATTGAACGGCTGGGGAGGTGGCAGATATCCCAGCCAGAGCAGGGTACAACATCTGCCCAGGAATCTCCTGTCCTGCCCTAGGAGCAGCCCCCACTGCTAATCCACAGGCACCGATGATAAACAGTTCCTGGATCAGGAGTGATTTGAGGGGTTATGCTCTGGTTTTCATTCCTGCTCGTGTAAAACATTTATATTTCCTGTCCACTTCATCCAGGACCCTTGATTCCTGCTGCTTTTTTCTCTCAAAAAGCTTGGCACTGACCTGTCCAGCTGAAATCCGTATTTGCTGCGAGGGGTTTGAATCCTAACCCAGCTTCATGCCCCGTTCCTGAAAATAACAAACCAGGAGGCGAAAGGCAGAATTGTCACCCCAGTTATCGTTTTCCTGAGCCATCTTTACTGAATTCATGCAGTCACGGAATGGTTTGGGTCGGAAGGGACCTTAAAGACACCTCATCCCATGCCATGCCATGGGCAGGGACACCTTCCACTATCCCAGGCTGCTCCACCCCGGCCTTGGGCGCTTCCAGAGATCCAGGGGCAGCCACAGCTTCTCTGAGAAACCTGTGCCAGGGCCTGCCCACCCTCCCAGGGAAGGGGAGCATCCTCATGGTGCCTCTCCCTGCAGTTTCCCTTGGGATACCACAGGCAGAGGTGTTTTGGGAGCTCTGTGTTTTGATCAAGCAAGTGAGATAAAAAATAAACAGTTCATAACAACCCTGATCTATTACAGATAATCAAATGGGTTGTTTCTAAACCTGGCTCGGACTATTTCGGGCTTTAAGTGCTGTCACCAAAAGGAAAAGCACTGATGTTTTGCAGTTATGGGATGCCCAGCAGCTCTGTCCTTCCCAACACACAGGGGGACCCTCCCTGAGACCCTCAGGGCTGAACACACCACACGGGGAGAGAGTTGGGGTCTGTACTGAAGAACACTTGGAAAAGCTTTGGAGAAACAGCTCTAAAAGCTGGGAGCTGGGCTGAGTGTGACAAAAGGGACTTGGAATTGAGGTGAATCATCCCCAGGCTTCACACGTGAGCCGGGTGGAAACATCACACCCGCCACGGAGCTGTGCATCACCTGAGCTCTGGGTGGGACATGGATCCAAAACAAGGAAAACACCCCATAAATCTCACCCAGCAGCACTGGGACGGCGTTTTCCCTCCTCTCCTCAGTGCCAGCATCGGATTGTTTAGATCATTTACGGAGGAGCTGTGTTTGCTTCCACCGCCTTGCGCTGGGGCAGGGCTGGAATCACTCATCCGGGGGGGAAAGCGTGACAGTATTTCATGCCCGAGCGATCTGCCTTGTGAGAGAAATGAGGCTTACACGGTGTTTGGGCTCAGCTGCTCCTTATCTCCTGATGAGACACATTTCCAGGGCTCATCATCGTCACGAAACCAGCTGTGCAGAGCCCCGTGCACCAGGCGGCTGCGGGGAGGCATCCGAGTGGATTCTGTTTTTCTGGCTCCAGGAACAGAGCTGGTCCTGGAGGAGCCGAGGTGGAAGTTGATAAATGAAGGTGGCTGAGGGATTTAGTGCCTTGATTCCAATTTTGGCTCAGCTGGCTGTGGTTCCCAGTTCCCTGTTCTCTGTGGGTGCAGCTCCTGCCTTTCCCTTCTTTTTGGGATGACCAAAGAGGCTGAGCAACAGAGTGACCCCAAAAGCGACCGACGCAGGGTTACTGGTCCATGATGGAGATATTGGCCTGGCCATCAAGTTTGGGGTGGTTACAGCTGCGCCAGACCAGCACCTTCTCATCCTTAAACATCCTCTTCCAATCAACTCCACACCAGAAGCCCCCCACGTTGTGTCCACGCACACACTGAGGGTGGTGCAGGTAGGGCCTGGCCAAGGTGGGGTTGTCCGTAGAAAAAAGAGGCTGGGAAAGCTCTGTTTAATTCGGGGAGCTCAGGTGAAAACAAAAATCCTGCCTGAATGTCCTTCCCTTGCTCCTAACCCAGCCAACTGCTCCTGCATCCCTGGAGCAGGGCTAATCCTTTACATCACCATCCATTTCCCGTGGCGGATCCTGAACAAGAAGGATTGGTGACTTGGGGAAGGAGGGCAAAAAATCCCTCAGGAACTGCAGAATGCAGTGGTTTTACTGCTCCAGCCCTTGCTAACCGAAGCTGTTGTACACTTGTTCTCTGCTCTGAAGCCTGGTGGAACGTGCTGGCACCTGGCATGTGGTTTGACCTCCCTAATTTTCTCCGTCACCAAAAAAACCCCACAGCAAAACCCTATTTGTTCCACTGTGTTCCCTCTGACCTCGCTGTGGGAAACCGATCCCTTCCCATCCCCGCCAGGCTCCCAAATTCTCCTTAATTTGAGGCTGATGTTTGCAGATCTCAGTGTTTACACCCAATCCCTGCTTTTGCTGAGGTGGTTTTGGTTAAACCCGGCTGGAATGAGGCAGGGACACATTTCATTTTCGAGCTGCACATTTGGGTTCTGGTGTGGAATAATGGCCCATGAGCTGAGGCCTGCAGAGGGACAGGGACATCCTGCACTTTGTGGCTCATTGGGACAACGGGCCCAGGCAATACAAACAGGTTTTTTCAGGAGGACAAGACCCTACTTACAACTGAGATTTTCAAATAAACAGGAAGCTCTGGGCTGGGATGAGGTGTGGGAATATTGGAAATAGCCAGTGATCACTTCAATTGATTGCTGCTCCTCTGGGACCTGAGAAATGGAATAACAGCATAAATTTCTGTTTTCTCTGCTGAGATCAGTGGCTTTGAAGCTCTGTTACCCCTCCTTTCCCTGGGAACTGGGTTTAGGGAGTTTTTGGCATTGGTTGATGCCCAGTGTGGCATCCTGGGGTGTGTTGGTGGTGGAGGGACATCCCCTGAGGGGATCACAGCTCTCTGCACTCATGGCCCACCCCTAGCCTGCCAACACAAACAGCAGAGCTGGAGAAAACCCCAAATTCCCGTTCCTTGAGCAATTCTAGCACTCACAGTCAAGAAAAAGAAGGAAGCACAGAGCCAAGCTGCAGGGTAGCGCAGGGGTTAATAAAAGCAGCAGCAGTAAAATGTTTGAAATGTTTGATAAGGAACTGCTCCTTGCTCCCAGGCTTGCAGCTCCCCTTATTTTTCTCCCTCTTTGAAAGATCTTGGAGCGGTGAGGATTTTAAATACAGCCCTATAATGCAGCTTCAGACAGCAAACAGGATTAAAAGCCGGCTCCAGAAAAGGAAAGGAAGTCAGATTACTTGTCAAAATTAAATTTGCCTTTGGATGCCATTACTTTCTACATTAAAAAGCTCTGGGGATTAGGAGATAAAAGAGCTAAATCCAATCTGGAGACAGGCTCAGAGGAAAATGTCAGGCAGCCAGTAATCCAGGCTCTTTGCTCTAATAGGATCTTCCCGGAGTCAAAGAAAGTGAGAATAATTATTTAATTCCATTTTTGGAGCCTGCCTTCTTTATCGACCTGGCTCAGCACCACTGAATCAACTGGTGGCACAGAATTCCCAGCTCCAGCCACCTCCAGGAGCCGTTCCCATCACCCTCTGTGCCAAGTGGGATTTGTGTCACTCAGGGATGGCTTTGCACCATGCAGTGGGACTGCACCGTGCCCAGCGAGGCCCCGAGCGGGTCATTTGGGTGTAATTCCTCACCACAGCCCACGGCCAACAGGAGAAATCCTCTCTTGGGCATTTCTTCCTTGTTTAAGGGCGCTAAATAAATAAAAAAGCAAATTATGCTGAGCACAAATGCGCCGCTCACAGATTTTTGTCACCATAAGCCCCCAACACCTTCCCTCTCCCAGAGGAAGAGCCTTTCCCGGCAGATTCCCCTTCGGCTCTTGAAGATGCCAAAATTACAGCCTGCCCCAAATATCCCAGCACCTCCACGCCTGTAACCATGGTTGCAGAGCGCTGGCAGCCGTGCCAGCCCGCACAGCCGCGCCTGGCTTGACTCAGAGGATGAGTTCATCCCCCAGCGTGGTGCAGGAGCCACGAGACGCTCTGTGCCATCCGACGGAGCCGTGCCAACCTGAGCAAGCTCTTGGGCTGCCACCCTGGATGGAGATTAGCCATCAATCGACACCAAAAAGGGTCAGGGCTGAGTGACGTCCACGAGCTGCCAGGCACAGGAGGGCAGGAATGGGGTGTGCTGCCCTCAGTGAGGTGATCCTGGCAGCTCAGAGCAAAGGTAGATGTGAAAATGTTATTTTTAATAGGAGAGGGGAGCGGGAGAGCTCGAGCTCGTGCGCTGGGGTTCGGCTGAACACACGTGCCGAGCTGCGGGTCAGGAATTATTTATCCAGAGGCACTGTTCTGCTCCGAAAAGGAGGCAGAAAATTGTCTTGGGAAGAAGCCGTAGGACTCTACCACCAAGCGGGGAAAAGAAAAAGGGTCTAGGGAACCCCAAGGAGTTTGGGGCTGGAAATGCACCTGCTCCTGCCAGCCGTGCAGCTCGGAGGTGATGCAGAAGGCAGATAAATCAAACAGGATGAAGAAAAGTGCTTTTTGACCCTCCTGGTGCTTGCTAAGGGCTGTTTCCTGCTGGTCCAGGGCAAGAAGAAAAGGCAGCAACCCTCAACCCCTTCAAATCCAGACCCAGGAGATCCCCAGCACCTCCCTTCCAAAATTAAACACCTGTCCTGTCCTTCAGATCTTTGATAACACAGACAGGCAAGCGATAAGGACAGCGATAATTGCCACCAGCCCTGGCAGCCTGGCTGGTGCCACGCGGGAGCAGGACGCGGACAGAGGAGTCACTCCCTGCTTCTCTTTCTCCTTTTTTTGCATCCCGAGCCCCAGGGGGATGTGAATTTATCCAAAGAAAAGGGCAGCGAGGGGAAAATCTGCAGCGAATCCGGCCAAGTGCAGGCACTGGAGGGGTTTCTGGAGCTGGCAGTGTGGCTTTAGTGACAGAGGGTGACACGGGCTGCCCGTGCCAGCCCTGCCCTTCCTGCCTTGGCACCAGGGCCGGGGTGCTTCAGGCCTGATGCGTTGCCTTTTTTAATTAAACAGGCTGTAGGGAAATATAACATTTTCCTGCAGTAATTCATCCCCACGGCTCCCCTATTTTGTCATTTTAATTAAAACCAGCCCCAGCCAGGGTTTGGATGTTTGCAGCCACGAGTATTAAATCAAGCCCAGGCCTTGGGGACTGGCCCCTCTTTTGGGTTTTCTTGGGTTTTTACAGCAAAAAACCAACAGGTTCTGAGGCCGAGCGTGTGAAAAGGGCAAACCAGAGACATCAGGCTTTGCCAGGAGGAGTTTTCCCAGTTTGCTGAGCTCCTGCTGGCTTTGCTCATCAGCTGGGAGAGGCAGCCAGGCCCGGGGCTTGGATGGGGAACGTGGGAAGCAGCAGCTCCTGAGAATTTGCTGCCCATGGAGGCAGGAGCAGCACTGTCCCCACCAGCTCCTCCCAGGTTTCTTTAGGATGGAGGGCAGGCAGTAGGGTTGTGACGCCCCAAAACTCAGCTTTGGGGGCTCCTGAATTTTTTCAGCCAGAGGTCTGGACTCCATTTTGCTTTGGAGAACTTCCAGTTCTATTTATTACTATTATTATTATTATTATTATTATTATTATTACTATTACTATTATTATTAATCTCTGAGTAAATCCATTAGAGTTACCCCTCATCTTGCATACTCAGAGCGAAAGACCATCCCAGACCTTCTAACATGGAATTTTATTCCATGCCCTGGGCACATGGAATCAGTCCCATCCCTGGCCAACCATTCCTCCCTCCCACCTGGAATTTTCCTCAAAACCTCTCCTGAACTTTCCCTTTCTTCAAGGTTAAATAACCTGCCCAAGCTGCTTTGATCCCTGGCAGGGTTTTTATGGTGATTTATGAGGTTTTCAGTGTTTTTCTTAAACCCACAGCTTCACGGCTGGGCTGTTACCTGGGAATCACACGTTTCACTTAAAAAAAAAAATAAAAAGCTT
The DNA here is from genome assembly GCA_013397725.1 of Rhagologus leucostigma. Taxonomy (NCBI): domain Eukaryota; kingdom Metazoa; phylum Chordata; class Aves; order Passeriformes; genus Rhagologus; species Rhagologus leucostigma. Next base: position 1,437,521 of record VZTD01004397.1, read on the forward strand.
TTCATGTTGGCCTTTAGAGTGGAAAAACACGATCAGTGCCTCAGCTAATGGCTCAGAAACAAAGGAAGGGAGGAAAAAAAAGAAAGGAATCAAAGAAGAATTTGCAAAGCTCGATTTTTTCACACGATTACGAGTTTTCCCTGTGCCTGATTCTGAGTATTCCCGAGAAGCACAGCAGTGCTCCGGGATGGGCAGGGGGAAAAAGAGAAGCAGCACAGCCAATTCCAGCGACCTGAGCAGCAGCAGATGGAAAAAGCAGGAGGAAGTCTTGCAGGATGAGTCAAGACCGGGTTTCGCCCAAGGGAAAACCGTTCTTCCCAAAAGCACGAAGACCCCACGAAGCCAGAGATGCTGCCAGCAAGTCCCCGGGATCGTGGCAACCTCACAGCCGGCTTCCCCCGCGCCACGAACGTGGGGGGAATGGGAGCCTGCGGAGTCGGGGAAGCATCAAGGCAGGGGTCTCTGCTGCTCTCCTGTTTCCCTGGAGTGCGGGGAAAGCAGGAGTGCTGCAGCTGAGGGATGCAGCCCTGCCTTGGGGGGACTTTATGCCGTTGTATCCCCTCTCACCGCTCTGTGGCCAGCTGTGATCCTGAGCCTTGCTGTGCCTTCAAAACTGGGTGCAAGAGAGAGAGAGAGAAAAAAACCTGAGCGAACTTTTCGAAACAGTTTGTGCTTCAAGGACACGGAGATTAGCTGCTGCTGCTGCTGCTGCTGAGGAGCGAAGGAAGCACCCTTTCTGCTTCTCTCAGATTTTTGGCTCTGTTTCTCCAGAGAGAGACTGAGAGTTAAGGTTCTTTCCGGGACTTCGGCTTTTCCCTTCTTCTCTTCTGGATTGTTTCAACATCAGAACATCAGAACTCACTGGGGAAATTTCCACCTTAGGCCTGGAGGAGGCCCAGGCCCACTGAGCTCCGAGGAGGAGGAGAGAGACCACAGCCACAGCAGGACTTTAAAATCTTCCCAGGTTCCTCTCCATGGCAAGAGGTTTTATTATTTAGCTTTGTTATTCTTTTCCTGTGTGTTTGTTAAATTAATAGCTTTTTTTCCTTCACTTTCCTCCAAGGAAAATCTTTTTTTCCCAAATCTGGTGGTGTAACCTGCTTTCCTTTGAGGAGATGTTCCTTTTGGACGTTTTCCCTGCATTTGGCCCAAACCAGCACAAGCTCCCAGGAAGGCTGGGGATTGCAGGGAAACACTGAAAATTCCCTGCTCCAACCTCCCCACGAGCAGAGGGAAGCTCGTGCCCACGGCTTTACGGGAGAGCTCCAGCTGGAGCTGGAGAATAAATTAAATCATCCAAGTCCCCTCAAAAAAAAAAGAGGAATAAATCTCATTTGCACATCTCCCCCACGACTCCCAAAGTGCTGATGCTGGGAGAAAGTTCCTCAGATTTTCCTTTTTTTCTCCTTTTCCTCAAGGACTGTTGTGGTTTAATCCCCGGCAGCTGGTGCTGGGTTTGAGGGGGGGAGGAAAACAAGGATTTGTGGATGCTCTTCTCCTTGGAGGAGATAAACATTGCGAGCCCTGGGCAGGAACCCTTTGGATTGAGGCACTTTGAGATGAGAAGCATTTCTGAGATTTCCTCCTAATCACTCACAGGGTTTTATCTACTCCCAAACTGAACCTGGCTCGTGGTCAGGAAATCTTTGGTCGTAAATTGATGAGGTCTAAATGAATTAGAGCCGGCCGGGAAAGGGCTCTGGAGCCCAGTGTGGTTTTTCCCGTTAAAATATCAGGTGGAAGAACAACTGGAAGGGTGTGACCTGGAACTGTAGAACTGGGCAGGAAGCATTTAAAGGCTTTAAAGTGCCAGAGAACAGGGTTAGATGAGATATTGAGAAGGAATCCTTTACCTGGGAGGGTGGGGAGGCCCTGGCAGAGATTCCCAGAGAAGCTGTGGCTGCCCCTGGATCCCTGGAAGTGCCCAAGGCCAGGCTGGACAGGGCTTGGAGCAACCTGGGACAGTGGAAGGCGTCCCTGCCCATGGCAGGGGGTGGGATGAGATGAATTTTAAATCCTTTCCAACCCCAACCACTCTGTGACTCCATGAAAGGGATGCTGGAGATAAATGAAGGACAAGTTTTATCAGCAAAACCACTTCTTAAAAGTGAGAACTAGAGGTGAAAGCTCGAGGCTCTGGGCACACCAGCCTCCCACTTTAACCCCCAGCAGCACAGCGGGATGTTTACTCACCACTTCCCTTGGAGGGAATATTTCCAAGCCGTGAAACCAAAATAATGATGCAGGATCAGCTTTCTGGGCTTGGCTCAACGGGGAGGGAGGAGGAATCCTGCAAACCCCGAGCCATCCGTCCTCGCCTGCGCCTGGGAAGAGTCTGCTCCTAATGCAGCTTGAACTGGAGCCAGGGAAGTTGTACAAATGTAAAGGAGAGGGGAAAAAAAACCCCAAACACAACAAGAAAACCCCAGGCCTTGTGCTTTAAGTCTGCATTGAACCTTGCCTGCTGAATGGATATTAAATATTAGGGATAATTTCACACCCGTGGGTGATGAGAGGCAACGCGGAGCGCAGCACCTGCTCTATTTCATGTTTAGGCCCGGGATGCTGGGAATCCAAGGAAAATAGATTGGAAAACAGAGCTGTGCACATGTTAAACAGGAGAGACATCGTAGCAAACCCCTCAGCGGGCTGGCACAGCCTGTTGGACCCCTGTAAGGAGGGGGAGGAGGATCCTTTAGTAATTTATGAATGGGGACTTTATCCACGGAGCTTGACTGCTCTTTATCAGCCTGGATCTGGCAGCTCTGGGAGGGCTTTGGAAGCAGCAAATCATTTCCTCCACTGCCTCCAAAACTGACCTAAATAAACCCTGAGGAATCAGGCGCTCCGTGGTCACTGCTTCCCTCCAGCTCTGTGCTCCTGCCATGGTTTTACCTGCAGCTGTGGGAGCACCTGTCCCATTTCAGAGCAGCTTTCTGATGGAGATATCCCATTTTATAGTTTTCCTCTCCCACTCTGAACACCAGGAGAAAGGAAGGTGCAACCCTGACAGAGAGAAAGGGCTGTTCACCCATTCCTGCGCGCACACAGCTGGCTCCCGCTGGATCCCTCTGCAACCCTTTTCCCCTCACTCCAGGCAACGCTGGCTGTGGGTTTCAAGGGGTTAATCAGGATTTCAGCCTGATTTTTCCCTGCTGTTCACCCTCTTCGAGCTGAGCCAGCGGGTGACAAGCAGCAAATGCCTCCTGTCACTCCGAGCTGTGGCGGTGCCCTGCGCCAGCGCAGCTCAGCGGAGAGGCTTTAATGGTTGGACTGGCTCAGGTTGTTCCTGGAGCTTTGTCAGACGCCACTGAAATCATGAAGAGCTTTGCCAGGAGCTTTGTTTGATTCCCAGTGGGTTTGATAAGAGCTGGCCTCACTCCTGCCGGTGACTGGTCTCACATTTGAGGGGTCCCTGGTGGCATCAGGAGGAGTTCCCTACACTGGCAGCTGGAAGCTGAGCAGGATACGGGGCCATGGAGCACCAGGATCTGCCTCGCCCCTGTTCTGGGCAGGATTGTCCCCCCCAGCACAAGCCCCACATCTTCTCTGACCCATCTGCTCACCTGGTGAGGAGCAGCGCAGTGCAAAACCCTCTGTGACAAACAGATTTTCCCCAAGAACCCCATAAAGGACTTGGAAAGGACGTTTATGGCTTCATAAAGCACTTTGCTAACGACTTGCTTCGCCACTGCTAAATCAACTGGAATCATTTCGCTCTGGAACTCGGAGCTTTCCGCATTCGGCCTACGGGGAAAGGGGAAAAAAAAATTTAAAAAAGGAGTGCTGACATTTGCAAAATACATCTCAACCCATATTAGATGGTGTTAATTAAAATGACTTGCTGGGTAATGAGCTACGAAAAAAAACGAGAAAGGAAGAGAGGGAATCAATGAGAGTCTGAGCTCAATTAAACCCAGCGAGCTCTGCAGGCAGGGACAGGCAGGGATAGGGTCCCCTCTCGAGGCTGAACAGCCCCAAATCCCTCAGCCTTTCCTTGCCAGAGATGCTCCAGGCTCTAAATCATCTTTAGGCTCTGCTGGACCCGCTCCGGGAGCTCCACACAGCAGCTCCTTCCTCCCTGTGACACCCTGAGATTCAGCTCACGCCTTTCCGAGGGTGAAACCACTCCTGCCGCGGGTAAAGGAGCAGCCAGGCTGCCTCCACAAGGCACTGAGGGAAGGCAAATGCTCCTGCTGCCCTTTTCCCCAGCGTTTTCCCTCCATCCATCGCTGCGGGGAGCAAATCCCAGTGACAGGGAATGCACAGAGCCCCTCACGTGCCCCGGCTCGCCCCACTGCCCTCCCAGCACGCGCTGCAGGACCTGGCTCTGACCGGTGCCAGCGCAGAGGTCAAAGGCTGCTCCAAGGACACTAAAAAGTGTCACAGAACAAAGCAACGAGAACGAAACTCGCTGTTTCATCCCCCCCAAAATGAGCCTTTCAGGTGGGTGAATTGTAGAGCACACGAACAACGGGGGGAACATTTTATGGCCCAGCTGCAGGGATGCTGTGCCTGAAAACTGAACTGCATAAACTGACACGTAACCACCTCTCCAAAGCGGGGAATTTCTGTGCTTTATTGTGAGATGGAGCTTGGCTGGCGATCTCGGAGCATTTTGCTCCAAAATTCATGTAAACATCTGTCTTGGTTTAAGTGCAGCCTTAACACCAGGCTTTACTGAGCAGGAGCTTATTTCGGAAAATGCACTACAAGGTTTCTGCCTGCTAAAGCTCTTATTAAGTGTCAGAACAAAATGGGCAAAAACTCGCTGGGAAAAGGAGCCTGGCTGACAGCAGCGGAGAAAAGTGGCCTTTATTCATCTCCTGAACAGGTACATTCAGCCAGGCAGCCATAAAAGCTCTGTTCTCCCCCCAGCCCAGCCCTGGAGGACAATATGCAGAGATAGAGGGGAAGTCGAGTCTCACAGCCTGGCTACCAAATCCGTACAGCTCATCATAAATAACAGAAACGGCCTTTTTTTCATGGCTTCTCTCGAGACCTTTAGCTGAGCTGCCAACCTGCGGAGCAGCAGGAGAGCTCGGGAAGGGGAGCTGCAGCTCCAGCTCAGCTGGGCTGAGCAGAGGCTCCCAAAAGTCATAAATTTGACTTAATTCCCTCTCAGTTTAAGCTGGGCTTTGCAGCAACGCTGCAGAACCAGAAGTTTGTATTTCCAGCCTGTATTTACTCTGGTTCTAAACGTTCCCCTTTCGCCATTTTCACTGCGTTTCTAAAGCCAAACCAGAAAATGCAGGTTTTTTTCTCCTCTCCAGCCCTCACCACCCTGTGTGTGCTCAGACCCACCACAGAGACAAACACAGCTTTCAAATCTTGAAATAAATAAGTTATTACTGCCCAAGGATCCAGGAGCCTCCCCCTGTTCCCTGTGCACAAGGGGAGTCTGGGCAGAGCCAAAAGCAGCAGGAGGTTAAACAGGGAGAGGGAAGAGCATCTTCTGTTCCCTGTGCCTGCAGGTGAGAGCTCTCCTCGAATCTTCCCTCATTCCCATTATCCTGCCATCAGCAACGAGGCACAGCTGTGACGACGGTGGAAAAGTCCTGGAATGGGGCTTGATAAGAAGTTCTGCTGGTCACACAAAGGGGAGAAAAGTCCTGCCTGTCACCAGCAGCAAAGCTGGCACGGGGGAGCCAGGATTTTGGCTCTGAGCCCTCAGGCTGGTCACCAGGCACACCTGGCATCAGGGCACGGAGCTCTTCCTGCCTGGTGGAGGCTCAAATAATTGATAAGAGCTGTCAGGAAAGGTTGGGATGGAGGCCACGGTACCCACAAACCCGAAGTTGAAGCTTCTATTTATTCCTGCAGAGCCCCTGCGAATCAGGAGGACGGTCACATATGCACTTCAGATCTAATCCCTTAAATAATGGATTGTTAGAAGGGATGAGAGCTGCAGGAGGTGCTCTGGGAAGGCAGCTCTGAGACTCCACGGCTGTGCTGCAGCTCCGGGGAAGCCAGGGCAGATCCTAGATCCGGATCCACGCCTGTGGAAGAGCAGGATCATGCCCAAGAACACGTGTAGGGAGTTGTTACGAAAACCCCAATGCCTCCCTGCTGACACTGATGGATATCCCTGAATTTCCCCCAGCGAGCACCAGACCTCACTCCGGAGAAGAGACAAATAGGAGAGAGGATGGGGAGCGACGGGGATGGGGTTTTGTAAAGCAAAGGGGATCGAGGCGTGCGGGGATGAAGCGTTTGACAAAGCTGAGCCTCTCCCCGGGGCTGGAGCCGCTCCGGCAGGGATGTGCCACCCTCCGGAACGGCTCAGAGCATCCAGACAGCAGCGACTTCACTCCTCACACCTCGGCAGGGCTGAAACCACCTCCCCCTCGCTTTCACAGCCAGCAAAAATATTCGCGTTCTCTCACAGGAAGACAAACAAAGGGGAGGGGAAGCGATTCATCGCCATCTGAAGATGATTCTCTCGGAGTCTGTGGAAGTTCAAGGGGTGAAATAGGCGAGTGCAGCACGCCTAGCTGCACCTGAGCTGCTTCCTTCCCTGCTCCCACCCTTCCTGGGGGTGCCTTTTTAATTATCTGCATGGAGGGGGTGTTTTGGTAACGGGAAGAGAGATGGGAGCATAAATACAAATCCCTTTTCAGATTGAATCCTCAGAGAACCCAAAGCTTGGTGCACACCAGCACTGTCACAGCCAGGCTTGAAAGACTCCAGATCCAGCACGGAGACTCCACAGTTGTCTCTTCCTCACTGGCTTTCATTTTTTTGTCCAAAAAATGAACAAAATCCAGTTCTCCACCCCGCAAAAGAACTGGGCACCAATGTCAGGAGCAGCAGGGAGACTTTGGCACGAGGGGGTGAAGAACATCCTTTATTTCTAATAAATTTGGCAGGACTCCCTTTAGTAAAAAGCAAATAAGAAGTGCCTGTGTCATTTAAAAAAAGAGGGTTAAGGAAATCTTCGACAGAGACAGAGATTCCAGAAGAAGTGTTGCCTTCAGAAAACACTTATCAGCATCTTTGTCAGAAGCCTGATTTCCCTCTTTCTTCATAAATTACCAAAGATGGGGGGATGCAGGAATCAATGGTGAATGAAAGACCTTAATTAAACACTAAAAAGAAAAAAAAAAAAGAGAAGAGGGACTTGGGGCACTGTATTTCAATTCAGTCTCTGACAGGGCTTCACAAGCCTGAGGACAATATTTTACTCCCATTTTGTAATGCAAATGAACTGCTGCACTGGCAACCTTCACCCCCCTGCTCGAGAGGGAAGGTGGGAGAGCAGAAAGCTTTGGAAAAAACACCTCTGAGGAGCCTTTTTGGAGAAAAATTCCATAATAAGCAGCTTGCTTGAGCTCCCAAAGCTGTGGGAGCTGTGAGCGTCCTCCTCAGCCCGCTCAGTTGGGTGGGATTTTCATGGAAGTTGAAAATCAGGGAAATTCAGTCACCCCAGGAAAAAGAGGTCCCATGGGCCAAAACCAGAGGTTGTGAGGGGAAACAGGGAAAGGGGCTTTTTTATCCTCATCTTTGCACCTCAGAAGATGAGCCCTCCTTTTTGGGTGGGTTTAACCAGGAATTGGGTTCGTGAGGCCCTGAGCACCACAGGGACCTGATGTGCATCATCAGGCTGGGCAGGGTGCAGAAGAAATGTGGTGTTGGTGACCCTCTCCTGCTTGCAGGCAACATTTAGGGCCAAAAAACTCTTTAAAGTGATCAAAAATATCTTTCCAAACACTTTCAAGGCCTTAATATATTCTACCCAAAACACCAGGCCTTTAACAGCCGTGTGGGCCTGACTGGAGTAGCTGCTCCCTGCCAAAAAACAAAGGGATCAGCCACAGGTTTGGGATTATTCCTATAAAAACCTCAGCCCAAGGAGGCTGCAAAGGTGCCTCCCAAAGCAGCATTTCATCATTTTGAGTCTGCAAGCACAGGGAGAGTCCTAAAAAACCCACATTCTCTGAGAGCTTTTCCTTTCTCTCCCAACTCCTTCCAGCTCTAATAAACAAAGCTAATAGACAGCTCCAGCTCGAGATTTACTGCATTTAAGGCTGACAGCAGAGCTGGAGCCCTTCAGAGCTGATTTGTATTCAGCCCCAGCCGTGGGCTCGGGGAGCGGAGCTGAAATTGCCCGATCCACAGGGCAAGGCTTGAAAGGCTCCAGGCCCAGTGTCAGCAGAGGTGGTTGGAATTCATTCATAAGTTTTTTAATAAGATTCCTAAGCGCTGCTTTCGGGTTAGGGGAGGATTTATGGGCTTAGAGAGGAGAGGTTCTCAATACATTTTATCAGAAATCCCAGCAGGAGGGGAATAACTCTTCGGGAGACAAATGACAGTGGCCAGGGCAGTGACAGGGGAGCTGGCTCCTGCAGCTGGATGTGCTCCTGCTCCCGAGTCCCCATCACAACCTGAACAATCCTCCTCTTTCCCTGACCGGTCTGGAAGCTGGAGGAAGGGCAGAGAGGCTGGGTGCTTGTTCACAACCCAGTTTGGAGTGTTCTGCTTTGCTTACAGTATTTTGATTTAGGCAATCCAAGGCACCCGGAAGGATTTCCAAGCCTTTTCCTTCAGCTGCACTAGCAGGAAGCAGAGTCTTTCTCCCATAAAATCCCAGAAGCTCCCTAATTTGGGGGGGTGTTTCGCAGAGCATTCAATGTCAAAAAGCTTTTGCAGGATAATTCAGGTTTATTGATACAGAGCTCAAGTTCCCACTGAAAGGAGGGCAGGGACCGCTTGCATCCCAGCAGGAATCCATCTGGGATGATTCCTTGGAGACTGGGCAACCTCTTCCCCGGGGCTGCTGGCAGGGCAGAGCTCCTGGAGTGCTCTGGCAGCCAGACTGACAGCTCCCAGCTCCAGCATCAATATTAATCGGCTCATTAACAGAGCCTCGAGAAGCCAGGCCCAGGGAGAGGGGGAGGGAAGAACGGATGGAATCAGCAACCCAATCCATCCTGGAGATTTTTAGGCTTTCGACTATGGATTTCTTTCTTCCACCCTGACTCAGCCGGAGCAGGGAGGGGGGGTGAGGCCTGTGCAGTTCAACAAATCAATTGATGATTTTTCTCCCTGACATTCAGGGTCTGAGTCCTGGGCTGATCGTAAAAAGGCACTGCCAGAGGATTTTAATAAATCCCTTTAATTAAGTGATATGTTTTAGAATTAAATTATGATGAAAACCATAAATCCTTTCCCCACAAATGGAGTTCAGTGTGCGCAGAAGGAAAAGGGCATTCCTCTTGTATCCTGCTGTTTTTTCCACCCCTTAATACAACAGGATTCAAACAATTCATTACCAAACAATACAGGAAGCCGGGCCATTTATCACCCTGCAATCCAGGCTTTTAAATTAGTGGGATTTAACCTTGCACTAACTAATCCTGTGCCGGCAGAATGGTTTAAATTGGTTTTTTCCCTTCCCACCTGGAGCTTTGCTCCGAGGAAATTCCGCACAGCTGAAGCTGGGGCAGCACCTTAGAATGCCGGTGGGATTTCTCCATGGGATGCCTCAGCAGCGTCCCCTCTCCAAATTCAGGAAGAATAAGAAAAATCCTCAGTTCATTCACCCTGACCAGATCCAAAGGAGCTGAGGGGAGGGGAAGGGAGGGGAGAGGAGAGGAGCTCCTTGCTCCAAACTGGGGGTTTGAGGAGAAGGAGTGAAACGGGAATTCCAGAGGGGAAAAACGTGTGGCTGTGCTGCTCACACCACCCTCCCTGTGCCTCCCTGCTGCGGCCGCTCCTCAATTCCTGCCTTATCCCGGAGATTGAGCACAAAGGGAAACCTCGAGCCAGGGCAGCCGAGAGCAGGAATTGCATGAGAACAACTTGGGGAAAAAAGAAACGACACCCCAACCCCCAAACCGCACACACAGAGCCCTTGCACGAAGCTTTCCCTGCTGCAGGGGCTGCTTTATCCATCACTTTCTCCATCACTTTCGGGGGTGGGAAGCGAGAGCTGCCTCAGCGCGGCGCAGAAAGTCAATAACGACGGGAGGGAAACTTAACAACAGCAGGAGCAATCGCTCCCCCAGACGCTGCCTTGTCACAGCCGAGGCCAACAGAGGCTCTTTGTTCACATATTTACCTTTCCCCACCATCACGAGAGTGGCTGCCTAAATAGAAGGGCTCATTTCCCTCTCCCTCCTCCGCCGGGATAGCGCAGCGAACAGCTCAGGGTCCCAGGCCGCTGCCGTGCCCTCCTCCGAAAAAGCTGACAGTAATTTCAGGAAGAAAGAAAATTTAAACAAAAAAAACCCAACAAGCCCCTCATTAAAATCGCAGCTGAAGGTTGGAAACAAGGTGAGGAAAAAACCCACACAAATAAAATAATGCAGTGCTGAGAAAACAGAGGCTCGGAAGAGCAACTTTCTCAGCGTTAACTCCTCCGTTGCTGTAGGAGGAGCAGGGCTCTGCTGCTATTTCTGGGCTCCACCAGGACCAAGAGCAGCACTTGCCTCACTCTCTGATCCCACTGGTAAAAATGTTGCTCCATCACCGAGCAATTTACCCCCAAACTAAGCGGGGTTAGAGCCACTTCAGTTTTTCTCATGGATCTTCTTTAGGCAGTGAGCAGTTTGGGGTCTATAAATTCACAGAAATTGTTCATGTCCGTTAAAAAAAAATCCCAACCCTATTATCTTAATTAATTTTTTAAAACCTGAACGTCACTCAGCCTTTTATTTTATAGTTTTTTTCTCCATTTTCCACGTGCTACCAGCACTAAACCTCCTGGCTTACCTGCACCTGACTGCCTGAGCCTTCTCAGCTTGCAAGAGGACACAAAGCCAGCAGCTGCTGGGTTTTTATGGGGCAAAAGCAATGAGGAGCCTCACCTGAAAAAAGCCTGGTTTACTGCCAGGTGTCTCTGAATCAACCCTCTCAGATCTGGGGAATAACGCAAATTTGAATTCTTTACAAATGGACTTTCTGGGGCTTTTCCTTTATTTTGTCACAGCGTCCCCTCTTCCAGAGCAGGGGCGTTTTGCACAGGGACACTCCCCATGTACATCTGTCACCTCTTTATTGCCAGCAGCCCCTTGATCCCAGACTTCTGCCTCTGGCAACATGGAAAAAAACCCTACAGGAATCACAAGGTGAGACCAAGAGCAACAGGAGCTGCAGTTTTCCTGCTCCTCTGTGAAACCAAAGGCCATAAATATCCCAGTTAAAACTCTCCTGACTGATGAAACACAACTTATTGCTGGTAAAACACCCTTGTTTTCAATAATTAATATACAAGATACCTCTAAGAAAGGCAGAGATCAGGCGGAGGGGAAGGCGCAATTATTGTTTCATTAAAGATTGATTACATGAGCGGCCAGTCATTTGAATAATGGCTCTGCTGACACCTGAAATGGAATGATAAATGAGGCTGGGGCCACTGGATGCACAGGTTGGCTCTGGAATGCCAGGGAGAACCGGCAGCATCTCTGCGGCCCGAAAGGTCAACTGAAATATTAAAGAGCTGAAGATCAAGTAACTGTGAATAAGGTCAAACAGAGTGTTGTGGTGACAGGAGAGGAATTAATTGAGTGATAATTGTCCTGCGTTTATGCACAAGTTTTTATTTCATTTTTTTGTTGGGAGAGGAAGCCAAAGGAACGGAAATTCAGGGGATTTGAAGCAGCCACGGCAGAAGGGTTTCTCTGCTCGGAGGTGCCCGTTCTAAGTGACAGGAGCCATCTGGGAAAGGGAGTTGCCATCAGAGTGGTGTCATCTGCTCCCGGGAAAAGTGCCATGAAATATCTGGGAGGGACAGGAGCCACCTTTTTATGATCAGCTGAGCAGTGCTGTGTCACCTCCTCTCTCTGTCCCAGCACCAGCTGTTGGAGAGGACAGGAATGAGGTGATTTTTCCGAGGCTGAATCCTGGCAAAGGCTGGGGGCATCCCCTGACTGCAGAGCTCGAAGGATCCCCCCACCAGGCAGGAATTCCGAGCCTGGAATGAGGAGGTGGGATGCTCCTTGTCCCCACTCGCCCACAGGGTGCTGAGCGAGGCAGATCCAACCTCCCCAGCCCTGGGAGGAGGAGAAGGAGCCCTGGATTTTCTTCCAGGAGGAGAAGGAGCCCTGGATTTCCTTCCTTGGCAGCCCCTGCCCACCCCATCCCTGCAGCTCCCAGCAGGGACACAGGGAAGGGAAGCAGAGAGGGGACAGGTTTGGGACAGAAAGCAGCTCCTGGTTCAGCTCAGGGCCCGGGCAGGTGAGGGTGCGTGTTCAGGTGCGTGCCAAGGGCTCGTGTGGCACCCAGGGCAGGGACAGCAGCCCCTGAGCCCCCAAACCACCCCGTGGGTGCCGACTGTGCTCGGGATGAAGGCACAACACCCCCGCGGCTGCAGCATCCTGGGGTTGCTGTGCACAGCAGGGGTGAAATATTCCCCTCTTTCCCACAACAAAGCCAGGAGCAGCCCGACTCCAAGGTCATCCCGCAGCCAGGAGTTTGCCAGGCAGGAGTTGCAGCGAGAAGGAACAAACACAGGCTGGAAGTAAATGCCTTAATTATATTAATGATCGGTTTTGCCCTCGACTGCGGCGCTAAAGAGACCCTCTTCTATCAAAGTCAATTAAAGGGTTGCTACTCTCCTGAAGCCCGGCAATAAAACAAGAGCTGTACATATCCATTAAGCTGCAGTGCACATCCATTAAACTCGCTTTTGCTGCTGCAGTTCATTTGCTGCCAGGTTTGGACTCGATTCTGCTCTCGTTTCTGTGGGTTTCACCCTGGTGTAACAGCAGAGGCTTGGCAGAGCGAGCCCAGCTGATTTACTCCGGCCCCGTGCAGAGGCAGACGTGGTTACAAAGGGGATGAGACAGATACTCCCGTCTCAAAGATCTGCAAATAATCGTTGTGCATCAATAAACCCCGGAGATTAACGGTGTGCTGAGCAGCCCGCGTTATTCTGAACACATACACACAAATCTATCTGCGACTCCTGCAGCGAATTTCTCCCGGAGATGGGAAAGCTTTCTCCCTCAGAAAGTTTGGGAGGAAGAGGAGCGCTGTCTGCAGCTCCTGCTGTGCCCCTGGATCCTGTGAAACGGAGCTGGAGGTGATGATGAGGGTGACAGTGAGCTGGGCCAGCTGCACTCAGTTAGTTTCCCTCTGGAAAACCAGCTCCATTCCCAAATCGAAGCAAACCCCGAGCAGACCCTCAGCTGCACTCAGTTGTTAAACTAAATCACTTTAAAAAAGGTTTTTTTCCTCCTTTTATGAAACTTGGCCGGGAATTCCTTGTGCCAAGGGGAGCAAGTGGGAGACTGAGTTTCTCCTCAGTGTTTCATCAGACACCAGGAGCTTCCCTGGATCTCGCTCTGCTCTCAGCCAACCCTTCAAAGATCGACCTTCACAAAGGCATTTTGAGCTTCCCTGCTGTACCGAGACTAAAATCCCGTCTCACTTCCACCCCCACAGAGCTCCAGCGGTGCCCTGGGAAGAGAAAACCTCTGTTCTGTCCTGAGGGCTCAGGTTTTTCCCCACAGACAGCGCCAGGGAAGATGCTGCAGTGGCAGACACGGCTCAGCCACCAGCCAGGGACGTGGCACATCCAGCAAATTCAACTTCTCATGATTAGTGTTGGTATTTCAAAGAGCTCTTGGGGAATGTGCTCGAGCAGTGCAAGACAAGGTGTTGAAATCATCAGCACTTTAAAGGTGCCTTTGCTTTCCTTGGGTTTCCTTCAGAAGAAGTCTCACGGCAGTTTTCTTAAAAGGAGCTGGAGATAACAGGGACGTGGTAAAAAAGGTAGGAGGGGGAATGGAGAAATCAGTGTTTGCCTGTGGGCAGAGCACAGGGGATGGCAGAGGAGCAGGGGGACGCTTTCTGCAGCGCATCGGGATGTCCCAGTGGTTTTCACGCCAAGCTGAGCAAACCTGAGGGAGATTCCCAGCCCAGCAGACCCCAAAACCTTTGTCCCCTTGTCCCATCAAACATGAAGGAGATTCCCACCCCAACAGACCCCAAAACCTCTGTTCCTTTTGCCCCTTTGTCCCATCAAACATGAAGGAGATTCCCAGCCCAGCAGACCCCAAAACCTCTGTCCTCTTTGTCCCTTTGTCCCATCAAACATGAGCAATATTCCCAGCCCAGCAGACCCCAAAACCTCTGTCCTTTTGTCCCCTTGTCCCATCAAATATGAGGAAGATTCCCAGCCCAGCAGACCCCAAAACCTCTATCCCCTTTGTCCCTTTGTCCCATCAAATATGAGGAAGATTCCCAGCTCAGCAGACCCCAAAACCTCTATCCCCTTTGTCCCTTTGTCCCATCAAATATGAGGAAGATTCCCAGCTCAGCAGACCCCAAAACCTCTGTCCCCTTGTCCCCTTGTCCCTCTGCCCACCCCCAGCTCCCTGTGCCTCACTCCAAGGGTGCCCAGGAAGGAATGCCCGGGTGGAATCACCTCTCCTCACTCCTGCAGGGTGTGGTTGGGGTTGCGGCTCTCACTTTACCTTTCCCACAGGTGGGAGCACGGAGCTGGAATGTCACAGCCCCTGGGACGAGCAGGGCTGGGATGAATCCGAGGAAAAGGGAAAGAGAAGGGAAGAAAAGGTCAGCACACCCTTGGCTGTCAGCGTGGCCCTGCAGAAAGAGCCCGGCACTAATTAGAACCCCGGGCTCCACAGCCAGGAATGCAAATCCTTACATCTGTCCTGGCCTTCATTATCCACCTCGGAGAGCTTCTTCAGGAAAGGGAGAAACAACCCATATCCAGCCTAATTGGCTTAATTTCTCTAACTGCCTTCCCCCCGCCCGAGATCTATTTCTAGAACAATTTCCACTCTTCTTCCAATATCCTCGTCTTATCTCCTCATCATCATCTCACTCGTTCCAATTTGAAAAGAGGTCCCATGAAAGAACAAAAAGCCCCCGAGTTTCTTTTGTTTTATACAGCACGTGGCGTGAATTTCCCAACAGCAAAATTTTAGGGTCTCCTCCTAATCAATCCTTGATTTCTTTCATTCCTGACTAGGAATTAAAATGGTATTTCTGAGGCAGAAGATGAATAACAGCAGCAGCAGTTCCCCCATGTTTGTGGTGGAGTCTTCTCGATTTGAAAATTGAGCCAGGCTATTTTTGTAAATCAAAAGTTCAGCTTCAAAGAGGAAGAATTTCACTCACACGCAGGAGGGCTGAGCCACCTCTCCCAGCTGTCTCCCGCTCTCCAAACCCTCCAGAAAAAGTCCCAAACCCGTAGCCTTTACAAAGGCTTTGAGTCGTTTCCCTTCTCAGTGTGGCCGTTAATAATTAAAGAGGAAAAAAATGGGAAAAAAAAAAAAAAAAAGAGAGGTGAGAGCTTTGAGATTTACTGCCCCCAATAAAGGCTCTGTACACAGAGATTTACGGAGCCACGGCTCCGCCGGCTCCGGGAGAGAAATGTGTGCCACCGGTCAATTTATGAACACCCACCTGGCATCTGCAGGATTCCTCGAGCTGCAGACTCTCGGCTCGGTGACTCTGGCCGTGCCCACCCCCGGGCTCAGGCGCTTTGCTCGTGTTTATTTACCTTTTATTTACCTTCTTGAAATCCCATTACTGGCAGCGCTGAGCAAGGACGCACCAGGGCCACGGACGCAGCGCTGGGTGTGGGGCTGCAGATTCCTGATGGTGGCTTTGGGGTGGATTTCATGGCATGAAAACCATCTAAGCCAAGCCTTTATTTCGGCTGTTTCAGCTTCCCAGGGTGCATCCTCCGTGGGTGCAGATTCTGACCCCAGCTCTGAGATGGGGAGCTGGTGGATGATACCAGAGAGGAGATGCTCCAGGTGCCTAAATCCCTTTTAAAACTCATTCAGTTTTTCTCTCTTCATTTATTTAAAGGAAAACCAACCAGTTTCAGGTGTGCCCTTAACCTGGAGCCCCTCAGTTCAGCAGCTTCTCAAAGCTTTTGGTCCCACCTGTCTGAGGAGACAGCAAGCAGCCCCCAGCACGTGATGCCTGTGCCCAAAGGGATTCCCTTTTTTAATCAATCCCACGATGTCTCCGCAGCCTTTCTTTACAGAAGGCCACATCAGGGAGTGTCCCCCTGGTAAAGGATAGCGGAGAGAGAGAATAATTCAATGTGCAAGGCTCGGGAACTGGGAATGCTTCCAGGGAAGGGTTGGAAAGCAAAGGGGAGTGGATGGAGATGAACAGGGAAGGGGAACGGGCTGCAGGACAGGTGGAGAGCGGCTTTTGGCATGGAGCGATAGGACGAGGGGGAGTGGCTTTGAACAGGAAGATGGGAGATTTACCCTGGGCATTAGGAAAGAAATCGTTCCCTGTGAGGGTGGGAGGCCCTGGCACAGGGTGCCCAGAGAAGCTGCGGCTGCCCCTGGATCCCGGGAAGTGCCCAAGGCCAGGCTGGACAGGGCTTGGAGCAGCCTGGGACAGTGGGAGGTGTCCCTGCCCATGGCAGGGGGTGGAATGAGATGATCTGTAAGGTCCCCAGCCCAAACCGTGCTGGGATTCTTTGAAGGCTGACACAGACAGGGCTGTGATGGTGTGGAGGAGACAGGGGGGATGTGGAAGGAAAGGATGGCACAAAACCCCAAATTTCTTTTCCCCTCTGTGCTGATGGCCAGGACCCCCATTCCCTGGAAATACACCCTTCCCTGGAGCTGGAACCACGACAAATTCCAGCCTGTGAGAAGCCTTTGGAACATCGATCTTTCCGAGATAATCATTTCATTCGCAGCACATTCCAGCAAACCTCGGGCTGGGCGTGAAGCTGAGCACTGCAGTGCTCTCTCCTCCGGCTTCTCTTCCCTTTTCCCCCTCGTTCCCAAAAGCCAGAGCACTATTCCTCACTGCTGGAGTATATTTAGCCAGCCTAAAAGCCACGGAATAAATGAGTCAGCAGCAGCCGAGCTCGGTAATGAGAGAACTCCTCCGAGCAAAAGAGGGTGAGGACTCCGTGCCACGGTTAAGCTCTGAAATACCGGCCCCAGTCCGCTGCTCCCTCTCCGAAGGAACGTTCCCGTTGGTTTTCCTGGAGGGGAGTGAGTGCTGCTGGTGTGGAAGCTCAGGAGTGGGGACAGATGGCCCCGGCTGTGAGTCCCGGCCTGGGGGCTCCGCACGGCAGCGGGTGAGCGAGGAAAAACAACTCCATGGGGCGGAACCTGCCTGGGTGTGCCAGGAAAACTTGGGAAAACTGGGCAGGAGCAGCCCCTTGGCCCCCTCCCTGGCTGCCAGCTCGGGAAAGCTGAGTGTGAGCCTTGCGTGATCCTTGGAAGGAAACTTCTCCACGTGGTTGGAAGCTTTCTGGATCCATCCCTGGAAAGCTCCAACCAGAGAAAATCCTCCTAGAAAGCTCGAGGAGAGCACAGAAATTGTGGCTGCCCCATCCCTGGAAGTGTCCAAGGCCACGTTGGAGCACCCTGGGATAGTGGAAGGTGTCCCATGACCCATGGATGAGCTTTAAGGTCCTTTCCAAGCCGTTCCCTGACCCTATAAAAAGTCATTTAGCCCCGAGCCGGGGTAGGTGCACACCGGGGAGGAGGTGATGGGTTGGAAATGAGCTTCAGCAGAAGTTTCTCCATCATTAACATATTAATGGGGTTTTTAAGAACACGTTAACCTTTCCTTGTTCCTCCACCCTGGAACAATCACAGCACTCCTTTGGATCAGTGGAAAGGGCTTCCCTGAGGGGGTGAGGTTCTCCGGTTGATCCAGTCATTAATTTTGGAATAAGGAACATGTTTGGGTGGCTGAAATCCCCCCAAATCCCCGGGGCTCCCGTCTGTGGGACAATCCATCCCTTTGCAGCTCCAGGCCCAGAAGAATCTGCATTTTTATTTCCTTTATTGCCAGCGTTTCTTCACTATTCGGTGGATTTTATTTTCCCACCTGCAAACACACCACGCCACAAACCCAGCAGGGATAAGAGATGCTTTATAGGTGCCAAAAATAAAATACCAGCAGATGCCACGCGGGAACTAAAGGTGTTGAAGAGCTTTCACAGCTCTCGTGCTCCTTGGGAAGTGCTGCTCCTTCCCCCTCTCCAAACTCCAGTGATGAAAACGCAGTTTTCCCCCCCAGTATTCCAGGCTGAAAACTCCCGTTACGAACCGAGGATGTGCACTGGGGCAGAGAGGATCCATCCCTCGGCCTCCGAGAAAAACCGCTCCGGATAAAATTGATTCCTTTCCTCCTTGAAGCCTTTTATTTCACACAGGTGGCTCTTCCAGCTTTTCCTGAAGAAAGCCAGGCCCGGCAGACACGGAGGGTGATTTTGTTTCATTTCTCCTCTCCGCTCTCATCGCCACAGGCTCAGAAATCTCTCCTGAAACGCGACGCTGCTCGTAAAGGGCAAAGCTTAAGCTCCAGCCACGCCACGGGGTTGATGAATCCGCATCATCCCTGCCTTGCTGGGGCTTGGAGAGCTCCTGCATTTCATTTTTTCCTGCTGTGATTTATGGCACAGGGAGGCGAAGGCCCCGCTTGGGTTATTTGGGAGGAAGGTGATGGGTTTTGCAAAAAGAAAACTGCCCTGACCCCAGCAGCAGCAGCAAACAGGGAGGCCCCACACAGGGAGAAGGACAGGGAAGCTTCTCCAAAGTCTCTCCGAGCTGGTGATGACAAGGAAAAAATACTGATTTTCCTTTGACTGCCTGTCAAGCAGAATGATTCCTCCCGGGTGAGCAGATATTTGCGAGGCTGCATTTCCGTGGTATTTAAACATATGGGCAGCGGATCCATCACTGAGAGAAACGAAGCGTGACGGATTTAGAAAAGCAGCTACCCCCCAAATCTGGGCAGGGACTGGGAATTTTTAATTTTTTTGCCCATTTTTGGAGGAGCTGAGCATCACCTCAGAGGAGAAACCTGCCCCGCAGCAGGAGCACGTGAGATGTGGCCGGGAGCACTGGGGCAGCAGAGCTTAAATTAACAAATAAACCCAATATAAACAGGAA
This sequence comes from Rhagologus leucostigma, assembly GCA_013397725.1. Classification (NCBI taxonomy): domain Eukaryota; kingdom Metazoa; phylum Chordata; class Aves; order Passeriformes; genus Rhagologus; species Rhagologus leucostigma. The sequence goes on from VZTD01004397.1 coordinate 1,456,384, forward strand.
AAGATGATTGTCCCTCCCAACCCCAGTCTCCCTGAGCAATCCTGATGGGTTAATACACACCTGGGATGGGATTTACCTCTGCCCCTGGAATTCTGGCTCTGGAAAACAAAGGGGAGCAGCGAGAGCCCCATCACACCAGGCAATGTGGGGCTGGGGGTGCCTGGCTGCCTCTCCCTGCACCCCAACATCCCTAAAAGAGCCTGATCCAAATGGAACTCTGCATCCTGGAAGGAAATCCATGGATCTGATCCTCACCTGGTGCAGTGGAATCCGTGGAGCATCTGCCCCAGCTGGGGAGGAGTCCAGGACTTGCTTCATGGATTGCAGTCAAAAAGCATCTTCCTCCAATCCCCTATAAATCACCTGCCCAGCCCCTATAAATCTCACCAGTCAAAGGCAGCAGTACCCCGTGATTTATTTGTACAGCCAGCTGAAAAACGTCCCTCAAAGCATCTCTGAGGAGCAAATGGCTTTTTAACAACATGGGCATCTGGCAAAGTTTCTCGTTCGGAAAAGTTTCTCAACCAGGAAAGAGCAATTTCTGAAGAGTGCTGGAATTTTGGGCGATGACAGAGAAATGGAATATTTTTTTCCGTAGTTTTTCTCCCTGGAGAAAAGGGATAAATGTATTTTAACCCCATTTAGCTTTTCAGTGTTAGTGATGTTTAGGTTTTTTCCTAGGGATGTGGTACAGGGCATTCCCAGCATCACCTGGCACAGAAAAATCTCTGCCCCAACAAGCCAGGCTTGGAATATAATAAATTAATTATGGGAAAAGAGATCAGGACGTGGAGAGGGCGACAGGCTGGGACCCAACCACGCCTTTGGTCCCTTTACCGACCTTAAACTCCTCATGCCCTTGAGTGGATCACTCAAAATTCCTTCCCCAGCTGCTCCTGGAGTCTCTGTCTCCCTTTCCCTGCCCCTATTTCCAGCCCAAAGCTGCTGCAATAAACAATCCCAGTCACTCCATAACGAGATTCCCCTCGCCCTTCATTTGATTTTTTTCAGCCTCGATTCCTGAGCTCCTCTTTCCTCCAGATCATTTACACCACCTCAGCTGCAACAAATGGGCACTTTATTATCTGCAATTGGCCCCTGCCAGAGGACCGGGGCCGTTCTCGTGCTGGCTCTGAGCTCTGGTGGGTTTTTTTTCTCTCTGAATGATATTTCCAAGCCCTTCCCCGGGTGAGGAGAGAGAGAGAACATTTGTTATTGATAGAATTTCCATTTAAATTGAGGATGTTGCTCAGTGCAACACGTGTTAAACCAAACTCTTTCCCCCCCCCCAGCAAAAATCAGCAAATTCTATGAGGGGAGGGGGAAAAAATAATGTTGGGAAGAGGAGGGGGCGAAAGGGAGAAATCACAAAAGCTGATGTGAAATCCAGCTGGAAACACGCCCGTAATGAGACATCTCGATCTTAATGAGGCTGTGGGTAAAACTCGGATTACACACCCAGCTTTGTGCTGCTCAGCAGCTGCTTCCCCTGAAAGCTCCTTCCTGCGCCTGCCAATCCGATTAACTCTGCAAAATGAGAGACAAAACAACGCCGAGTCTCGGGCTTTTGGAAAATAAACAGGGATTCAGCCGCGTGGAGGGCGCTGGATCAGCCCCAGCAAAGCCTTTGCAAGCGGGGAATGGCACAGAGGTTTCCAGGTGGCTTTCCTCTGAGCCGCAAAGGGCTGTTTGTTCTGGAAATTAACGCGAGGGATCCACCAAACTGCCGGAAAATCCATCCCGATGGAGCCCGGGAGTTCTCCCCATCCCTGGGCAGCAGGAAGAAAGATCTGGAGCAGGGAGAGGAGGATGAATTGAGTCTCCTCCATGACCACGCTCCACCAGCTCTGGAGCGATGCCGGGGCTGATTTAGACATCCTGGGTTGGGCATTCGGAGGTTTGGGGACATCCTGGGTTGGAAATTTGGAGGTTTGGGGACGTCCTGCTTGGATTTTCGGAGCTTTGAGGATGTCCTGCTTGGATGTTTGAGGCTTTGGGGACATCCTGGGTTGGACATGCAGAGGTTTGGGGACATCCTGGTTGGATTTTGAGGCTTTGGCGGCATCCTGGGTTGGACATGCAGAGGTTTGGGGACATCCTGGTTGGATGTTTCAGGCTTTGGGGACATCCTGCTTGGATTCTGAGGCTTTGGGGGCATCCTGGGTTGGACACTTGGAGGTTTGGGGACATCCTGGTTGGATTTTGGGGCTTTGGGGACGTCCTGCTTGGATCTTTAGCTGATCCCCGTCGCTCAGCTGGAGCCGCGTGGGGTCTGTCCCAGGGCTCCAAAGCAGTGACACAAACCAGCCCCCGCCCCTGGAACGTCCCCTCACTGCAGCCCCAGGACGGGTCTGGGCTAATCCAGGGTTGGGTCAGGGAATCACAGGACCATTAAGGCCGGAAAAATCACCAAGCCCAGCCTTTAACCCAGCACAGCCAAGGCCACCGCTGAACCGTGTCCCCAAGTGCCACATCTGTGTCTTCTAAACCCTTCCACCACTTCCCTGGGCAGCTTTTTCCAGCACTGGGCAATCCTTTCTGCGAAGAAACCTTTCCTAATTTGCACTCCAACCCACCCCTGGCACAGCTCAAGGCCATTTTCTCTCCCCGAGCCCACTTTGTCTCAGCCAGCCGAGGTCAGTGGGTGAAACTGGTGACCTGGAGATGTTCCTGCTCCTGCTCCAGCAGCCCTGGAGAACAAGGAGAGATTATCCAGGTCATGGAGAGGGCAAGCAGAGGTGGTTTCCAGGTGCAAGGACCTGGTGGGAAGGTTCATCTCCAGCTACTTTCTGACGTTTTTCTATTTCTAATCAGACAAAAATCCCCTAAAGATGAATGTTTTGCAGGGAGCCAGCCTTGCTGTCACAGCTTCTCTGCTCCACGGGGCTGGGGCAGGATCCAGAGGGCACATCCATGCCAGCCCAAATCCCATCATCCCATCAAGGAGGAATCCCCTTGGGAAACACCTCAATCCCTGAAAAAAGCAGCTTTCATCCTCATCTGCTCCAACAATGCCCCCAGCATGGACCCAGCTGGCCCAAGTGTGGACAACAGAGGGACACCAGGCCCTTCTGCTGCTTTCTAGGATTAAAGTGCTGAGCCACCTTCTGTTCCAGGCTGGTTTGTTCCTCCCAGGAAGGCCAGGATCCACGGAAAAAGGGTTTTTTTGCTGTTTACAGGGTCACTCCCAGAGCCTAAATCCCAGGTGTGAGGGAACGGGCTCCATATTGCACATCGGCGGTTGCTACGGGGGAAGAAATGAATTTATCACCCCTTGCAAGAGCTGGAGAAAGAAAGATAGAAAGGGAAAGAGAGAAGGAAAAGGAATAAGAAAAGGAAAAGAAAAAAAAAAATCCCCTCAGGATGATTCTGCCTGAGCTGCACAGGGACATTATTTATGGTCCAAAAAACCCTACAAGCATCTGAATGTAAAGCAGAATCACATCATCGATAACGCCGGGCCCTGATCAGAGGGAAGAGACATCTGAGGAGGGAAGGGAGGGGAATGGCACATTTTCAGCCAGCTGGAGAGATTGCAAAGGGATTTTAATTCTGAGGACGCTGAGGGAAATTGCAGATGAGATTCTATGAGAATAAATAGTGTCTGCTCATAGATCAGCACAACTTGATTTTCTCCCCTTTAAGTGCCACGGTATCAATCTTGGGAGGGGAGGGAAGGGAAAAAAAAATCAAGGTGGCAAATGAATTATTCCTCAAACCTTCCTCCTCACCCAGGAGGAAAAACAAACCCTCGCACCCTCCCAGGCTTGCTGGGCAAACTGGCTTTGCTGGAAGGAGCAGATCAGGAGAGGAAATGGGAGAGGTGGGAAAGAAGGTGTTTATATACAATAAATATTTAATCCTGCTCAGTGTTTCCTCCTGAAGAAACTCAGAGCAGGGATTAATTTGTACATTCCTGCTCCACTGGCGCCCTTCAGCAAGGTTAATCTTCGCCTGATGCGAGTTTGGAAATTAAATCCATGGTGGTGGACAAACTTCCTGTGGGGTTGGGTTTAATTTCTTGCTTTCCTCCCCCCTCCCTCCAAAAATGAGCAGATAATTCCTGAATGGATGCTCCCTTCCTTCCTCCTCCCCCTCTCTCCCTGTTGTGTGTCTTAATTAATGTTTCGAGTCTGGCAGCTTTTTGATTTCCCTTTCAACGGGGTCTCTGATCAACCTGCTTGAAGAGAAAATCCCAAAATGGGACAATTTTGCGGTTTTTTTAGTGGCTGCTCCCTCCTGAAATTCAGCATGGTGCTGGCGGCTGTGAGGAGCAGGTGGGGCTCAGCCTTCAGCTCTGGGGGAGACGGGGGCTGAAGGGAGGCACTTTTCCAGCCCAGTTTTCCATCTGGGAGCCCTCAGGAGGCCTCTGGATGTGAATTTGTGCTGCAATCCCGAAGAGATCGGACTCTTCAGCACGCTTGAGATGTGTGAGAGCACCTTTGGCAGACCCCCAGCAGCTCCTGGTCCCTTTAAACTTAAAAAGGCACAGTCAGGGCATTTTTCCCTCTGGGGCACAACAATGGCACAACCACGGCAATGCCCATCCCCGGGGTGGAATCCGCCTTCAGGAGGGCTCGGTCATGGGATATTCCCAAACAGTCAGCACCAGCACGATGCTCTCCTCACTTGGTTACTCTCTGGGCACCTTGGAATGCTCAGGGAATCACAGAATCCCGGGATGGTTTGGGTTGGAGGGACCTTAAAGCTCATCCAGCGCCATGGGCAGGGACACCTCGACTATCCCAGGTTGCTCCAAGCCTCGTCCAAGCTGGCCTTGGACACCTCCAGGGATGTGGCAAAAAGATCCCTCAGGCTCTGCTCTGCCCGAGCCAAGAAAAGAGAGAAAACCAAAAATCTGCGAGCTGAGAAGCAGCCGGAAAAAAAACCCCAATCCAAGCGCGGCGCAGGAAATCTTCCGCAAAGAACAACATCTCATTGTCAAATTAACATATTAATAATTAGGCAGGAGGAGAACACGGAGTCCCAGGGAAGCCACGCTGGCTCGGGCTGCTCAGCTGTGCAGCAGCACTTCCAGGGGTGCCTCTGAGCGTGACAGCCCGCGCCTTACAAGATGTAATTGCAGCGCTTCACGGCCCGCCTCGTTCCGCAGCTCTGAAGGAACAAGCACATCGGCTCCTTTCTGAAGGAGGGGAACAGCTGCTTTCTGCGGGGTTTTCACGTGTTTGATTTCTTTGGGGTGTTTGTTTTCGCTCGGGGCTGTTGGAGAAAAGGTGTCGAAGGCGAGCGCGAGCTGGGAAGTTTTGTTCGCCGCTGCCGAGGTGGGGACAGGCAGGGGCTGTGGGAAGCACCGGGTCTGTGCCTCTGGAGGAAATCACTTTGCTGCCACGATGCCCCAGGATGGGAAAAATCTGCAAGCAGAGAAGTTACAAGGAATAAATGAAGTGATAAAAAAACTCGCGGAAAGAGTGATAAAGTTCTGGAATGGTCTGCCTGGGGAGGTGGTGGAGTCACCAGCCCTGGATGTGTTTAAAAAGAGATTGGATGTGGCGCTCGGTGCTGTGGTTTAGTTGAGGTGGTAGGGCAAGGGTTGGACTCGATGATCTTGGAGGTCTCTTCCAACCTGGTGATTCTGTGATTCTGTGATTCTGTGATTCTGTGAAGTGGCAATAGGTGCCGTTAATAAAAGTACGGCACATGAAACTCGTCCTGCTCTCAGACCAAAAGCAAAATGGGTTTGAGTGCAGGAGCCCCAAATCCAGCACTTCCAGAGAAGATGCTGAAGATCCCCTTGATGTGAAAAGGGGTTGGATTCCCCAGAGCTGGAAGTGTTGAGGGAAGGATGAATTAAGAGTCAATTATTTCCAAAGTTGGTTTTGAGCCACTGCACGGTGGCAGGAGGGCGGCCCTGCCTTAAACAGCCACTGACAGATGTTGGCAACATCAGCCCAGCTTGGCCTCAAAGGTTGCTCTTGCCTTAAAGGAAAAGCACGTGGGAAGGGAATAAAAATGAAGAAAAATCCAGGTTAGGCAGGGATACAATAATTCATGGATAATTATGATAAATCCTTGCTTCCCACCTGCTCACGGCAGAGGGACACCGGGCTCGTGGTGCCAGGTGACACACGCAGCACTGAGCAGACCTGTTAAAAAATGCATTAAAAAACCCATGGGAATCGTCTGTCTGGAGAGCCAGAGCAGGGAATTTGCAGAGGCACAGCTCCTGGGCAAGGTGTGAAGAGAGGGGACACATTTGGCTTGCACTGTGTCAGCCTTTCTGGGCACTCTGCAGATTAATTTACAGGTGGTGCTGAGCTGCCAGAGGCACCTCCAGCTCACTCGTTTTTTCTCACAGAAACACATGAGAGGATTTTTGTGGCTTTTTTCCTTTTCCCAGAGCTGTGGGTCAGATCAGTTCTGCTCTTTTGCTTGAGACATTAATAAAAATAAACCCAAGTCAAAGCCAGCCTGGCTGGGAGAAGACGCAGGACAAAAAGCAGCTGAATGACAAGAATAGCTCCAGCTCCTTTGAATGCCGTGAGAGCCTCACTCTACCCAACAATTTGCATATTTTCTCCATGCTAATTCATGCACAGTCCTCTCCCCTCCTCATTCCAGCCTCCCACTTGGTCCTGCTGTTTCTGTCTCTCCAGGAGAGCTTTGGTGGCACTGAGGACGCTCAATCCTTTGTACGAAACACCCATTCACAGCTTTTCTCCTTGTTTGCCTAAACTCACCTAGACAGGGAGGGGATGCCCAGGATCTGCTGTCTAAATTTAATCAGTGCCAACGCTCCTTTTTTGGCCATTTTTATTTTTACCAGTCTGTTGTAAACACGGGATTTAAGGGGATTGGGAGGAACATCACTCAGAGAGGCGAGAGCAGCAGGAGCGTCCCGACCAGAGCTGTGAGGAGAGCAAAAGGAGTGATCCCAGTGTGACCCCGAGTGCCACAGGGAGTGGCATGTGGCAGGGCTGTGATCCTGGTCCCCTTCCCCACCAGCTCCCAGGAGGAACTGGGATGTGCTGGTCCCTGCTGGTGCAGCCCCAGGTCAAAGCGCCAAAGCTCAGTGGGAGCCTCTTGGCTCCTTTCTCTGCCCCACTCTTACAAACCACGTAGGATGGGCTTTTTGAGGGACAGCCAGGGCTCCACCAGTTGGGTCACAGAATTCTTTAGGTTGAAAAAGCCCTTGAAGGTGATAGAGTCCAACTGAAGCAAGCCAAGGGAGCCCAAGATAAAAACCAGGGAGTCATCAGCCACAGAGCAGCACGAGGGGCTGGGCCTCTTCCTCCAGAGCAGGGCTGGAAACCAAACCAAAGAACAGTTCCCATCTCACAGGCAGACAGCAAATCCCACAGCAGCTCCTGGTTTACCTCTGGAAGCAGTGGGAAGCGCATGGACACGTCCTCGTGCCTGGGTCAGCTCAGGCAACTGCGTGGGGAAAGCTCTGCAGGCTCCACCTGCTTTCCTCACACACAGCAGGGCAGAAATCCCAGCCCAGGGCAGCCTCTGCCCGTTAGAACAAAACCCCACACGCAGGGCAAGGCAGAGCAGCAGCCCCAAGCCCTGCAGCCTCCCCTTCCCTGCTTTAAAAGCTGTGGAAACCCCACTGGGATCAGCTGCCCTTGGATAATTCCCCTCCCTGGGCTGGGTTGGGGTGCTGAGCTTGGTGGTTTTCATCCTCTCTTTGCTGCATCCCGAGCTTCGGACTCCTGGTCCCGCCCTTGTAGGATCCCCGAGGTGGGGAGGCAGCTGCTGCTGCAATTTGGGATGAGCAGCCCCATCCTCACCCCTTAACTGATCAGGTTTGGGTGCTCACACTCTGTCTCAATAATCTGCTGCTCTTTCTGTGGCTCTGCTAAAGATTCCCCTCCGTATTTCACCTGCTGGAGTCACAGCTTTGGAGCTGGAGCGCTCAGTCACGGGCTTTGGTATACGAAAAGAGGTGAAAAATCTGCCACGCTTCTGTGTCTGGCAGCACCAGAAACAGTCAGATCCCTCCTCAGATCTTTGTTTTTCCCTAATAGCAGATCAAAGCTGCTCTCAGCACAGAGGCATTTGCTGCAAGCAGCAGTGACTGAGTGCAAATCACAACTGCTGAGGCGCGGCTGGGGTCACCTTGAAGCACGATCCAGATCCACGTGAACTGTTTCCAGCCGGGTTTAAGTAAATAAAGTTATTTTGCCCTCATTCCTTCCTGCAGCTGTGGTACCTCAGGGGTTCATCGAGATGAGGATTTGGCCATAATACCCCAAGATTTCCCCAAACTACTCCAAGAAGTTCAGGATAGACTGAAGTACTAAAGATGAAAGGATTTCAAGGCCGGGTTGGAAGGCGTTTGGAGCACCCTGGGCTGTGGAAGATGTCCCTGCCCATGGAACTGGCTGATCTCCGATGTCCCTTCCAACCCAACCCATTCTGGGGTTCTGTGAGTTTGGCTCGTTCTCTGGACACCTTTCAGCAGAGAATGAAGATCATCAAAGATCTTCTGCAGCCAAAGAAATGAAGGGAAGGGGCTGTTGGGCCACAGAGCTTGGCTCGGTCACCGCAGAGCCTCGTGCAGAGATGGGCTCGTGCACCGCCCGTGGTGGCACCTGACCCACCTGCAGCGCTCCAGACGCTCCTTCTGAAGGTCCAGCATCTCCTGCAACTGCAGCACCCACCACAGGTTGTTTGAAGAAGCCCCTGAGATCCAGAGTGACACGGATCCGGTGGCAGCGACTGGTGCAGTTTCCCACAGTGAATTCCAGAGGATCCAGCACCTCCCGGAGTGAAACCTGCAGGAGAGGAGGAGGAGAGGATGAGCGAAGCATCCCCCTTGGTGTTTCCCTCCACACAGCAGAGCCCTGGGGCCGAGAACAGGAATTTGGGGTTGAGGAGCTCACCAAGAAGCTGGAAAAACATTTTTTTTCCTGAATTTGTCTTGGGATGAGAAGATCAGCAAGAGAATAATCTCCTCTGGTGGCGTTTCTGCTGCTGTGGGGAAGGTGCAGAGCTGGTGGCCACACGATCTTCTCCTCCAGGTCCCAGCCACCAAAACCAGGTTGGATTTTTGCGCCGGAACTTCTCACTGAGGGGAAAAAAAAAACACGAAGAAAAGATTAGAGGCCTGGAATTTCTCCCCACGATGGGTTTGGATTGTATTTTACAGCATTTATTTACCTTTAAGCACTTCCACTGCTCCTCTGCTGAACTTTTCGGGCTCCACGGCGCAGAGGGGTCCTGGGGAAATCCCGCTGCAATCAACTCCAAGAAGAGATTCACATCACGGGGGTTTAGGTGGAAACAGTAAACTTGATTTATTGAAAAAAAAAAATCTATTACATTTATTCCTTTATTACACAGGTTTAAAATATTTAAAAATAGCTCTTACGGGCATTACACTTAAATTTTATGACATGTTTATTGGACTTTGAAGAAATGTACAATATGGCATTTGACACTATATTTTAAGAAGGGCCTTACGTACTAGAAGTTTGGGGTTTTTTTTCCATAGGTTTTATTTTTCTTATCAACATTTGTTCAAGTCAATATATATTAAGGGGAGGAGGGAAATAAAATTACACAAAAAGAAGGTCTGCAAATACAAGTAGTAATTTTATTGCAATATACCGTAGCTAAGTGGTCTGGGGGGGATCGGAACAGTCTGGAGCTCAGTACAATTACATCACCGTGGAATTCAACAGAGGAATTTTTTATTTTTTTTGTTTTTTTTTTTTTTTTTCTTCTTCTTCTTCAAAAGCAGAGAAATCAAAAGGAAAAAAAAAAAAAAAAAAGAAAAAAAAGCTCCCTTGATGAGAATGAATGAATTGAGAACAGATTTCCATGACCTGGGCAGACACACAGGTGTGGACAAATATCAGGATATGGCTTTGCTGGGATGTGCGACCTTTCCCGACCTTCCCGCTGTTGCCGAGGTGACGGAGAAGCTGAATTCCTTATTTATTATCCTAAATTCCTTTTCACTGCTCTGCTGCCGGAGTCTGCAGTTTTTAGGGTAGCACCTTTTGGGTTTTTTTTTTTTTTATTCCCTTAAGTGGGAGAGAGCACAAGGGAAGAAGGGAGAGAGATGGACATGGCTCCTCCAGGCCTAAAAAAGCACCGCTGGCATCGCCGCTCCCTCCAGCACGGCTTTGCCTCCCTTCCTCGGCTGCTGCTGCTCTCAGTTTGGGCAGGAGGGGGGAAAAGACATCATACATAGGCTTTTTTCACAGTAAATGTGATGTCTTTTCCTTTGGGGTGAAAAATCCCCCTTGAGCCGAACGCTCCAGGCCAAAGAATAATAATAATAATAATAGTAATTAAAAAAAAACCCCACCTTGCAACGATTGTTTTCCAGCTGAGAGACCTAAAGAAGGAAAAGGGCCAAGGAGGAGAAACAAATGGCAAAAGAAGAGGGTGTCAGCACGCTGTGAGCAGTGGAAGGAATAAAAAAAGTGGGAAGAGCAGGAAAACTGCAAATTCCCGGGATTGCTGGGCGGGCAGCACCCCCACGGCTTCAGGACACCCAACATCTCCATAAATTAGCACCACAAACGTTCAGCCACTGAGGACAATCTGCTCTGCTTCCCACCGGGAAAAGGCGTGGATATCTTTGGGAAAACCAAAAAATAAGAATGGGGAAAAAAAATTGGAAGCACATTTCATGCTTTTTTCTACAAGGGCCCGGCCAAGGAGGGAGAGGACCAGGATTTGGACAGAGGAGATAAGAAGGTGCCATGCATTTATCAGCAGCCAAAATCTGCCTGAAAGTGCCTAAAAAAGCCAAGTGGGAGATTGGCCAGTGGCAGGGTATCCCCAGTGTTGTGTTAAAGTTATCAAAGAGATAGCACCACAGAGATATGTAAAAATAACTATAAAAAGCACCTTTTTTTTTTTCTTCCTTTTTTTTTTTTTTTTTTAACACTTGATATTTGGAGAGGACAAATGGATTTCCCCTGCCACTGGAATCTGCCACTGGGAATGCATTCAGGTTTAATTATTATCATTTTAAAGGAATGCTGAAGGAAAAAAAGAAGAATTAATTTAAAATAGGCGTGTTAAGCAAGTGGATGAAAAGGCAGAGACTCAATGCAGATCCTGCTTTTAGATCAGGGGATTTGCAGGAAATTTGTTAAAAAGTGAGGCTTTAATTCCCTCATTTTGAAAGGAACCATTCCAAAAGGCATCTGTGGCTCAGGGGGGCTGGTTTGCACCTCATCCTGGGGATAATTCCAAAGCCTCCAGATCCCAGTTTGGGGCTGGGAAGAGGCAGAAGTGAGGACAGGAGCTGCTGTCGTCATTCCCAGGTGGAAGCTGGGCTGGGATGGGGTGGCTTTAATACAGACAAGGTCACTTGCATGGTTTGAAGGCAGGAACATTCCAACGTTTCAAATAAAATACAACACAAATATTTACTCACAAACACACAAAAACAGAAGCACCTTTGAGACATGGCAAAGAGATGCCCAGCGTGACCTTGAGTCAGCACTTTGGAAAACGTGGAATGAGGCAAACTCAGTGGAGGAGACACGGGAAATTCTGGAATTGGCCATGGCATCTCCTTGCTGGAGCTGATCCAAACCTCACGGAAGGCAACAAAACCCCTCCGAGGAGCTTCGGATCCGGGACTGCCGGGACTTCAACGTCGAGCTGAAAGTGAGGAATTTCAAGTTTTTTCCATTATTTTTTTTTTTTTTTTCCCTTAGGAACAAACAAACGCTTCCTGGCGAGGAGAAGAAGAGGTGGAGGAGGAAGGAGGAGTTTGCTGGAGGTGGGCTCAGCTCGGTGGCCGTGGGGCAGCAGCGGTGGCAGCAGGGACAGGGCCAGGTCTCCGCGTGTGGCTGTGGGTCATGAGATTCCATATCCGTCCCGGGAACGGCTGAGGGGGCACGGAGGGATTTGGGCAAAACCAGGGGCACAACAAAATAGTGGGAGGGGGGGAAAAAAAAAAATAATAACCCATCGCTGTCCAGTTTCAGACCGTGCGCGTGACGAGGAATTCTTTTTTTTCTCTTTTTTGTTTTCTTTTTTCTCTTTTTTTGTTTTTAATTAAATGGCGCAATGAGGTTACGAGGTTGCTCATTTGGAGACTAGGTTCAGGTGGCTCTTTTAGCCCAGGAAGCAAGCTGGTCCCACCTCGAATCCAAATTTCTGTGCCGCTTCTCCGAAGTCATTGAACATGATGTCGACTATGGGGACCTGCTCCACTTTGGGCGTGTTGATTTCCAGGATGGTTTTCTGGTAGCCCTTCCTCGCCTGGAGGGAGGGAAAGAGGAGCTCTGAGGATGACTCCAAGCCAACATCAGCACAACTCAATAATCACCACTCTGCTGGGAATATGGTTGATCTTTCCCAGGAATTTTTGGGCCCGAATCCAGAGTCACCACCACCCAAACACAAATTTATTTCCACCTTTAGCACGTGAGCCCTCAAGTGACCATCGAAAAACCCCTGGGAGATGCCCAGACCTTGGAGCAGAAGCAGATCGTGACGCTCCAACCCTGCTCCAGCACATTTCCAAGCTGGAATGGGAGCCTGGGAGATTCGCTGTGGCTGTGGAAGGGTTGTTTTCCCTCCCCGAGGACACGCCTGGCTTGTTGAGCAAATGGGAGTGATTTAATTTGAATGCGTTAGTGAAAAGATCACATTTAAAGTTTGATGGAATTCACAAGGTGCTGCTGTCTTTTTATCGTGCCTGGTGGCCACGGGGTTCTTTCCAAAATATAAATAATTATTAGAGGAGCAGAAGTGCCCCTGAGGGCCAACAAAGCTGCACAAACAAGAGAATTTACGGAGCAGCTTTCGGCTCTGCCTTTCCCTGTGATTTGTGTGTCTCGGAAGAACAGGCTGGAGCTAAGAACAGCTCCTGGGAAAGGGCTGGGAGTTCAGGAAAAACACTTTCAAGTAATGGGATGAACATCAGCCCTGGAGCTCCTCTGGCCTCAGCAGCCTCCCCACTAGAGCAGGACCTCTGTGGCAACACCATGTGGGGCAGCCCAACCTCATCTCCACAGGGTAGGGCTCAGTCCTGGAATCATTTAGGATGGAAAAGACCCTTAGGATCGTCTAGTCCAACCATTAACCCAGCACAGCCGAGCCCAGCACGTGAATGGGATGTAGCACTCACTCCCACAAAAGAAGTAAAAGCATCTCTCAACTCCTGGTGGAGTTCTCTGAATTCCTAACGGCCTTTTTATGGGTCTGAGAGTCAGGTTAAAATCACCTTTAATGTAGAGAATCTATTGTAAACCCCAAACTCCTTTAAATAAATAAATCTCAAATATCCTGCCTGTGCTTTGGGCAGCACAACCTGCCAGGGTAGCAGATTAATCCAATTTATCTGCCTAAAAGGCAGAGGTTTTCAGGAGGCTCAGCCACCTTAAAATGTGCAACCCGTGGTCCTCCAGCAGCCCTGAGATCCAGAAGGGGAAGGAAGGGGAAGGCCCTTTTCCCCAAGGATGTTTTGTCAGCAGGAGACACGAAGAACTCAAGGATAAACTTCTCCCGAGTGTTCCCCGAAGGGGGGGGCTGGATGCCCTTTCCCTCTCCAGGAATGTGTTAACAGTTCTGATCAGATTTTCCTCATTGCTCCATCAGTAAAAATCTGTTTGTGCCAGCACAGAAGCATTTCAATCTCGAATTACTTGGGGAGCTTTTCCTGTCAAACATCTCAATCTTTCTGTCCCGTGGGCTCTGAGTGCTGCAGTTCCAGGGGGTGGGAATTATGCATGTTTTTACACCAGCAAGCTGGGGCTCAAAATAAATGCAGGCAGCACCTGCTTTGCCAAATTTTTATCTCCTCAGGGCAGATTTTTCAGAGTTTTAACCAAAATCAAGCATCCAAGAGGAGTTAGAAGAAAAGGAAGGATGTGAGGCACCTTTGGAAATTGTGGCTGTGCTCGTGCACCCCATGGCCAGCACAGCCCAGAGCCTTCCTGGGGCTGCACAAACAAAAATTCCAACCAAAACCCCTTCCTGCTTTGCCTCCAAGATTTCCTGGAAGCAGTAAACGAGATTCTTATCAAACTCTGCAAAGTTCCTACCCAGCTGGGTGCCATCGCTCGCCTCTCCCCGTGTGAGGAATTGGGCAAGAGCAAAGGCACGGGGAGGCTTTTAAATGCAAGCAGCGTTTTTAGGCAGGTTAATCGGACTCATCAGATTAATTTGACTCCTGGAGGTGCTGCAGCTTCCCCTGACTTCGAGCAGGATCACAGATTCCCACGGAATCATTTATTTCCAACTTAGGGAAGAGCGAGTTGACGTCTCCCATGTTGAGGACAACCCTCACGACAACTGCATCAACCACAGGAAATCTGGGGGTGATCTGCTCTGGGGAAGATGGTGCTGGACAAGCAGGGGAGGGGACAGAGGTGTCCCCAAGGTGTCCCCAAGGTGTCCCCGGGGCCAGGAGCGCCCACGTACCGCGCAGCCGTCGAGGGCGGCTCGGATGTAGGGGTTGTTGTCGTAGGACATCTCCTCGTCGTTGGAGCCCAGGAAGCGGATGGCCTTGTCGTAGCTGTTGGTGGTGGCATCGTGCCAGGCCACGGACTGGTAGCAGTTGTAGGTGATGTTCTGGTGGGCCGAGGCGCTCAGGAGACGCAGGAAGGTCATCTGCACCACCCCGATGGGGTTCCCGTCCGAGTCCACGTAGGAGAGCTGGGAGAGGCGGAGAAGGGACAACACTGGGCAGTGAGGGATGGGGAAACACGGCTGGGGGCTCTGAGGGACACCGGTGTCACCAGCAGGCCCTGCTCCTGAGCTCAGGGCTCTGAGGGACACCGGTGTCACCAGCACACATCGCTCCTGCCACACTGCTCTGCTCCCCCAGGAAATTTTTGTTCTCCTGTTGGATGGTGTCAGGGTGTGAACAAAAAAATTAAATCTAAGGAGGGCAGGCAAAGGGGATTTCAGCCCTGGTTGCAAGAGGGTGGAACTTTGGGGATATGTCTCAAATTTAAACCAATATTGAGCGTATTTCTCCAGGTTTTGAAGAGGAGAGAAGGTGAATTCCTGTGAGGGTTCAGAGCTTTATTTTCCTGTCCCATCTGACACAATTTTCTGACTGCTGGGGGTGTTTTGTCCTGCACACCCTGGGGTGTTCCCCATTCATTTTTCCTGGGCGCCAACCACTGGGGTTTGCAGCAATCTTTGCACTCCCTCTGCAGCAATCCTGGCCCTGCTGGTAAGGACTGGGGGCTGCCCTGGTTGGAAAAGCTACACTCAGGTTAAGGGAAAATGGATTTGCTGCTCCTGCACACTGGGATTTGCTCCATCCTGCCCACCAGTCTCCTTTTCTCCCGTGCAGGAGAACACATTCCTACAAAAGAGAATTTACTGAAACCCAATCCCAGCACTCAGGGGATTCAGGACTTTGTGGGACTTCCATGCCCCACAAAATGAGTTTCTGCAGGGATGAACCGACTGTCCTTGAGGTGGCATCTCCAAGCTACTGCCCTGGATGGACTGAAGGTTTCTTTAGAAACAACCAGGAGAGAAACACAGGCACCCAACCACCATGGATGTACTCCAGGTACCACGAACCCTCAAGCTGTGGTGCAGGCTGCAAACAGTAGAAGAGATTCATAACCACAAGAAACCACTGAATTAAAAAGAGATAATCCAAATAAATAAAGATACCAACCGGTTGTCAGGATGCTGCTGCACTGTCCTCCTGAGAGTTAAATGTGACTGACCAGGAGAGAGCCACGCATGCCAGGAGGAGCTACCAGAAAACCACCAGCATGTGGAAGTAAGGGGACTGAAAATGCCAAGAACTTGTCATACCCCCAGTGATCTGGCCCTACTGATCTGCAGGACCTTCTCTTATTTGGTTTTATTTCAAATCATTGCTTGTTTTAAAGCCTGGCTGCCTTTTAAGGGGTCTTTTGTTGGTCAGCCCCTGCAGATTTTGCGAAGCCCTGTCCCAGCTTTGCAGCTGGTTGCGTGCACAACGTTGGCTCAGTTCTGGGAAATTCAATCCTTTCCTCTTTTCTCTGTGCTGGCAGGTGCCATATGGCTGGGAGGGATAACGGGATGGGATGGGATGGGTGGCAGGCCTCGTTAGAGCTGCTGGGAATCGTGCGTAACCCACACAGAAGGGAAGGAGAGAAAACATCTGCGAGCCTCTTATCCCTCTGAACACAGCTCGGCTGCATCCCGAGGAAAGGTAAGGAACTGGCTCCCAGTGCTCTGTGGCACTGATTAATGCTGCTGTGGGAGCATCAAACCCAGCTGGTTTGGTTGTATTTCACGTTTACTGCATCCCTCTTACTTCAGGTGTCCCCAGAAGAAAGGCAGCATCTTCCCAGCTGTGCAATCTTCCCAGGATTTATACGGAGCCCCTGACAGAATTGGGAATTGTCCCCTCAGCTTTGGGGTTTCCTGTGGGCTCAGCCCCTCAAGACACCAGGGACCTTTCTCCATGGAGTAACAGGAGCAGAGTTGCACCCAGAGGGGAACCCAAACTCCTTTTCACTCCGCCCATCCACACACAAATTCCAGCTGGTTTTGGATCCACCAGGCAAATGTCTCCTTAATTTACCAAACTCATGGTTCCAAGTACTGACTGAGGCAAAATCAGAGCTAATCTTAAAATAAATAAATAAATAAAACTTTCATGGCCTGCGTGTTTGACTGTTTTGTGGTTTGCTTAGGCAGATCTTCCACATACTGGTGGCTTTTTTATTTTTCCAAAGAGAAAAAGCAGGACAGGTAAAAACAAAAAAACAAAAGCAAGAAGATGACAACACAAAAAGATGGAACAAAGAGCTCCGAGTAGCACCAGAAATGTTTTTATCTAATAAAGAATAAAGCCCTAAGCTCTAGGCTGGCAACTGAGCCTCTAAACAGAGCCGGGAAGAAGAGAAGCAGGGGAGATGGAGAAGTGGAGGTACTTGGAACATTAACTGATGAAGTGCTCTGTAATTAAGCTATGAGTAGTCGCCCTCCAAGGAGCCTCGAGGCTGAAGCCTTGGCTTTGCAGCCTGGTTTGATGATGCGCAGAAGCCACAGAAGCCGTGTCCTCCTCGAGGGCAGAATCAGAGCAAAATGTGTTTTAGTGGCAATGGAATGCGGCAGACAACGTGGGAAACAACGCAGGGGTTGGGTTGTTTGCCCTTTAAGGTGGAAGTTGGGGCACTGCAGGAACCCCCTGCCCTGGGGAGGAGACAGCTCAGTGGGATGCAGCGGAGCATCTCCTGCCTCCGGGCAGGTCGGTTTTATCCATGGAATATTCGCCTGTTCCCGAATTCTCCTGGTTTGACTGAGCTCGTTACGTGCATCCCGCTAATTCCACAGGGACTGATACACCAGGGGGACATTTCTGTGGCTTAAGACACAAATGTGACATCCCTGGCCAGGACCGGGTCTCTGTGGGAGTGATCTCCCCACAACGTGGATGTCCTGTCACAGGACAAGAAACCAGAGCTTTTCCTGCTTTGTGTCTTGCTGACATCAAACGTTGCCTGACCTTAAAACAGCTCTTCCCCCTTGAAAAAATCCTTAATTGTGACTCAGTCAAATTCCTTTCGACTAGGCTTGGCTAGAAACCTTCCTTTAAATAAATGACTTTGTGTCTCCCAAGCTCTGGGGGCAGCATGGGAGTGCCCATGGTTCATCTCCATATGGGAAACAAAATCTATCCTCTGGGGAAACAAAATCCATCCTCTGTCCTAGAGAGGCCAGAGATGTGCAGATCCCCCCTGGGTGACAGCACCGTGCCCAGCTCTGGGCTGGAACATCATTTTAGGGGTCTCTCAGCTCTTGGGGTAAGGCTACACTGCTGGGGGACAGCAACGCGGGGACACCCAAAATGGGGACTGGTGAGGAGACAGCAACAGCACTTCCTGTGGGGTGGAGAACTCCCTGTGGGATGCAGCACTCCCTGTGGGGTGGAGAACTCCCTGTGGGACGTGGAACTCCCTGTGGGGTGGAGAACTCTCCGTGGGGTGGAGAACTCCTTGTGGGACGCAGCACTCCCTGTGGGGTGGAGACCTCCCTGTGGGACGTGGAACTCCCTGTGGGACACGGAAATCCCTGTGGGGTGGAGAACTCCCTGTGGGATGCAGCACTCCCTGTGGGGTGGAGAACTCCCTGTGGGACGTGGAACTCCCTGTGGGGTGGAGAACTCTCCGTGGGGTGGAGAACTCCTTGTGGGACGCAGCACTCCCTGTGGGGTGGAGAACTCTCTGTGGGATGCAGCACTCCCTGTGGGACGCGGAACTCCCTGTGGGACACGGAAATCCCTGTGGGGTGGAGAACTCCCTGTGGGATGCAGCACTCCCTGTGGGGTGGAGAACTCCCTGTGGGACGCAGCACTCCCTGTGGGGTGGAGAACTCTCTGTGGGGCGCAGCACTCCCTGTGGGGTGGAGAACTCCCTGTGGGATGCAGCACTCCCTGTGGGACATGGAACTCCCCGTGGGATGCAGCACTCCTGCAGAGCTCTGTGAAGACAGAGCTGCCCCAGGGTCCCCCAGGACATCACCCCACGTCCCCTTCTAACACAGGGCAAAGCTCAGCCCCTGCTCCCAAGTTCCCAGTGAGGCAGAGTGGACAAAAGCACCTCCAGTGGGTTTGGGGTCTCTCTCAGCATTCCACCTTAAACGTTTCCATGTGCCCGGGAGGGGGGTTAGTCCAGCATGCAGAGGGCAGCAGTGTGGCCATACCAAAGCAGGTGACAAGCTCTGATTCAGGGCCAGGGTTAGCCACTTACCAAGGACCCCCGCTTGTATTGACTATACCATGTGGAAGGCTGCTCTTTGGGCCAACGAGCCATTTTACTCTGTAAAATATGACAGGGGGTTAAAGGAAACTGAAAGCACCGGGATGCATCTTACCAGTTTACCGCGCTTGAATTCACTGAACCACGAGCCTGGGTTTTCCTTGGGCCAGGAAGTAATTCTAGCCTAGTTTGTGGACGGCAAAGAGGGAAGAGAGAAAGAAAAAAAAAAAATCAGAATTAAAAAGGTTACATTCATTCCAGAGTCTGCACGTCTTATTGAAACACTCCAACTTGCTTTCAAATGGTTTTTTTAATCTTTATACATCAGTACTGAGAGCAGGAGGTGGCTCTGAAGCAGAGGAGATGGAATGGTGCTGCTCTGGCACCAGCCTGCTTTGCTAAGGGCTATCTCTGCCTCCTAGAAACTCGGGATGCAAATCCAGCAGTGGCAGGAAAATTAAAAGGAAAGACAGAGAGGGAAAAAGGAAGCATGGATGGGAAAAGGTGCATCGATCTCTGTGTGGAGGCAGTGCTGGTGCTGGAGAAGCCTGGTGCCTCTCTAATGCCAAATCCAGGTGCTGTGGGGCTGGGAAAGGCAAAGGATGTGATTAAGGAGAAGCCTCTGCCTGCCTGCTGTGTTTGGGGTGCAGCACAGTGCTGGACACTCGGGATGGAGCTCCAGGTCCCCAGAGTGACACAGGGGGTGAGCTGGACAAGGAATCAGCCATCAGAGCATCCTTACGGCAGCCCCAGCTCAGCAGCTGAAGCAGCTTTTTTTGAGTCAGAGCACAAGGAAGGAGCGTGGCTGCTCCCTCAGCCTCCCACATCCCCCTCCATCTGTGCTGTAAATCTCTCCAAAAACAACAGCCCAGCTACAGGTGCCTGGGGATTGTCCTTCCTTGGCAGGATGTGGACTGCAGAGCAAACCCGAGTGTTCGTGCTGGGGGAGGGATGAGCTGAGAGGAGCCACGGCTGAAACTCTGCTATGGCTCATCCCAAACCCACTCAGCCACCACCCAGGGCTGGGGTGGTGCCTGTTTGCATCCCTCTGGATGGGAGAAGCTTTTTCTTCTGGATCCCAGCATTGAATTTGTATTTGAGGAGCGTTGCAGCTCCACAGAGCCCCTCACAGAACCGGCCCAGCAGGAGCTCGGGCCCCTGAAAGATCACGGCCAGACTCTGCTTTTTGAGCTGTCAGATTCTGAGGAGAAACACAGCACAGTGATGCAAAGGAAGAGGAAACCCATCTCCTCTTTAAACAGCCCCAAGAAAAACGCAGGGAAGATTTATGTTGCGTGGGATTTGTCCCGTGCTGACACACGTTTCTGGTGGATGAAATTCAGCAGGAGAACGGCTCCGCTTTGTCACAGCTGGAGCACAACTGTGACACTGGCACAGCTCCCCCAGGCCGAATCGTTGTGTTTCTGCTTGGCCAGTGCCAGAGCTGGTCCCCAGGCAGTGGGAAGAGCAGCTCTGGAAAACAGAGTGCAGGGATACAGGACAAAACTGATGGGTATGGCTGAGCTGAGAGCATCATTGCACAAATAACTTCATGAACCTCGTGCAGCGGTGCCAGGGAGAGCTCGGAGCCTCCTTGCAATCATTTAGGATCATTTACCCACAAGAAACAGCGGGGAAAAATGACAGGAGGTAAACATTTATCTGCTCTGCCTGGAGACACAGGGAGGGGAAGGGAATCGGTGCTGCTCGGCCATGCAGGCAGCGGAGCAGGGCTGTGGGAGAGGACACCAGGAATGAGTTAAACAGAGCTCCCAATTCCTGCACTGACACATAGCCCTGCCTTGGACAGCAAAGTTCAAAAAATTAAGGTTTTTGCATTTATTATGCCTGGGAAATCATCAGAGGTTTGTCCCAAATCCCAGTTTAAATCTGACTTTGTCAACATATTCCGTATTATTTTAGAAGGCAATGTTGTGTAACAAAGGAACGTTCTGGATCTTTGATCCTTTCCTTGCTGCTGTTCAATCCTCCTGAAATAGGCTCTCTATGAATATTCATATCAGGAAACCACCTATCACCGGGATAGAGGGGGAAATCAAAGGTGGTGGGGACTTACTCCTTCAGATTTCTTATCAGGGAAGATGCAGGTCTCTCCACCAGCCGTGAAATTACAGTAAACTTTGAAAGAGTCCCTGGAACATCCCTGGTTGGGATCAACCCAGTATTCACCTGGATGAGGGAAGAGAAGGGAAGAAAGGATCAGGATAGAGGGCACTTCAGCAGCCTCCTCACCTGGATGTTTAATCTTTCATGTGTTATTATTTATATGTAGGTTTTGAGAACTGCTCATGTTCTGGTGCCAGCTAAAGGAGATTCTTCATCCCATATCCCCACTTTTAGAACAGAACGTTTCAGCTGGAAGGGCTGTCCAATGATATCCAGTCCAACTCCACATATTCCTTCTGCACCAGCCACGTTCCCCATGGACTCCCCAGATCACTCCTCCTCCCACCCTCACCGCTGTGTGCAGCTGGAAAACCCCCGGAGTTCCCCACATTCCCTCTCTCCCGGGACACACCATCTGGGAAATCAGGGTGGCAGAGCTGCAGGTCCTTGCAGGTCCTTGCAGGGTTGTGCTGAGTGCCCAAGGGATGCTTCATCTGCTCAATTTCCAGTTTCAAGGAGTTCAGGGAGCCGAAGATCTCCTCCATGCCGTCGGCATAGTCCATGTAGTTGTCGGCGTTCCCGTCGTCCAGCAGCTGGCTGGCATCAATGTTCCTCCTGGTCCTCTTGGAAGCCTGGATGGGCAGGGGCTGGATGACTTCTCCAGGAGGACCCTGATTAGTGAGGGAAAAAAAAGGAAACAACTTCTTATTCCACAGGGAAAAGGATGAAGAGATGGACAAAGCAGCAACACCCCAAAATAACACACAGGATGTGGAAAACACCCAGGGATGGTGCTGATAAAACCTCTGGATTCAACATTTTCCACCTTCCCTTGTCCTCTTCCCATTAACAGCTCCTCCCTTCCCACCCTGCCTCCTCCCCCAGCGTCTCCAAAAGATTCCAACCCATGGCTAGGATTCGCAAGGAATCTTTGTCCAGAGGTTTTCTGCTTCCCAAATTCCAGCACCCTTTAAGTCTGAACCTCGTTTCATGCTTCACCTTATGGGTTCTACTTACAGGAGGCCCTGGGGGCCCAGGAAGACCTGATTCACCCTTTGGACCTGTGGGACCCTGGATGGAAAAACAAGGGAAAATCAGGAGTTACTCAGGAGAATTCATCTGTTATTTTTATCACGCCCCAAACATTAAAACTGCGGCTAAAGCTTCATTTTCGTCCCTTCAGGCCCACAAGAGAAGTCTCTCTGTACCCACCTCCCAAAAAAAAAAGGTATTTTTGGTTATTTTTGGTGTTTAGGTAAAAGAGAAGATCAAACACCTGGAGCTACAGTCAAATTTTTCTTATGCTTCCCACGGAATGCATAAAATGCATAAAACCTTTACCTCTCCCAGCCAATCCAATGGTTTTACAAGTCAAATAAAATCTTCAAATTAATAAAACATCGACTTCTGGATGGCAGAAAGACACTAAGAAGTTGCCCAAAAGAGGAATTTTTAGCTGCCTGCACAGGAGGTCTGCGCAACGAAGTTCCAGAGTCTCATTTCTCACCGAGTTCTTCCCTTCCCAGCTTCCCACCTCCCGCTTTTCACGGGCTATTTTTAATCCCCTGCACTCTCCAGCAGCAGCTTTTCTCCTCAGGACTAAGCACTGGATTGCTCCTTGTGATCTCTGCTGCTCTGCTCGTCAGGGAAGTGCAGTGGTGGCACAGAAACCTTTCCCAATTACCACTCCCGGGCTTAGGCAGCCTGGAAAGGCAGAGTTTGCTAAGCCCTCTCTGCTAATTGCCTTAATTCCACTGGTGAGGGGAGTGCCAGCGTGTCCTACACTCAATAAAAACCCCCTCTCCCTCTTCCTTCAGCTGTCTCTGTACTCACTGATGAGCCTTTAGCACCTTTGGGACCAGGTGGACCCTGTGGAGAGACAAACACAGAAAGGAGTGAGTTCATTTCCAAGCAGAGAATTCAGGCTCTCCTCACACAGAAAGGGAATTTTTACAAAATTTACTCCCTTTTTCCATTTTCCTCATCCACCTGGGCTGGGTGTTGCTTTTATTTGCCAAGAGACAAACAGCATTTGTGGCAGAGCAATCTGTGCTCCACGCTCCTGCCCCAGCAGGGACTGGGAAAGCTGCTGGGTGATTCCTGGAGTGTGGGGCTGATCCCAGCTCCGTGCTCAGGACACCCAGCTGAGTACCCCAGGGTGCAGCATGAGGCCTTTGGGCGTCCCAAAAAATGATAAAAACCAGCAAAAAGAGCAATAAATCACCGTGAGATTGTAGATATTCCGAAAGAAAGGGGGAGGGAAACAGGGTGGGATGATTTCCCTGCGCCCATCTCCCACATCGCTTCCAGCACTCCTGGAACTCATCCGAGTTTTTAATCGTGACCAACATCCTGCTACAGCCAGGGCTGTGCTGGGCATTCCTGGGAGCACCAAAGTGGCTCCTGAGGGCCTGTGCAGCTCCCAAGGAATCCCAGGATCATTCCTTGTCACCTACCGGTAATCCTGGGGGCCCTGGAGGTCCGATGGGTCCAGAAGGACCTGTGATACCCTAAAAGAGAACAGCAAAACAATGTTGATTTGCAATTCTGGCCTAAAACCACACATCCAACCCCTGCTCACAGGTGACCACCCAGTTTTGGAGGATCCCATTCCAGTCTGGAGGTTTAACTCGTTTTTAAATCCAGACAAGAGCATGGATAAGGAATTTCCTATCTCATTTAGGCTCACGCTTTTAAAACCAGCCCTTTAGATAAATATTTAATGGCACCATCCCTCCAAGTCTATTCAGCTCTTTCATACGACCCTTGAGAATCTGCTTCCCACAAAAATGGGTCATTTTGGAGCAGATCCACACTTCACACCTAGAATAAACCACATTCACACAGAAAACATCCCTCAGAAACTGGCAAGGATCTCCTGCCAGGGCTGCCCATCTCTGCTGTGCTGCCTTCTCAAGGGTGTAATGCTCCAAAGCACATTCCAGGAAGGTTTTCTGGAATATTTACCTGCTCTCCTTTGGGTCCTGCTGAGCCCTGGGGGCCTGGGAGACCTCTGTCACCCTTTTCTCCCTGCTCTCCCGGCGGGCCAATAAGACCGATTAAACCTGGGTGACCCTGGAGGGAAACAGCAGCTGTTAATTAGGATTTCTGACTGGAGAGAGCAAAGACATCTCTAGATCCAACCCCAAATGTCTGAGCGAGGTCAGAGAGGAGTTTGCAGCAATCCCTGACACGTGGAAGTGGCAGGGTAGAGCAAAACCGGAGATTTTTGCAGCAGAAAATGCTACAAATATAGAAAGAACTTCTGCACTGGAGCAGCTGCTCATTCCCCGGGGTTAGATAAATATATATAGATGGCAGAAATGTTTATAGGGTGGAGAATCACACCCTAAAATGGGCCAGGGCTCTGCACCTCCACACTGAGCCACAGCCCAGCTCCTTGGGGCGCACTCAGTGCTCCATCTCTCTCCTCTGAAGCTGTCACTGGGGCTGGTGACACTCCCCAGCCTTGTCCTGCCAGCTGCAGGACCCCTCTGCAGTGACATTTGTCCCCCCACACCCCGCCAGGGATCGGGAATGGGATCCCGTGTGGATTCTCACCTTCTCCCCTTTAGGACCAGAGTCTCCTTTCAGGCCAGGCAAACCGGGAGGGCCCTTTGGGAGACAGAGGGAAAACAGAAGAGGGAATGAATTCGTGTCACGCTCATTCATCCACTTCAAAACCTCATGGAATTGGGTGCTCTGGACATACCATTGGGCCTGGAGGACCATCTGGGCCAGGGGATCCTGGGAGACCTTGTTCACCCTGGAAAACAGTGCAATTCCCTCATTCCCAGTGGGAGCAGTGCTCCCAGCTGGGAATATTCTGATTATTCTGATAACGCTCGCCCTGGCTTTTCACAGATGGCAAAAGCAAAAGGATTTGGGTTCCTTCCATGCTCAAACCTCTGCTGGAAAAGGGACTTTGTGGGTCATGGAAAATCACTCCTGGAGAGTGGCTGAAGACCCAAGACTCAAATAAAACATGTGGGAGATGATATTCACCATTCCATTATTTCCATGAAATACATTTTATCTGCTGTCAGGCATTCCAGCATGGACAGAACACTGGGAAAAGGCATCTTCCAAGCAGCTGGGATACAGGAACAACCTGCCCAGAAGCTTTCTCAGACTGGGAATACTCACAACTGGACCAGGAATCCCACGAAGGCCATCGGGGCCAGGCTTCCCTGGAGCACCTTGGGGACCAATGGGCCCAGTCTTCCCAGGAGGTCCTTCCAAACCAGCTTCCCCCTGGATGAAGAGGCAGGATGTTGAGTTTGTGTTGGGACATCAGAGGAGTTTGTGAGATGGTGCCAGGATGTCACGGAGCGGATGCAGATCCGCACAAAGCACATGAAACTTTCTGCTCCTTGACTTTCCTGCTGCTCCCTCCACCTCGGGCACTCCCTGATCTGCTTCAGTTTCCAGCCTTGCCTGAATTCCAGCAGGAGCCACCCTTTGGCTCTGAGCTCTCCTGGGTTGAGGGACAGCCATCCTCCCTCCCCTGTGCTGCCACAATGGGATCTGTGATTTCCAATCCCATCTCCATTTCCTCCCCAAACAATCCGGGCCCATTAATGCCGTGTTTGCCCTGGGAAGGGACACGGGGCCGTGCACACCCCGTTATTTACAACACATTAAGCTGCCAAATACAGCACTTGGGTGTTTCAAACGAAGGAAAACATTCCCGTGACCTTACCAAGCCCTAATTATCTCCACAGAGCTTGTTAAGGGCTGAAACATAAGCTCAGATTTGAGGCCAGTGGCCCCGAATTCAGGCTAATTTGTTGTAACACGCAGCAAAATCAACTGCCTGCCTTGGCAGAGGGAGATCCTCTTGGAATATCAAGGACACAGCAGAAGTGAAATCCCATTCAGCTCTTACCTTGGCTCCTTTCTCTCCTTGCCTTCCTTCGGGACCAGCTGGACCAGGAGGGCCCTAAAGAAAGCCCAGAATAGATGGAAAACACAATTAGATCCCGCTGATCTGCAACGGTCCGTTGGAATTAGCAAAACGATGCTCCAGCCCCAGGGAAGGAGACAAAATGGAGACAGATATCTCTGAGAAGCTTTTTAAATTAGCTCCTTGCTAAATGAATCCCTGGGTTCTGCCAGCGAGGCAGGAAGAGTAGGAGCACCTCATCCTTGGATTTTCTTCGGGCTGTTAACATCTTTAAAGTCAAAAATCCATGGGATTCGCCTGGCAGCTTCCCATCAATTTCCAAAGGCTGTGGGTGGTGCAGCATTTTATTTTTTTTAATTGTCACGTATTTTACACAGTATTTACACAGCATTTATTGTAGGCTTAGCAACAGCGTTGAGTTTTAAGAAGGTAATAGAAATGCATTTGGAAAAATGCTCCTAAACAACCAACTCACCCTTTTTCCTGGGGGCCCGGAGGGGCCTGGCTCTCCCGTGGGCCCAGGGGAACCCTGCAGGGAGAGAGGGGAGGGGAACAAGCCATGAGGGCACCACGGGATGTGGGAATGAGCAGGAAAACCTGAGTCAGGCTCTGGAGTTTGTGCCGAGCCCAGGCGTTGGAGAGCTCTCAGCCAACACCTCCTCAGGGTGCAGGTGGGATCCTGTTTCAGTCCTTTACACCACGGAATGCCAGAAGGCAGGGAAGAGCTAAAATCAAAGGCTTGGATGGTGTTTTTCCAGGAGATAATTTATGCTTTTGGGATGTGGTGCTAAGTCTGGATGGGGGATGGACGGAGGGATGGAGGGATGGAGGAATGGGATGGATGGATGCATGGATGGATGGATGGATGCATGGATGGATGGATGGATGGATGGATGGATGGATGGATGGATGGATGGATGGATGGATGGATGGATGGACGGATGGATGGAGGGATGGATGGATGGATGGAGGGATGGACGGATGGATGGATGGACGTACGGATGGATGGATGGATGGATGGATGGATGGATGGATGGATGGATGGATGGATGGATGGATGGATGGATGGATGGACGACACAGACAGGAGGGAACGAGATCCTCAGTGGGCAACTCCCACCAGTTCTGGTAGGAATGAGAGGCTCAGTGTCCCTGGAGCTGACACAGAGCCATGAGCACTGTGGGAACAGCTCTCATCTCTCCAGGTACTCACAGTCTGTCCAGGTTCACCATCATCACCTTTGTCACCAGGGGGACCATCTTGACCCTAAAAAGGAGGCAAAAAGGAACAAGGAGGTGTTTTTAGGGTGTGAATGGAGTCGAGCAGAGCAAATGCCAGGGGAGCTGCTGGGAATGAGCAGCACAGCTGAGTTTCACTGCAGCAGGAGGAGGAAGCTCTGTGAGACCAACACTTACAGCTGGGCCAGGCTCTCCAGGAGGACCGGGGTCACCAGGGAAACCAACGGGACCCTGCAAGGAGAGAAGAATATTCCCAAGTCAGAGGTGTTGCACCTGGAGAGCACCAGTGACAACACGGGGAGTCACCCTAGGGGGTAAAACCCCAATTCCTACGAACACAACCCCACATCACATCCCATCTTTGCAGCTGTTTTCACCCTGTCCCAGCCAGTCCAGATCTGCATCCTGACTACCAGAGCTCCAAAGGCAACGCTGGGACTTCCATCCCAGTTTTCCATGAATCCATCGGCCGGGTGACAGCAGAATCCTCGCAGCTTTGGGAATGCGCAGATTGGAAGGTTTTGCTTTGCAAATGTGTGATATTTTTCACAAGAGGAGCCTCTCAGAGCATTTCAGACTGAAACACTTCACCATTCTTCCCCATACAATGTCTGTCGGGTGCTTCACATGATTCCAGGCGCAGCCTGCAACCCATCACAGACATCCCAAATCCCATCTGTTAGGAGGGATGACTAAACTCCCCTGCCTCCTCTGCTGCTTTGTGCCATCTTGCCTTATCTCATCATCGATTTCAGGCATCGGAGGAGCCTGCAAGATAAACTCTGCACCGCTGTCACCTGGTGTAAATCAGCAGAGCTCCGCTGGCTCCACCAGAGCTATAGAAATTAGTGTCCTGGGTGTAAAGATACAGCTCCCAAATCTAATAAATCTCCTTGATCCTGTTTTGGAAGCTCTGCTCTGGTGCAGAAGACCTTGGAAAGCCATAAACACAAAGCAACCCTGCTGCAGCTCCTCACCATGGGGTGAGATTCCTGATAGCCTGCAAAAAGCACTAATTCCAGTATTTCTGGGCAATATGGTACGGCGGGGTCTTTCCCCCATCAGCACCCTAAAAAAGGGGGCTGAGATCATGGATCATCAGAGGAGCAATTCCGTGGCTGGGAAACTATTTCAGATTTCCACGGATATCTCTGGAAAACATCTTTCCATGCAGAAATCTCTGCTGGGTAAGGTGAGGAAAGACTAAAGGGGTACTTACAGGGCTGCCTTTGGGGCCATCATCACCTGGTGGGCCTTTGGGGCCAGGTGGACCAGCAGCACCAGAGGGACCTGCTTCCCCCTTTTCCCCTCTTTCACCTTTAGGGCCCTGTAAAGGAAGAAAAGCTTTTATTATCCAGGAAAAAAACAACCTTACAGATCTCTAATTATCCTTTAATCAATTCTGAGCAAGAAGCTCTATTTGTGTCTCCAAACACAAGGACATGATTTAACAGTCCCTTCCCACAAGGACTGAGTGGTGTTCATGGTGTTCAGCCGTGGGCAGCCCAGATTGGGTGACTAAACGTGATCCTATAAATACCCAGGAACGTGGCAATGTGTCATCAATACCCAAATCCAGGACAGGGCTGGTTCAGTCCCTGCTGTCCCTCCCCATCCACAGCTCTCCAGCACATCCATGCCGCTCCCAGGGGGCACTTACCGGGAGGCCGACCTCGCCAGGGAGACCAGGCTCACCAGATTCCCCAGGTTCACCCTGCACAGGGAAGAAGAGGATGGAAATATTCACATTTCTGCAGGGGGATGAGTTTTCTGCTGGCACAGCAAAGCCACGGCACGAGGGCTGCAGCAAACTCCTGCTTCAGGCTTGTGCGGCTGCTTTACCTTCTCTCCTACTGCACCAGGATTTCCTATTCCCCCAGGAGGACCCTGTGGACCATCTGCTCCTGGTGGCCCAGATGGACCTCTGGGTCCTGGTGGGCCTGGTGGACCCTGAGAGAAAGCGGGGACAAATTTCAGACGGGTTTCTCAGAGCAGTGCCAGTGAGGAAAAAAGAAATATGGAAGCCCCTTACCATCTGCCCAACGTCTCCTGTTTCTCCCTTCTCCCCAGGCGGTCCAGGCAGGCCCTGTGGAGGTGGAGAGGATGAGTTTGAGCTGTGAACATCTCCGGTGAGCCCCAGCTAAGCCCTCCCTGGATGCCACAAATTACCTGCAAGCCCACGGGGCCGGGGGGACCAGGGAAACCTCGGGGTCCTTCGTCACCTTTCTGACCAAAGAGGCCTTGCTGTCCTCGGGGCCCGGGCTCTCCGTCAGCTCCCTACAAGGAAAGGGTCTGATGAGCCCAGGACAGACATGGGGTCACACAAACCCCATCCCACCACCCCCTGCTGCAGCCAGAGGCCATGCCCGGCTCGTGTTGGGCAGCAGCAGTGCCGGGCAGGAATCATTCCAGTGCTTCCCAGGAGGCTTTTTGGGGGAAAAAAGAGATTTCTGCTAATAGGGTGCAATACTCACAGCTGGGCCAGGCTGACCAATCGGACCCTGCGGGCCAGTGGGGCCTGGGGGACCCTGTCACAAGAAAGAAATGTAAAGTCAGTGTTAGGAGCAGAGTGACAAATTCACCTAGAAAAAGTGAGTTCCTTCAAGACAGTCTTCATTAAAACTGCATGAATTCCCAAAAGAGAGGGGGAGAACAGGGTCAGTCCTCCCTGGACACCCCAGCATTCCTCAGCCCTGGTGCCAGTGGAGAGCAGACACATCTGAACACATCTTTGCTGCAGCACAGCCCTGTCCCAGCACTCGGCCCTAACCACACACTCACGGCTAACTCCTGTTCCTCAGCTCTGGGCAGCACACAAAGGGTGTGGAACTGGAATTACCACAGAATTACAGGATGGTTTGGGTTGGAAAGGACCTTTAAAGATCTCCTGCTCCAACCCCTCTGTCACGAGCAGGGACATCTTCAACTAAATCAGAACTTCAGCCAAAGACCCAACTTTGATGGCAACGCTGCTCATGTTTCACAGATATTTCCATGCTAAGTGGGTGATGTGGAAATATCTCAGTGTTCCTGGGAGCTGGAGGCTCCCACTTGAGGCACTCACTCTTTTTTTACATCATGTGGGTATTTGATGAAGCACAGAAGATGAATCAACATTAGAAAGAAAAGTATATAAATTCAATTTCTATTTCCAGCAAGTCACACAACGAACCACACTCAAGAGAAGCAGCTACAGCAGAGTCCCCTCCACTCACCTGCTCCCCTTTGTCACCTTTGCTGCCCTTCTGCCCAGGCTCCCCGATCTCACCCTGCCAGGAACAAAGGGACAACGTTAATTCCCCACCGCTCCCACATCTCAACATCCCAGCAACAGCCCTGTGTCTGCATCCTCATCCCAAATCCCACAGGAACACCCCAGAGCGTGCTGAATAATGCCAGAGATTTGGCCAATCCAGGTGTAACCAAACCCTCTCCCATCCTACAATCCCTCGGCTGCCACGCGATGCGGGGAGCTGCATTTTGCAGACCCTTTCAGCAGCCACGAGCGATTTGTCCCAGCTGATGTTTCCTGGGAATCCTCCACTCCAGAGGGGCTGAATGAGAGAGTGGGAAAGGTAATTAATTTGGAGAGGCCGGGAATCTGTGGGCAGGCACCTGCTATAGGCTTTGGGGGAGGCAAACAGGATTTCAGGGAATGATGTGGCTGGAAGAACACACGGAGGCCCATCTGCTGCTGCTCATCCCATCCCACCGTGAGCTCCATAAAACCTCCTCTGGAAGCACGTCCCACCCAACTGTGGGATGCACCATGGTGGCAAGAGGGCCCAGTTCCTTCCCAGAGTGACCCCACGCAGCAGGAGCTGTCCCCACCTTGTCTCCATCCTCTCCAGGAGGTCCAACAGGACCTGCTGGGCCCGGCAGTCCCACGGGGCCCTGGATGCCATCCCGGCCAGCTGGTCCTTGGGGACCCTTCTCCCCCTGGAAGCAGAAAAACAGGCAGGTCACACACAGAGCTCTCCAACCGACCCATTACAGCTCATTAAGGTTTTATTCAGCTGCTAATGGCTCCTGGCTGGGTGGGCAGGAACAGCAAAGCCGGTTCCAGCTGATATTTCATCTGTGCTCCTTGTCTGAAACGAGACAAAACTGCTGTCTTGAGGGATAATGAAAAGAACAAACAAATGTAAACAGCGAATATCCAGATCACAGCTGCAATTTCACTGTCACAGCAACATAATCTGATTTAATCTGAACCCTCTGCCATCTCTGTCTGGATGACAAACAAGACCCCAAGTAATTTTTACTCCCACAAGCCAGTTTTTGCTGATCCTGGTCCTGGCTGCCCCAGCATTCACTGCTGCTCCCTCTCCCTGGCTGACCCCCAGCTAAAGGAGGTTCTCAGGAGGCCCCGAGCTCCCTCCTGAGATTCTGGACAAATAAAACCACCTGAAGTGAATAAAACAATCTCTGCTTCAACATCTACTGGTACTCCTTTGAGCAGGAGCCTTCAATCAGATTTGTTTGTTTACAGGAACTGAACAGCGAATATTTTCCAGTTTCCTCGTGCGTAATTGAATTGCATCCGAATCCTGGGTGCTCTCCTCTCAGTAATTAGATGCCACGTAAATTGCCTATTCATGCCTCCCCTGACTGACACACGGTGTAGGTACTCAGCAGGACAGATGTTCCTCAAGATGATTCACCAGGAAATTCTCGCCTCTGGATTAGCTGCTGGAGTTTCTAACAAACCAGCAAACGCGGCTGATAAACATTGTTGATAACAATCAACCTCCGCCCAGAGCAGCCTGACATCACCAAAGCCACCTCAGGCTCGTTCTGCTGATGGGGCTGGCTCAGTTCTCTGCCCACAGGCCTGGCCTTTGGCTGTTTGTCACCAGGAGGTGACACAGGCTGTGTGTCACCTGTTCAGCCCCCAGTTCTTCTCGTTGCCTGAGGACACGTCGGTCCCTGGGGTCACAGCCATGCTCCACAGCAGGGGTGCCACCAACGGGGCACTTGAGCAGCTGACATTCAGTGGTTTGATGTGCTCAAGATGAGAAAATCCCTTTCTAATTGCATTCCTTCTTTATTTTTAAATTTAAATCTCCACAAGGACTGGTTCCACGCTCAGCCCTCCAATGTACACATCTCCACCTGTCCCACAACTGTTCATCTTTGCACTGGTACTTACTGGAGCTCCCTTTTCACCCGCAGGTCCTGGAGGTCCCTGAGGGCCAGGTCTCCCTGGCAATCCTATAGGGCCAGCTGATCCTGCAGGACCACGCTCCCCAGGAGAGCCCTGTCGGGAGGAGGAGGAGGAAAGGAGCATTAATTGCAGTATCAAGCTTCACCCACGCCCAGACAGAGAGAAATCCAAGCTCCTCATCCGTGTTTGTGCACGTTCGATGGGATAACTGCCACATGAAGAGCTGGTACCACCAGCCTAAGGGGCCCTGCAGATTGGTTTTTTTTTTTAATTAAAATCCCTGGAAGGGCTGGGTTCTCCTCTGACTGGTGCAGAGAGCTCAGTTCCTGAGGACGCATCAACAGCCTGGAACAAGAGCATGAGCCGCTTCACAGCCAGCAGGGAGGGTTGGATGATGAATGTTTCCTTCCACGAGGGTGGCCCTGAGCATGGGTCTCAAGCGGAGACAACTTCCAGAGGGAAAGCAGGTGGATTAGAAGCAAAATCCTGGATGTCCTGAAGCCCTGCAGTTCCCTCAGCCTGTCACGTACGTCCACAGCTGACCCCACGAAAGTACGGAGTTGTTACACGCGTGGCTTGTAAAATAAAGGAACATCCAGGGAGTCGTCAGGAAAATCGGGATAAAGCCTGGAGCTGTGACTAACCCTCGCCTGGCCCTGCCAAGCTTGTAAATGGTGCTGCCTGTAAGGACAGGGATACTCACGGCTGGGCCTGGAGGGCCTGGGGGACCTTCGTTGCCTTTCAGCCCTGGAGAACCCTGGAGGGAGGAAAATGAAGTTATTTGGGGAGGTAGGGGCTGGACAACTGGAGCAGCTGGGAATCCTCCAGCTGGAGGGAGCCAGCAGCCTCTACTCACAATGGGGCCCGGGAGGCCTCGCTCTCCAGGGAATCCTCTCAATCCAGGGGGACCGTCCTTCCCCGGGAGGCCGGCGGGACCGGGATCCCCCTGCAAGGACAGGGATAAAGGGCTGAGGATCTGCACATTCCATGGAGGCCCAGCTCATCTCGTCAGGCTCCAGCTGGGATGAGGCAGAAGCTTCATTCCTCTTCTGAACCATGCCCTCCATCTCCAGGGAGGGACAGGCAGCAAGGAGGGTGACTTGCAGTCCCTACCTTGGTCCCTTCTTTTCCAGTGAGGCCAGGAAGGCCTTGTTCACCCGGGGGACCTGGAGGGCCTGGATGTCCCCGCTCACCCATGGGCCCAGTCTCACCAGTTGGACCCTGGAAAAAACCAGCCAGAGAAAACGGGGTGGGTATTGGCAGAACAGCTGAGGAAGGAAAAAGCGCAGGGTATCGGTTTAGTCCTTTGGGCTGCAGTGGGATGGAAGAGGTGCCCTTTCAGTGCCCACCAGCAATCCCTGGAGAGATTCCCCCTCTGCCATCTACAGGAACCTTGTTCTGGAAGCGGCCAACACTTCACTTGGCAGACTGGGGGCACTGGGAACCTCTGGAGTGAGAGCAAATCTCACACAAATGAGATGTTAACACTCCAGCTATCATGCTTAGGTTTTCCTTTTTAATTGAAAACTTCCTAAGCACTCTCCAACCCTGCTGATTCCTGCTCGGATGGGGCATAAATAATGCATGAGGCTCGCACTCCTTGGCAATTACCGGCTGCCTCTGTGCCCTCCGCGGGCACTCAGGGTGACAAGTGTCACCTCAGGCCAGCGAAGAGGGCTCCCCAGCCGCCCATTTTTAGGAGGACAAAAGCCACGTGCACAAACCCACGGTGTCCCTGCCCGCTGGTGGCTTTGGGGACAGGGCTGTAACTCATGTCCTGCTGCAGGGGGGCACTTAGAGCACGCAGAGCTCACTCAGCAGCCACAGATCACAGCAACTGCGCCCAGCAGAGCCCCACAAAACTGCCACAGAACCTAATTTGCACTTGAGAAGACAGACACAGCCGCCAGGGAATTGCCCCTAATCAGGGAATTTACAAATCAGGGACTTTATGCTGTCATTAAAGAGGACAAATTAATTACTTTCTAATTAAAGAGCTGCTCCCCAGCAGTTCAGGGAAGAAGGCTCGACCCAAAGCATGTACTCAGTGTAGGCTCACTGGAAGTTGTGCTTGTGCTTGTTCCCACAGAGCTCTTGGTGACTGGAAGGAAACCAGCCCAGCTCTGACAGAACCTGGCAGCACTTCAGATTAAAGAGGGATGATTTTCCTCACACTGACATGGAAGAGCACTCCGGCATCACGTTTGCTCTGCCGTGACCACCAGCAGCTGCACAGCCCTGGGAGATCTCATTTAACTCCCTGTCTGCTTTAAGGTCTGGTAGCTGGGTTGTGTTTTTCAGCTGGGTTGTGTTTTTCAGCTGGGTTGTGTTTTTCAGCTGGGTTCTCACCCTACACCGGTTTTACACCAGGGTGGTTGTGCTGAGGTC
Source organism: Rhagologus leucostigma (assembly GCA_013397725.1). NCBI lineage: Eukaryota > Metazoa > Chordata > Aves > Passeriformes > Rhagologus > Rhagologus leucostigma. The sequence goes on from VZTD01004397.1 coordinate 1,490,872, forward strand.
ACAGGAACCACCTCATTTACGTTGGTCTAAACCCCATCCCGACCCCTCAGCAGGGTGAGCTGAGGCCACGGGGGGATTTCACACCTGCCTCAGGAATTTCAAAGCCACCAGACAGGGCTTTGCCTTCCCTGGAAAAGGAGTCCCTGCTGCACAAGCTCCAGTTGAACCAGTGAAGACCAGTTCCAGAGGGCTGGTGCAGGGCTGAGCATTTGCTTCTTACCTGAGGGCCGACGACACCGGGGGGACCTGGAGGGCCAGTCTTGCCTTGGAAACCCTGTTAGAGAAAGGGAAAAGACAAAGGGGTGACACTTCTGCCAAGGACTCCTCCCGAGAGGGTCACACTGCCACCAGCTGCTCCTCGTGTGGTGAAACCCCTGACCAGGATGGGCACCCGAAGGAAAAGGAAGTAAGAAATCAAACAGAAAGTGTGGAAAATGTCTTTGTACATTTATAAGAGTTGAAACAGAGCAAGAAGAAGGGATTCTCAAGGCTCAGCTCTGCTGTTTGGATGGAGCTGTTGTGGTTTGGCCATATATATATATATATAAATCTGTTAAGCTCATAAAACCACAGAGGAAATACCTATTAAAAATGCCATTAATGGCTATTAAATGGCTATTAAAAACCAGTGTGAATTTCTCCACGCTGAGCAATTCTTCAAAGCCATTTCCCTTATCCTGCTCTCCATTCTGGTGCTGGTTTAGGCTATCAGTTCTGTCTGAGCTCAGCTCCCAGAAGCTCGGGGGCAGCACTACGACCCGTGGGGGCTGAGTGAAGCTTTATCTCCTCCATCAACATTTGCTGAAAGGAACCACAGCCGCGTTCGTCCCCAAACGCTGATGAGCAGAGAAGTCTCCATGACAGCTCCTTCCAATGGCATTTTGAAGAGTGACAACAAGGAACTCTCACCACTGCGATTGTTTGGCTCTCCCAGGCTACTCTTTAAAAAGCACATTAATTATGGTTTTTACTCCAGCCTGCTGACAAGCTTGAGAAATGGCATTTAGGGCACACGGGCTATTTTCTCGTTGCCACAAAAGAGGATCAGATAAATCCCATGCCAACGCTAGCCTGTCATGCTAAAATAACTCCTCCATGCTATTCTGCAGATCAGAAAATATCCTGTCCCTGACGGGGAAATGGCAAAATATCCTTGGGAAATGAAGGTACAGTTGAAACTCTTATCACAGACAACTATTTAGACCATTTCTGTGCAGGATTTTCCTTATTAACCTGAAGAAAGGGGTTTCTTTTTGTGCTCTTTCAGCCTTGGGCACGGGGTTTTTAGAATCTGTCATGGTTTTTTCAGAGCCAGTCTTTGCAAATCTAATCTGGCCAAATATCTCAGGGTGCCTGTTTGCTGCTGAATGGGAACTTAAATAAAGGGAAGTGTTCGACACAGAGATTTCAATCTTGCATGAAGAGACACTGCACTGACCAGGCTCCTGATGTAGAAAGAGTATTTAATTCATTTTTATGCTTCTCTCCTTGCTTTTTGGCACTGTGTGGGGAAAAGGGGACAAAAAAGGGACTTCTGCTGCCTGGGTCTGCAGGGGAAAGTGATCTCTGCAAGGCTGATGGCACAGGTTAACAGAGATTCTGTTTCCTGGGAGAGGCAAACTGAGGAAAGCTATCAGGGAGAACTTTCAGACCCCGAAATAATTAAAAGACAATTCTCCATTCATTCCTGCAGACTTGGAGGTTGATGGTTTTTCTTCCAGTCTCAGAAGCTGATGACAGCCAATGCTGTCAAAGTTTTCACTGCTCCCTCCACCTTGGCTGGAGGTGTCCTTGGATGTCATGGAAAACTCAGGGAAGGAAGGCTCAATGTCAGGCTCTGGCAAGTAAAAACTCTTCACCTTTAAGTAAATCCTGACCTGAGGACTGGGCTCCAAACCACCTCAACCCCCTTGTTTTAAAATCAGTCCTATGGCGTATAAATAAATATCTGGTGTTGGGCTGAGCAGCGTTTGCATTGCCTGGCTTAGCAAATGCCAGGCAAGGTAATTAAATCGTGTGGTAAGCTGAGGGGAAAAAATGCATAATGTGTAAAGCCTTTTTTATGCTCATTTGCTGGGGAAGGCAGTGGAGAAAAATGGGCTGCTCCTCACAGACCATCCCGAGCGGCCGGAGAGACACAGACCCTCAGGGAATCCAAACGTGGGGCTGCAGCTCCCCAGTGGCACAGGAGGGTTTGGAGAGACCAAAATGAGGCTCAGGACTCATGATCTGCCCAAGATTTTTTGGCTACTTACAGTTTCTCCTCTCTGTCCAGGGTGCCCAGGCAATCCATCCTTCCCAGGAGGACCCTGTGGGCAGAAACATCACCAAGTGCTCAGTAACAAAACTGTGACAAAGATTGAATCAGCCCTGCCTGCCTCAGCTCCCAGCCATTTCACAGGGAAATGGGGCGCTCAGACCCCTAAAAGCTACACCCCTTTCCCACACGTCTCCCAAAGGATTTGTCTCACAGGTCCAGAGCAGGAGCTGCTCACCACGCTCGGGAAATCACTCCCAAAACATTTCTGAGGTCCCCCCCAGTGTGCAGTAACTGCAGAGACAGCAGTGCTGTGCCGTCCTCCACGTCCACAGAGGGAAAATAAAGCACAGAGCAACCATGAAAGATCCTAGAGATCCTGAGTCAGTAGGAAATGAACATTTATAATCAGCTGCAATTTACTTGGCTATTTAAAATCTGAAGCCATGGGCTGTTATCATGATGTCTCAGTAATGCTTTTTATTGGCAACGTCACCACTTGTCAGGGAATCAGCTCAGGCTGGGTGGGAAAGACTGGATTATTTCTTCAGATGTCCTAGGAATTGAGTTACTTACAGGGGGGCCTTTTGGTCCAGGAAATCCAGTCGGTCCTTGAGGCCCTGGTGGTCCCTGGGATGAAAGACAAGTCAGAGAACGTGGTTAAGGAACCTGCAACTCTTGGTATGAAATATTACCTCTGTGTGAGCAGCAGGTGAGCACAAAGATCTGGGAAGCCAAATGCTGGGGGATCGTGTAGAAAAAATTACAAACAGAACAAAACCCAGTGGGGGGGGAAAAAAAAAAAGGCAGAAATTGAGGCTAAAATGGTGAAAGTCCCATTGTTCCAGGATTTCCCACCTAACTGCAATCTGGAGAAAGCAGCGTGAGGTCCTAGAGAACCACATCCTCCAGGAACCAGGCTCTGGCTGCCTGCAGTCACCCAGGGGTGACTTTTCCCTTCTCCCACGACTGATGCTTCCACAGGACACCCAAAGTCCCACCTGAGCCTTCCCTGGAGAGCTCAGATGGGACCTAAGTGCTGCAGGTGGCTTGGGGGACCTCTCCTCACAAGAGTACGTTTCACCTTGGATTTCTAACCAGAATTTTCCTTTTTTCCTTTTGCTGAGCTGCATCCTGGCTCCTGCCCACTCCTCTCTGCTAAAAGGGTACCCAGGAGAATGCTCCTTGCCAAAAACCCCTCAGACTTGCAAAAAGCCCCCCACCTCCCCTGCCAGAGCACTGGATTGAGCCCTGCTTTACCCCCCCAGCTCATCTTACCCTTTCTCCAGGAGGACCAGGGGGGCCGTCACCACCAGAGTTGCCCTTTTAGGAACAAGGAAAACATGAGACCATTAAAAAAACCCCCAAATCTTCTGTATGCAAAGACTTCAGATGGCACCAGGCCCACGGTGACACCACACCCCAGCAACTCCCCCAGCCATCCCTAATAATAATTCTGTGTCAGGAGCAGCAGCCAGTGACAAACGAGCAGCTGCTTGTTCCCCACACATCCCTTCATCAAAATCCAGGGGAGATTGGGATATTTCCACCACACAGCGGCCTCCCTCGGAGAGATAAATGCCACCCCAAAGAGGAGAGATTTATCAAAAAATTCCTGCCAACACGAAGCCCAGAGATCTGTTTTTAAATCTGGCAGCACGGTGTTAACAACGTCTCACAACCAAAGCTTTGCTTCCATCAAGCCTGGTGATCCGTGCTCAGGTAATCAGTCAGTGCCTCCGGGTTGGCTGGGAGAAAAATCCCAAATTTTGCCTGGTGGCCAATCCTGGGTCAGCAGTGGGAAGGCAAAGCAGCTCTGGGGACCAGCAGCAACACAGCCCCTCACCCACGGCACAGCCTAAGGGCTCTAAGGGGGTTTAAACTCTATTTAAACACTAAAAATGAGGGGTTAGGGGAGGTTTAGGGGGCTGTAGGGTTGTGCTGGTGTGGGGCTTGTGCTGGTCTTCAGTCCGGGCATGCACTTCAAGTCCTGCTGACTCCTGGGCCAACACGTTTACAGAGCCCGTGCACATGTTTTGCAGTGGGTTGTGAGCCACTCAGCTGGCAAAAAACCTCAGGAAGGCTCAGCTTTCCAAATCCAGTGGAAAAGGAAAGGAGGGAGACGGAGGGCGATGAACCAGATGCTCTCTACACTTGCTAGGACACGATCCCAAAGGCTCCCCCTCAAGCCTTACCTTCGGGCCAGGTTTTCCAGTGCTTCCCCTGGGGCCTCTCTCCCCACGTGGACCCTTGAAAAGACACAAAAGGGGACATGTGAGGCCTTTCTGCTGCCTCAGGCAAAGCACCCTGAGCACCTGAGCTACTGTGGGGTCAGCAAATCATCCCCGCAGCAGCAAGGGGTGGCAGAAAAGTCATCGGGAACGCTTAAACCACGTTCAGTGGTGAGACCCAGCCCCAAATCAGTGTCCCCCTGGCTTAGCTGCAGCTGCTGAAGGCCAGATCTCCCCCCCAGTCCAGTTTCCCTTCGGCCGTGACGAGGTTTGAAAAGGCACAAGGATGAAGAACTGGCTCGTTACCGTCGGACCACGCTGTCCCCTCGGACCTGGTTTGCCAGGAGTGCCCTGGAATGGGAAAGGAGAAGGGATTAGGAACCAGCACCACAGCAGATGAACCCACAGCAGGGCCTGTCACACACAAACTGCCTCGGAACCTCTCTGCTTCTCATCTGCCATGAAAAAATCAGCAGCAGGTCCACTTTCCTCTCCTGATTCTTGTATTTATTTGAATTTATAGCACTTGGGCAGGTCTGGACAGTGATCCCAACACCCAGACAACATCTGTTCTCTGAGGGAACGAGTTTCTTCAGGAACAGCATCCAAAGTCCTTTAAAACCTCACAAAGGCTGTCAAAGATGTGGCCACCCACTCAGTATCCCAAAAACTCAGCCAAAAAGCTCTTCAACTCTGCCACCCCAACACCTGTAATCCCTTTTTTCCCCCACTGATGTAGGGCAGCGCCCTCACCCCACTGCTCCCAGGTGTTGCAGTGGGATGTGGAAGGAGTGGCAGCAGATTCCTGCTCGGAGCAGCTCCTTCCTGCCACACAGGCCAAGTAGGCTGCCCTACATATTTACCAATCTTCCCTAACTCGGAGCTAAACAAGGAATTCCAGGCGTTGTTTGGCAGCAGCTCATGAGATCTGACAGCTGCACTCAGCTCCCCGGGATGGGGGACAGGGATTAGTCCTGCCGTGGAGAAGGCAGAGGCTGCTGGGGCCTCAATCTGGCAGCACTTTAAGCTGTGCCTAAAAGAAAAGGAACGGCCTAAAAGCCCAGTTTTGGCTGGTGTCAAGTGGCCAAGAAAACACTGAGGGGTTTGACTTTGGACCTGCAGCCCGTTAAATGGCACCAATCACCTGTGAGAGGAAGGGAGAGGAAGCCTCGATTCCCAGGGGAGGAACACTGGGTGCTTAAAATATCCCTTTGCCGCTTTCTGCCCCAAATCCATCACCTCGCTGCGCTGCCTGCTCGGCTCTGACACTCATTAACCAGCAGAACATAAAACAGGAGCTGGAAAACTTTACCATCAACTTTCTTCCAGCTGCTAAAATTAGTCTTGCTGAAATCTTCCTTGTTCTGCAGCTCCATTTATTAAAGCCTGCTGGCATTTTTTTTTTTTTTAAATTAATTACAAAATTCGCTTTAAAGTACTCCAGCTGGTTTTCTTTGAGCTCTGGGAGGCTAAATTGGGAGCAGGTGGGGAGGAGGGGGTGCTGCCTCCCCTCGGGTAGCCCCCCACGCTCCTCTCCTTCTTCCACAGTCCTATTTTTAAGCCAAATTTCCCCCTGCTTATTGCTGCCATTAATCATGCATTCAGCCCCGTGTAGAGTCGCAAAGAATTTATATTCCCTGTAAATGTACACAGACCTATATTTTTCAAACAAGGATTCTGACGTGGAGGCAGCTAAATTCAGATTATTTTCGAGGCACACGAAGAAATGGGTGGATTTGGGGAGTTCCACACACCCCCCAGGCTCTGTCAGACCGGGCAAGCAGGGAAATCTATTGCCCCCTGCTCGTGGCAGAGGCCTCTGAGCTCGGAAAATACAATTTCTTATTCGTGTTTAACTACTGATTTCATGAGCAGGTCTTGAAAAGATTCCCGAGCTCACCTGGAGCTGAGGATGGGCTCAGTAATGGGGGATTTAATGGGTCAGAATTCCCCAAAAGCACCAGAGAATCAAGGACTGCTTTGGGTTGGAAAGGACCTTAAAGCTCAGCTCATTCCAAACATTCCCATGGGCAGGGACACCTTCCACGATCCCAGGTTGCTCCAAGCCCAATCCAAAGTCACTCCAGGCTCCCTTAAATAGTTTCTCTCCATCTTTCCTGCAGGTTCCCTTCGAGTTCTGGAAGGCCACAACCAGCTCACCCCAAAGCTCCTCCTGTCCAGCAACCCCAATTTTCCCAGCCTTTTCTCAGAATCACCTAATTATCATCAGAATCATCTAATTATCGTCATCCCTTTTTGCCCTCCCTATTTTTACCTTTCCAGCCCTTTTTTGTACAACTGAACAGTCACGAGCCGAACTTTCGTGTTTGGGCAGCTTCAGCACCTCAGCATCAAAATTCAGCTGCCTGTTCAGGTCCTGCCCTTCCACCTTTGGTTTTCACCTTTTTTTGAATTATTTAAGGGCTTGGGAAGACTCTTTGTGCTGCTGAAACAACAAGCTGAAAAGCTGAGCTTCATTTTGTACGAGAAAAATTGGAATTTGCACGATTTTGGCCACATCAGCCAGGGGCTTGAAGAGCTTAATGGTGACGAGGTGATAAAGAAAAGGCAAACAAATGCTTTGGGGTTGTTTCAGCTGCAAATTGAGTTCTTCCACGATGAACTGGAGGAGAAAATCGTGGAAATTCTCCGTCTTGACTCCGTGTGCACACGCTCATAAACCCAGCAAATTGAGTGGTCTTAGGAGAACCAGAGGGAGATTTATCAAGTCTGACTCGGCGAGGCTTAAATTAAGATGAGGGTCTCCATTTGGACCCCAGCTCAGCCTATAATTCTGTATGTAATTGCTTTTCTCTTATTTCGAATGGGATACTTGGGAGCAAAAAAAAAAAAAAAGAGATGGATAGCAAAGCTGTTACTGAAAATCAGTATTTCTGCTACTCTCAAATTTCCAAGCTGAGCTCCTGTTGCTAATGGGAAGATTTGCCCATGAAAATCTCTCTCTACACTGATAAAATGAGTGCAGGTTGGTGGGATGGGTATAAAAAAGGTAGAAATGGTCCAATCGCCCAGTGAAAATTTAAAAAAAAAATTAAAAAGTGAAACTACCATGAAGTAAATCAATGTTTGGAAGGTAAAAAAACCCCTTTTTAAATTCCTGAACTGAAGAAATGTGTGGTGTGCCAAGGGTGTAACTAAATATCCTCACTACCTCCACTAAGGGCACAAAGATAATTTGGAATAAAAGTGATGAAAGTGCTGATTTTTTGTCTTTTCTCCTCTTATCACGGCTTGGTTCTGAAGTTGGGCCCTCTCCCCATCAGATCTGCTCCCTCCCCAATCCCTTTCAGGCTGGATAATGCCAAAATTCAAGCCTAAACCCCCTCAGGGTTTGTTCCAACCTCATAAATGCCCAGCTCCTGGTACCTTCTCCACTCCCTGGAAGGTTTCCCATCCCATCCCCGATGGATTTTACTCCATCCCAGAATAAAATCAGCCATGGATGTGGAGGCTTCAAAGCAGCACATCCCTCCCTGCTGTTCTACACCCCCCAAAAATCCAGCCCAGGGCTTTTATTGCTGTCTATTTGAGAAAGAAGGTGGTAATTCCAGGTAATTCCAGGTAATTCCAGGGCTCCAGTGAATTCCAGGCTGAATTTCCTGGCCTCCCTCCTCCTGCCCAGCTGGAGCAGAGGGAAGGATGAGGATGAGCATTTCTAGTTCCAAATGAAATGAAATAATAAAAAAGGGGGGGTGGATACAACCCAAATTGCAGTGGCACGATATTAATGCAGTGCAAAGTGATTTATATTTCCTGGGCTCCTCTCAAAGGCGTCTGTTAGAAGTCATTTCTATTTAAATGAGAGTAAAAAGGAAACTAATTCCACTTGCTGTCCTCACTCCCCCTTCTTGTCACTGTGACCGGAGCTGGTGCAGAAAATGACTTTGTTTGTACTCTGAATCCCTTAATTCGAGCATGTTCTGCAGCAGATAAAAAATAAATCAGTATATTTAGACAATCCCTATTCTGAGAGAAGGCTGTGGAGGTGGGGTGAGAGGGAGAGACAAGTCTGGGGGATGAAACCCCCTGATTTCCAGGGTGTCTCTGAATTTTGAGCAGCTTATTAAAAAGCAGTGAGAGTGTTCTCAGCCGTGCATTTAGAATTTCGAGTTAGGTTCAAGATGGTTCTGGCTGCTTCTGAACAGATCCAGCCATCTCTGATAATTACTGTTAATTAAAGAGCTCTTTGTGCCCTGAGCAACGTCTGACAGCGCGGGAAGGATTCAGGTTCAGAGGAGTCTCTTAAAATATCCTGGGGGGAAAATTTCCAGGGTTTAATTGGGAAGCTGCTGGCTGTGCTATCACCAGCATCCTCCCGTCCTGCAGCAGGAACCCCATCCTGGGATGAGCCTTTTTGGGCAATTCCTAAGGGGGGAAACCTCTGGAGCAGCAGCCCAGCAGTGGAGTGATCCTCACATCTCTTTGGAGAGCAAAGAATCAGTGAAGCAATGGACAAAACAGCTCTTACCCGTGTGCCCTTCTCTCCGTTGGCTCCTGGAAATCCCGGGAAGCCGATGGAGCCCTTGGGGGAAGAGCAAACAGAGAGGGAGAGGCTCAGGACACACGCAGGGGCAGCTCTGGCCATCCCCACCGGGCATCCACCGGCCTGCAGTGACCCCAGCAGCTCCCAGCCCTCGTCCCTTAAACCTCCCTCTAAAAACAGCAAAACCATCTCAGGCCTGGGATGACCTCAGAAATTAAATTTCCTCCAAAAACAATACC
>VZTD01004397.1:1500141-1518236 GCA_013397725.1 Rhagologus leucostigma
AAAGATCCACGCCTCATTAGCAGTCACTGCAAAGGCCCAAGCCCACAGTTGTGATGGGAGCCCAAGCAGGATTTGGGATTTTAGCTCCTAAGTCACTGTGGTGCACATGAAAATTTAACTCCTGGCTCGTTCCTTTCTGATGTCAGTGCCTGGAGAGTTGCTGCTGCTGCTTTTATAATACAAATTAGTCCAAGAAAATGCAAAAAACAACCCCCCCCAACCCTACTCCAGATATAAAATGCAAATTAAAAAATAAACCATCCACACCACAAGCAGGAAGCAATCTCTTGCAGATAATTACGTCTCCAGAATGAACCAAGCCTGGGTTGGTTGTTTTTTTGTTTTTTTTAAGCAATGAACATGAATAATAAAATAAGATTCTTAAATAAAAGTTAACAAAAAGTTCCCAAAGCCTCCAGGACATGTGAAAACCAGGCTGTAGCCTAAGTCTATGGAGTGGAATTCATGGTGTTAATTTAAAAAAAATGCCTTGAAAATGGCCCAAAAGGAGGTGGGCGTGGAGATAAGCTACAAAGGATGTTTGCAAATATGCAAATGGCAGCTTTATTTTCATTTCAGGGAGACCCTGAGTCATTAGCAATTCTCCTTAATTAATTAGAAAACACTATCTTGGAAGATAAAAACCCTAATCCAAGGAGAAGGACTGTTATGCCTTTTACCAGCAGGAAAGCTCCCAGGGAGCCTGCTTGTATCCATCCCTGCACATCCCACTCCTTTCTCCAGGTCTTCCCACCACTTTGGGACCAAAGCCATGCACAGCCAGCCCCCAAATTCCACCAGCTCAGGGCTGGGAGCTACTTTTGCCCATCCCTATTTCTGTCCTGCATGGGTGGGAAGGAGGGAGGGACCTCGTCCCATGAGAGGGGGCTGAGCTTGGCTGTGTCCCTGGGCTCCCTATCCCATCCCAAACCTCCCTATCCCATCCCAAACCTCCCCATCCCGTCCCAAACCTCCCCATCCCCGTTACCTTCGGGCCCTGCCTGCCCGGATACCCAGGCAGTCCTGGCACGCCGAGTTTTCCCTGGAATACAAAGAAAAGTGTGTTAGACCTCGGGAGCAGCTTCAGAGCTGGGGGATGCCAAGTGCAGGGAGGAGCAGAGCAGATGGGACCTGGGTGGAATTAAATTTGGGGGCACTGAGCTCATCCTCTGCCCTTCCCTGAGGGATGCCCGGTGGGGAGATGCAGAGTGAGCACTGTGACTGTGCTGGGGACTAATTGGGAACTGTTGGGGTTTTATTTAAATTAGACTGGAGTCCATAATACTTTTAATTTCTCCATTTATTCCACTCTGATTTGTTTTCAAGGCATTGTACCCAAACAGATAACCCCAAAGAGACCAAAGCCTCGGCGCGGCTGCACTAAACCCACCTCCCTCAGGCCTCCCTTCACACAAAACTCCCACAGCTCCTCTTCACCCCTCTGCCCTAAAACCATCCCCTCACAGCACTGCTCCACCCTCCTGAGACAGCCAAAAATAGCGGGGTTTAGTGTAAAACACGGAATTCCCATCCTTGGCTCACCTTCTCTCCAGCAGGCCCGAGAGGCCCCGGATCTCCATTGGGGCCAGAGCGACCTTTGGGACCTTCGGGCCCATCCTCACCCCGAGGGCCGGGGGGTCCAATTTCCCCCTGTTAATCACAAGGTAAGTGTTAATTAGGCAGGCAGGTCCCAGATCCTGTAGATATTCCATGCAGATATTCCATAGAGCTGCTCAAACAGCTCTGGGAGAAAGCTGGGCTTCACCAGGAGGCTCAGGTGAGATTAAATTGTGGAGTGTGACCGAAGCACCGGGGTTTGATTTCCACAAAATCCATCTTTTCCTGCAGCTGTTATCCCATCCACACACGGAATATCTCCACAAAAACTGCCTCCATTAGCTCTGATTGCAGACCTTTCACCCTCCTCCTGCTTCCCAAATTGTGGCTGGATGTGCAAAGCGAGCCCTGGGAATTGTTTTATTGAGGCCTGAGGGCAACTGCAGGATAATTATGGGAATTATTGGGAAATCTGAGAGTGGACAGGACCGAGCTGTGACATGGATTGTGGCACTGCCAGCTCCAGCAGTGTCACTTTGTCACACAGGGGAGCAGGAGATGGTTCCACGCTGGGAACAGCCAGGAGCTGCTGGACACACATTGATCCCATCCCAGACTCTTACCCGGTCTCCTTTGATGCCCATGTCACCTTTGAAGCCAGGGAAACCATCTTCACCCTAAATAATGGAGAAAGGAAAAATCACTCAAGGTGTAGGGATGGGGGGGGGGGGAAAAAAGAATTAAAGTTTCTTAAGCCTCACTGCCAAGCTGAGGTTCCCACTCTGCCCATCACAGTGGCTTCTCCAAGTCCTTGGAGTGCACCAACAGGCATGGAAACCTACCCAAAACCCCAACAGTGTCCCCAAATACGCCCTATATCCCATCCTGCCTGCAAGCCAACATCACAAACAGGCCCAGCGTGAATAACAAGGCCTTGGCAGCACGGGGAACCAATTATTTCTGAAGTAGAACTGGTTTTATTCTCATGGAGGAGGTTTTACACCTGGCTCCCAGGCAGCCTCCAGGACACTGCAGTATTTCCTTCAGCCAGGAAGGTTTAATTGCAGATTAATCAATAATGCATCTCCTCCTACAGCTGATCCCTGACAGGCAATGAAGACACAGCTCCCAGAACGTTTTAAAGTTTGGGAGATCCCAAGCTAAAACTGCTGGATTTGCTGCTGAATTGCTGGGGAGGGACAGGAATAAAGGAACAGGGATCTGTTTATGAGACTGGGCAAGGTTTTTCTCCCCCTCCTGCTCTTCTCCTGGGAGAATCCAAGTGCACCTTTGAGACAAGCAGAGATAAATTGTGCTGACTCCTTTATTGCCTCAGGTTTCCCTGTGTCACCCAGCTGTGACACTCCCAACTCTTTCAGCTCCATTGGATCACTCCAGTTCCAAATTTTACCAGGCTGGATCCCTGCCAGGTCCAGGCCAAGATGTGACAGAACATAGCAACAAGAAACCAGAGGTTATGGGTTCTTTGGGTGCTCAGCCCCCTTTTTTTTTTTCCAAGAAAACCCCTTGTGCAGGAGAAAACATCCCGGGGAAGATCCTGTGGGATCCACCTGCAAAAATGCTCAAAAACTGTAGAAACTCAACCCAAACTGAACTCACCTTTTCCCCTTTGGTGCCTTTCAACCCACGAACTCCATCTGCTCCCTGGAGAGAGAAACCAAGATGTTACCAGGGTATAGGGAAAGTTTAGAGTGAAGGAATTAAGAATCACCATTAATTGTGGCGATTTCTGCTTTCTCTGATGTTGGTAATTGTATCTCTGCAAACTGTGATGCTCCTAGACATGTTATTAATTAAATATCAGCTGCTGCTCTCTGGTTTTTGGCTCACCAGGGAGCACCTTATGGTCCCAAACCTCTGCTGTGTTGATTTGGTAGGTGGGGTTGGTGGTCTCTACCCATAAGTCCTGTTCCCAGGAATAAAATTCACTATGAAATCTTTTTTTCTGTCTGTATTTTCTATTAAAAAGTGGAAAAAACACTGGGTACCCACACCAGCACAAGAAACACCACCACTTTGGGGGGTTTCTTTTTTAAAGGAGTAACGCTTTGCTTGGGTGTTTTTTTTCTTCCTTTTAGCATGTCAAGGAAAAGCATAATTAAAAATCCATCAAGATTTGTGCAGCAGAACAGGGCTCTGGTAAGGGAGGAAAGATCTGGAAGTTATTTATGGCTACAAACCCAATCAGACACTTTTTTTTCCCCAAGCTGGAGGCTCGTGCAGTTCATGGAACGCTGCTTGTAGGAAGCTAAACCTTGGCTGTAGGGGTTTGGTGCACCACACAATTTCTTTTAACTCCCTCTAACGTGGAGCAGTTCCACTTTAACGGGAAATCCAGCATTCCCTAATGGATCACTCTGTCTTCATCTGCAGCCTCGCAAGAAATGAGCTGCAAGTTTGCTCTGGTTAAACACACCCCACTGAAGGTGGAACAGCAAATGGGTTTCTGCTGTTGAAAAGGGGGGTTTGAGAGGGTTTAAATTCACCTCTCTCAGTCCCCAGGCTGTGTTTGTGTCTGCCAGTGCAGATCCCTGTGGATTCATGGGATTTTTGGGATGCAGGATGCATCTGCACCTGAATTAATACATCCTGATGGGCATGAAACCAGAGGAGAACGGGGAAAAAAATCCCCACTGCCTCAGCCGCAGCAGGAATGAGGTAGGAGCTGGAATTCAATCCATGAAAAAGCACATGGCTGAGACACTCAGGCTCTGCCTAGCAAGGCTTGGGATCAGGAGCACGAAAAGCCGGAGTTGTGCTGGGAAGAGGCTGCTCTGGTTTATCAACCCTGTTAAATTGTGGCTGGGATTTACACTGGCTGTAAACTGGGAAGAATGGGAATGGGAGTGAGCTTTGCTCTCCCAGAATTCTGAGGGAAATCTCTCCAAAGTGCTGAACTGGGGTTATTGAGGAGCAGGGAATTTGTAATCCCCATGGATAAAACGCTGGGCCAAGACTCGCTGGAGCAAGAAATGCAGGTGGTCACTGAGGCGGCCCTGAGTGGATATCTGTGCCCACCAGCAGTGTCCAGCACAGGCTGGAGGATCCCAGTGGACACTGCTCCTGCATCTCCTTACCTTGACTCCACGTGGTCCTGGATAACCAATGGGGCCCTGAGGACCTGGGGGACCCTGAGGGGACGAAATGCAAGCAAGAAAAACACGTCAGAAACCAACGCAAAGGTGTGGAGATAAGGAGGGGGTGTGGGAAACGAATTTCCTATTTCCCACATGAGATGGGAATGGCAGCAGCCACCTGAAAATAGCCCAAAACAGCCCAAAACAGCCCAGAGAACTGCAGGAGCATCACCTGGAGCAGGTGTGGTGGGCTGAGCTGATGGCAAAGATCCATCCAACAGGAAAAGGAGGATGATAAGAGTCAGGACGGCAAAAACTTCTTAGAAAGGGGATTTATACACCAGGGTGATGATTTGTGGTTTGGGTTGAAGAAAACTTTGGAGGAGGAACATGTTCTGCTGCCTCCCTGCTCCCAAAACACCCTGGTTTGCAGGAACAGCAGAACCTGTGGTGCTCACAGAGAGGAGGGCTCACCCCCAAACCAATTTGATTTCTGCAGAGGAAAGGTTGGAATTTTCAGCCTCCCGTGACACCAGCAGGGCAAATCCAGCTGTGGCTGTGCCCAGCAGCACCAGCACTCCTGGATGTCCGTCCAGCTGGGCTGAGCTCTAAGCAGAGACTTCTGACAAGTGCAGTGTTTTCTGATGCCTGGGCCGCAGCAGGAATGCAGCTGGCAAATCTCTTGGACAGATGGACCAGTGCATAATTCAAGGGCTTTGGCCTCTGGCAGTAATCTCAAATATATGGTTAAAGAGGGACTTGGATGGGGAGGGGGGAAAAAAAATCTATTTTCTACATTCCCTGTGCCACAAAGGATATTTATTTGTGTCTGTCAAGAGCAAGCTTCCCTTCGCAGGTTCAGTCTCAGAGTGTGCTGGTCTGTGGGGCACTGCTGGCCAGCAGAGCTGGGAGGAGCTCAGACCAGGAGAGACGCCCAGACAGATCAAATCTGGGCTCAGCTTTTAAACTTAACTGTGTTTGCTTCTCAGCACCTCCCCTGCCCCACATCCCCGCCTCCCTGGTTGTCTCTGTGGAGATCCATCTCTTGGCAGAGCTGAGGGTCTTGTGGACACCTACCTGACTCCCCTTCTCTCCAGGAGGACCTTCCTTGCCAGGATGACCCTATGGATAAAAGAAACAAAGAGAATTTTGGGGGTTAGTGCACATTTAATGCTTTGGTAGCTGTGATTTATCTGTCAGAGAGCAGCTGCTCCCCAGGAAGCTCCCACTGACACAAGTGGCCTCCCTGAAGCCACCTCGCTTTTCCCAAAAGGAAGAGAGCAGCATTTGGATCCCTGGTGCTTTCCGACCTGGTTATTGCTAATTTTACCCTTCACCACCTCCCAGCAGAGCAGCACGAAGCATTCCGGAATATTCTTTGCACTGCAGAACACCTGGGTGAGTTCAGCAGCAAAGCAGCACGGGGATTTTGCAGGTAGGAAAACCAGATAAAATCCGGGTGCCAGGAAACTTGTGAAGGTCACAAGACGCCCAGACTGGTCAGAGCCCCTCATTAAGTTCCTAATTCCTGCAGTCCAGCACCAGATCCCATGACGAGTGCTCAGCTAACCTGCATCCCTGCGAGACAGAGGCTGGCTGGAGGCTGGCCAGCATTCCTCTTGGGATTTGATGCTGAATAACTCAGCATCCTGGAGTTTCCAACGTGTTCTCATCAACAGCCTTTAGAACCTTTTGCTGGGGTCACAGGCAGTAAAAATCAAAGTGTGAATTGCCTCAGGTAGAGTTGGGAGGATCAGGGAGAAATGGGGGGAATCCAGCAAAGTGGTTTTTAGTGGTTTCCCTACAGCTGGATCCCAAATGGAGCTGGGATCTGAAAGAACCCTTGGACTGGCAATATCTACACTATCAATGACCCCTAAAAGGGCACTCACTGCCCACTCGGGGACTTTCATTTTTAAAGGATGATGGAAGAATATTCAGCTGTTCTAAACCCATTCTGCACTCATTCTGTCTTCACTGAACTCTCTCTTTTAAATACACAAATTTCTACCAATACAACAAGGAAAATTCTGAGTGTCTCCCATCATCAGTTTCAGAACAGGGATGTCAGACAAGCCAGACTCCCTAAACCAGGCTGGTTTAGTAAAGGAACAAAATGACAGCTGTCATTCCTACAGCAGCAAAATGGGGGAGAAAACTCAAATCTCAGTTTGTCCTGTGAGTTTAATGGCACCAAGACACAAAGGATCCTTAAAACCACTCCTGCTTTCAGCTCCAGGATGAACCTGCAGCAGCATTCCAAAAGCTTTGGCCCACCCTGCACTAAATATCCCAATTTTCACCGTGCCCATCTCCCTTGGCTGCTCCCGAGATCCCAAACTGATGAGCAGCTCTCGCAGCGAGGCCCTCAGGGATTTTCAGGGATTTTCCAAGACAGATTTCTATAAATAAAATGCTTTTTGTCCTTGGAGAGAGCAACCCAACCCCTCAAACCCTGCCCACCTGCGGGAAAGGTCCCTGTCCACGCACAGCCACTCTGCAGCTCCTCCACAGCCTCCAGGCTGCATAAAAATAGAGTTTCTCCAGCAGAACCTCCCTGGAGGCCGCTGCAGGAATTTCACATCAAAACCTACAGATTTAGAGATGTTCTGGGCTTTGCTGGAGCTGCTCTGTTGACTCAGCTAACAATTGTACGGATGTTCCAAGTGCCCTCCCTAGGAAGGATAATCCCAGGGTGGGAAATGTAATTTCTCTTTTATTTTTTTTTTCTCCTCGGGCCGTGCTCTGCATTTGCATTCGCAGAATGAAACAATTCTGTGTTTTTCATTCTTAAATGAAAGAATGAGATGGGTAAAAATGAGATCGGGTTGAAAGGCCGGGGATTTTTTTTTTGAGACTGATTTCTAGAGCGAGGAGCAAATGTTGTTTAAAGTGGGATTAGAGAGGGGGAAGCTGCACGAATGGAACACTGACAGGTAATTTCCACCTGCTCTTATCACCCCTGTGCAGCAGCGCCCAGGGCGAGGGCAGGAGAGCCCCAGGCACGGGCTGGGATGTGAATAAACACACACAGGATCCCATAACTGCCTCGGGGAGCTGCCAGCATCCAGAAAACACAGAGGATGGAAAAGAAAAGGGGGGAAAGAGGCTTGAACAGATGGTGAGAAGTACCCAGGGTGAGCAAAGCTGTGATGGGGCTTCCCAAACTGATCCCAGCCTGCAAGGAGGGTGAGCTGACCTTGCAGGATGTTGGTTTTTTCCATATTAAACTGTCTTTATTTCCATATTAAACTGGTTTTTTTTTCCCGTATTAAACTCTCTTTATTTCCATATTAAGCTGCCTTTATCCCAACCCACGACTTTTCTCATTTTTACTCTTCCCATTCCCTCCCTTTGAGCTGTGAGGGGCTCAAATCACGACCTGGGCTCTCATTTCCCAAGCCCGGGCTCCATTCCAGGCTGGGTGGATGCAGGATCAGCCCCGGCAGGGAAGCAGGAGAGGAGCACTCACCGGAGGCCCATCAGCACCAGGCATGCCAGGGAGGCCAGGTTTGCCCAGCGGGCCCTAAAAACAAACAGAAAATCAATCAGAACCTCAGAGGACGGGGATTTTCAGCCACATTTCCTGCTTTTCCCAGCTGTGAGAGATGGAAAAGCTGCCACAGCTTGTAGGGAATCCGTTTATTTCTGTGGGCAGAGCTGCTGCAGCGCCCCGGGATGCTGCAGGGCCCGTGCTGGCATCTCACACACGGCCAGGATGCAGCAACGAGAGCTCCACGGGAGCTCGAGGCACCACATCCTGCCAAAAACCCAGGATGCTGCCCAGCTGGGAGAGGACAAGGTGGAGGATATCAAACTGTGGGGTCACAGGGCCAAGGAATGCTCATTTTTGGGTGAAAAATGGCAAAGGAGAGGAGCTGCCCCAGCTGACTGGACTTGCTGCTCTCACACTGCTCAGTGAGCACCTTTTAATTAGCAGCTCCTGATTGCTCACACATCAGGAAGTGCCACTTATCTGGCAGAGCTGTCAGTGTGCTCCTCCACAGGGGGATTATTGATAATTCCACTCCAAACAAGCAGGAGGGGACACCCAGGGACACGCACACACACCCTGTCCCTGCTCGGTGCGAGCTGAGCAAATCTCTGAGGGAAAAATTTCTCCTCCTTTAAATCCTGCTGGTCCCAGGACTGCTGGGGGAAACTCCTCCTCCTTTAAACCCTGCTGGTCCAAGGCCAGCACCAACCCCACGTCAACAGTCAAAAAAATCAGGGAGGCAGAGGGAGGGGATCCATTGGCTCTTCCCATTATCATCCCACTCAGACTCCCAAAACCCACAGAAAAAAGACAATTTTCTGTCCTTTCCTCATGTTTTACCATAGGCTGCCTTCAAAATGTTTCTGCTCAGAGGGGAAATTAATGCAAATATGATGAATTAGAGGTAAACCCAGCTGGCTTGATCTCTGCTCTGTCTGGAATGAGAGGCATTAGACTTTCATGTTCACGGCTGCAAACAGATGTTGCACATGGGGCAAAGGAGCAGCTGAAGGAGCAAAATGTAAATCCATGGCTGAGGCCAGAGCTGAATTTAAACTCACTTTCTCTCCTGGGGGACCGATGGCTCCTTGTGGACCTGGAAGACCCTGTGAAAAGCAAAAAAAAAAAAAAAATTAGGGTCGTTAAGGCACGAGTTCTTCCTTCCAAAGGCATCTTGGCAGAGTCTCAGCTGAGCATTATTTTAGTGCCTGTGAGGGCTGGGGATTTCCCCAGCTCCATTCATTCCCAAAATGTCTTGTGAGGGGCAAGAAAATGTCCTTTTAGCTCTGGAGAGCTGCACGGGCTGTGGGCAGCCAGGCTCGGCCCAGGAGGGAAACAGGGATGCTCTGAGGAGCAGGATTCCCTGAGAGCCATGGGAAAGGCTTGGATATCTGCATTGTCCATCTGGCTCTGCAGGAACTGGACAGTGGGATGGATGTCAAACTTGAGACAAGATGTGACTTGGCCAAGGAGATTCCTAGAGCAGCTCTGGCTTTGCCACAGCCAGGTGAGAATTGGGAGATCCGACACTGGGAGAACTTTCAGGAAGATTTCGGACCAGCAAAGTCTCTTAGAGCCAATTCCCAGCAAATCCCTCAAAATACTGATCCCATTTCTGGCAGGGGAGCGAGGCTGGTGCTGAATTCCATCCCTTTTTCCCACCTGTGGAGAGGGAGATTTGTTCTTACCTGAGCCCCGGGATTCCCCTGCTGTCCTGGGGGGCCTGGCTCGCCCTGAGGGCCCTGTGAGGAGACAAGGGCAGGGGTGAAGGTGGGAAAGGTGAGATGGAGCTGGAACCACAATTCCTGGATCCCCCCTCAGCCATATCCCTCTATTCCCACTGCCTGGATACACCCGAGCTGGGTCCACACCCTCTCACAGCACCCTGAACCCTCCCTGACCTTCTCCCAGTAACCAAGAGCTCCTGGAAACAGCTTTTCCCACTGGGATAGGGAAGGGGGAAGTGACTTCAAGGCACACTGACTCCTCTCCAGGGATTTCCAGCCCAAAGGAGCTGAGCAAGGCTCTAAAACCACCTGGCTCTGCATTCCTTCCCCAGGGAATCCATCCCACCCCATCCCATCCATCCAAGACCCAGAGAAATTTCTTCCCTTTCAGTTAAATGCCTCTATTTTGATATTCATTAGCCCAGTATGCATCTTGATGAAAATGTTTCATCTTTCACCGAGAAATAATGTGTAATTCCATCAGAAATTACAGTAAATTAACATCCATTTGCTGCAGGAAGATGTTCCTGGGGTTTTTCACGGGCTTTGATAGAAATCTAGGCCAGGCTAAAAAGCAATTAGCAAACCTAATCTAACAGAATCTCACATTTTGCCCTATAGAATATCTGAACTGTCTCTAAAAATTCGCAGGGAGAACTTACCACATTCCCTTTGGGACCTGTTTGTCCATCCATGCCAGCCACACCCTTGGAAAGGATTTAAAAAACAGCAGCAGTAAGAAAATATCTCATTATTTCACACCACAAAAGCAGGGAAATTGCCATAAAAATAATAAAAAAAAATCAAAACCCCTTTGGATCACGTGGAAAGGGAACGATTTCCTGAAGGTATTTGGTAAAGCAGTCAATTCCATGAATCCAAGTGAATTTTTAAAAGTAATTTCAGTGCTTTCCCCTCTGGTTTCACCTGCCTGGGAGGCACAATCAGCACCAGACTGAGAAAATCCTGGCTGGATTGCATCCCACAGCGAGCAGGCATGGAGTGGCAAAGGAAAACAGGGAAAAGCACCTGGCCTGGGATGCAGGCAGGTAAAGGTGACAGGGCTGTGCTCCCTTGTGCCAAAAACCTGGGGTCAAACATTCCCCGAGCACCTTCACTGAGACGGGAACATGGAGATGTCCCCCTGCCACCATTTCAGAGTCATGGAATTGTTAAGGCTGGAAAATACCTCCAAAATCACCAAACCAAGCATGAACCCAGCCCGGTGTTCACCACCAAACCACGTCCCCGAGTGCCACACCCGCGTGGGTTTTGAACACTTCCATGGATGGTGACTCCGGGCACTGCCTGGCAACTCTTTCCAGGAAGAAATCGCTCCTAACACCCACCCCAAACCTCCCCTGGCACAACCTGGGGCCTTTTCCTCTCATCCTGTCACTTGTTACTCGGGAGAAGAGACTGACCCCCCTCACCACAACCTCCTGCCAGGGACTTGTGGAGAATAAGATTTCCCCGAGCCTCCTTTTCTCCAGGAGAATCTTTTGCTGGGATCTGCGTGTAACATCCAGTCCGTGGGAGATGAGACAGTTTGGGAGCAAACCCCGAATTCAATTCCTCCTCATTAAATTCCAGCAGCACCAGGAGCTCACAGCAAAGGTGTCTTCGCATCCCAGCAGGGGTGAAGGGCCACAAAACGTTCCCCATTAAACACTGACCCCTTTAGCTTTGGGGTTGGGTTTTAAAGTCTGGGACTCCAGCGAGCAGCAGCGATTTAGGGAGAGCCCCTGCATCAGCACTTCCAGGGATGAGGTCTCCTGAATAAAAACCCACACGGCTCCAGCCTCAGCTCTGGCCTGGAATACGAAGGAACTGCTTCAGAGCCCTCGGGCAGCAGTTAATAGCAAAGGCACTGTGTTAATAACTCTCGTTCCTCCCCTCCGGCCTGAGCAAGGCATTAATATTTACTCAGGTGGGGCAAATCTGCTGCTGCCGTGACTGGACGTGACACCACTGAAAACTGGGGAGAAGACAGACTCTGAGCCACGATTTTTTTTTTTTTTTGGGATACCACCGCTTTTCATTGCCCACATGTGGAAAATTATGCAGCTGGATGATCTGCTGGAATGGCTGAGGGGTTTTTTTGTCTGGGAGGCTCTGGGGAGGGGAGCAGGGAACTCACCGGTGGCCCCGGGGGTCCTGGGGGTCCCTTGGGGCCCAGCAGTCCTCGGGGTCCCTGTGGGGGAGGGAAAAACAGGGTTAGAATTCCCAATATCCTCCCAGCATGGATCAGGATGAGCAGCACGCTGGACATGGACACAGCAGGGCTGGGAAGGACCTTGCTGGTGCTGCAGCAGCTCCCCTGAGTTACAAACTGGGAGAGAAATCCTGTGGGCACAGACCCTTGAGTTACAAAGCTGAAGAATATAGGAACAGCCATTTATTCCTTGGATTGGAGCAAATTCCCCTGGAACCAACTTTCCCTTAATAATTTAATCCTATTCCTGGATTACCCTGTAACCCACACAAGGATGCAAAACTCTTTGCAGCCAAGTCATTCCAGCTGGGAAGTTAGGAAGGATGGCTTGATAACACCAACGGATCATCCCGAAAATCTCTCCAGACTGAGCTTTTATCATGGACAAGCCACACACCTCAGCAAGGCTGGGAAAGGTTCCCAGCCTGCAGCATAAATGTACATTTTTAAAGGCATTGGGTCCTCCAGCATTAACAGGTCAGGACTTCTGCTCTCCTTCCCTTCCTAGAATTTAACCTGGCATGGTCTTTGGGAAAATCGGTGGGGTTGGAGCATCCCATCGAATAAGGAAAACACGGCACTGTGTTCCTGCAATGGGAATTTTTGCAGATCCCACCCCAGCCCCTCCTGTGCCTGGAGCCTTCACGGGGGTTCGGAGTGGAAGGAAAGGGATGGGATCTGTGAGCACTCACTGAGAGCTCACAGCTTTTAATTCCAGGCCCTTCCTGAAATGAGGGGAACACGGGGAATGTGTATGGATGGAGCTCCTTCACAGCCGTGGAGGAAAATCGTTCTTGATTGATGGGGACTTTTATCTGTCTGCCCAAATATTGCACAGCCCCCTTTTTATGATGCAGGGAGGGCTGAGGAATTAAAATGAAATGTTACGGGGTGCAATAGAGACATTAACGAAATGTCTCATCTCGGAGGTCGTGGGGATTCTGATCCTGCAAAAAAATTTGCAGTTTCCAGCAAAAACTGGATGAATCCAAGGGTCTGTCCCAGCCACTGGAGACCTCCTAGGATAAAGCCCTGCGTGAATCCCAGAGCAGAAACCCCACCGGTGAGGGCAGCTGGAAGGAAATGGAGCAGGACGAAGGGAAATCCATTTGGAAGTCCCACTGCTGGTTTCAGCCACATTTGGAGTGACCCTCTTTTGGCTGAGGGCAGAGAAGAAAAGCCCCCAGCTTCAGGGTGTGTATATTCATAGCAAAATTCCCTGTAACGCAGCTGAATCCTTTATCCTGGCCATCCCAGAGATTTCTACTCGTGCTGCTGAAATAAAAATAAACTTCCCTGCGTGTGTTACCCTTCACGCGAGCTCCTCTTTTGTTGCTGTGTTACCTGAGCACAGAAACGCTTTGAAGACGTTAATAAGCCGTAAATTATTGCTTGGACATGTGCTAAGGAGATAGCTGAGTTGATTAATCTTTCCCAGAAGTTAATCAGACATCTTGTCTATAATTCAGTTCCAGTGAGTCTGTAAATGCCAACCCTTCCCCGTCTCCCATGAACTGCGTCCAACAATTCCCATCAATTAATCTCGGGCCACCACGCCGGGCCTGAGCACAGCCAAATCAGAGGTTTTGAAATAAATGATAGATAATGTTCTTTTCATAACAAAGCAGATGCATTTGGGATGAAATCAGCAGCAAACGAGTGCACCACACACAGAAATCCGCAGCCAGCCACAAGGAGAGTTTGCCAATAAGTGAGAAATACTCAGTATTAGGGGGAAAAATGCTTTTTCAGAGTATTTAATTGACAACCCAACTGTTTGTTTGGTGGTTTTTTTTTTTTTTTTTCAGTGGGATTCTCCTTGAAAGCATTTCTTTGGGTTGGTCCAAAGAATTTGTCCAACACCACTAAGATCTCCTCCATCCTTACTGACACCAGGAACTCCCAGCTCCTGCTCCAGCTGCTCCGCAGCACGTGGGGTCCAAAACATTGACAAAGTGCAGATTTGGGAGGTTTTGTGCACTGGGAGCAGAATATTGACCCCAGTGAGGTCAGATATAAAAGCTTCCTTGAGTTCAATCCTGCCAGGGTCTCATCCTGAGGTTTATAAGGAGTCACTGACACTGCACAGGACAAATTGTGTGGGAGCTGTGTGGTGAAGCTGCCACTGCCCTGAGATAAATCCCTTTTCTCACTGGAATTTGCTATGAACACTCACAAAAAATGTGTTTGCTATCTATTTACCACCCCTGATTTCTACCCCAGCCTGATTACCTTAATCCCAAACCAGGGAGAAGGATACAGGCAGGAAAAACATGAGACTAATCTGAGCTAAGCTTTACATTTACAGCAACAATTTTTTCTGAGCAAACAAAATCAATGGGAATTTTACTTTTTTCATTAAAAAAACCACAAAAACCCCAAACAAGCAAACAAAAGAACTCCCACCTTTGTGGGAGGTGTCTTAGTGAAAATAAGCAAAGCAGAGTTGTCACAGCACAGACACTCTCAAACTGTTCACGTGGAGCTTCAAGAGGAGCTCAATCCCTGCAGGATCTCGAGGAAAGCTGCCCCATGGGACCCTAAAAACACCTTTTCCATACCAAATCCATGCCCCAAGCAGTGGAGGAGAAGCCAAAGGAAAGGGATACTCACAGGTTCTCCAGGGAGACCTCTGGGTCCAACTTCTCCATCATCTCCCTGGGCAGCAGCAGCAGAGGCACGGGCAGAAGCAGCAAGAGACAGAAAAAACCAGTTTTAATTCAGTCTCCTCACAGTGGTTTTGTCCTTTTTAAATAACATTCACACAGAAAAGCAGCTTCCCTGAAGGACTGACAGAGTTTCCATGCCTAAGGAAGACCTTGTAAACCTGAGGACTAAAACTGAGTTTACCAGGGATTAGAAAGGCCCTAAAAATACTTCAGCATTCCTGCTGATGTTTCGAAAGATGGATTTTGCCCCCAGACAAGGGGTTGTAGACACAACTCAGGGCAGGTGAGACAACAAGTACAAGATTTAATACCAAACTGAACATCAAGGCAGGATGGGAATGTGGTTTAGCCAAATTGGAGCTCCTCAGATAAACCACAGGCAGCAAAGGGCTAATTCTTCATCCCTCCTCTCCCATATCCTGCTGGATACCCCAAAACCATCAAATGGTGCTTCCCCTGAGTTGCTTCACCCCAAACCCGAGGCTCCCTCTTAGGAAATCAGTCCCAGCCCTTGTAAACCTTCCTCCTCTGCTGATAAATCCATGTTCTTCTCCCCAGTTCTGCCCTCCCAGCTCCCTGCACACCTGGAATTGTTCCTTTTTCCCTTTGGGATCCGAGTTCTCCTGCCTCTCCTCCTTCCCCCTTCAGCCACGGCTTCGCTCTGTTCTACCTCAAAGCACTTTACAGCCACCACTAATTAAACTAATTAATGCTGCCCAGCCTGTGGTGAGGAAGGTGTGGTTATCTGAGATCCACAGGGGAAACAAACAGCCCAAGGTGGGAAGAAAACATCGTGGAAGGGGATCAGAAATCCACGCTGGCTCCTCGGGTTGAACCACACACCCGTGGGTTCAGCATTTCCAACCTCTCCCCTTAAACCAGAGCTCTAATCACTTAGTCTGGGCTTTGCTAAACACCTTCCATTACTGACTGAACAGCGTGGAAGGAGAAGTGAACAATTTAATCTTTGATTCCCGGCCTCTGTCTGGAATTTCTGCTCCCCAAATCTCGCTGCAGTTCTCTGGATTTCAGAAAATCAGAAGCGATAATTTGCTCGACAAAAGGAGGAACGTTCTTCTCGTGCTACTTTCTTTGTTTCTTTTACCAAAACCTGAGTTTCCTGACCAGATCTCTAAAGCCAAATTCTTCTTTCCCCTTCAACTCCCACCTCCTTGCCCTGCTTCCCTCCCAGGGAAGGCACAAGGACTGGGAGCAGCCGCCGTGAGCTGGCAGCTCCTGCCACGCCTCTGCCTGCCACTGCATCTGCTTCTTGTTTCCAGGGGTTCCTCAGCAATTCCAAGGGCTGCTGAATCCACAGGCACACTTACCCTCTCCCCATCCTCTCCAGGAGCCCCTGGGGGGCCGTGGGGGCCCGGCTCACCCTGCAAAAAAGGGCAGAAAACGCTTCAGAGAAGGTGCAAACTCCCTCACAGTGGAAACCACGAGGGAACGGTGATGAACCAAGGCATGGATTTGATTTTTTTCTGTGCTGGAGGTCCCTGTGCCCTCATAGCTGTCTCTCTCTCTGCTCCAGGAAGGGGAGGGATACCCAGCCCGCCAAAATAACCACCTTCTCCCATTTTTTTATTATAAAGCAAAGAGATTGAACCCATTGTCATTTTGGGCAATTTCCAACCCCAACTGCACCGTCTAACAGCAGGTTTGGCCTCTTGTTGTTTTAGGCTGCATTGTATTAAGGTAATTTTTTTCTCCCCATTCCAGTTTGGAGCAGTCCCAGAAGGATCTTGCAGAGGGATCTTGCAGAGGGATCTTGCAGAGGGATCTTGCAGCTCCTTGGGATGTGGATGCTGGGAGGGTGCTGTGACATCCCACACACTCTGAGGGACACTCATCCTCTCCCCATGGCACCACTGTGCCCATCCCAGTCCCTCCCAGCCACCTCCTCCTTCTGAGGTTTCATCCCAGCCGGAAGAAAAGTGGGAGAAAACTCACCCTGTTTCCCTTCTCACCAGGCAAACCAGCCAAGCCATCAAACCCTCGGTCACCCTGGAAGGAAAACCAGTTTAGAACACATTTCCAGCTGTGTTTGAATCCCCTTCCCATTCATTTCCTTTCTGTGTTAAGGAGGGATCGATTTTCTCCCTCAGACATTCACCTTCCATCAGACCAGGGACGATCTCAAAGTTATGGATTAAAACAAGGGGAAAAAAACCCCAAAACCACCTCGAAGTCATTTGGAATTAAACTCTTCCCTCTTCCCCCAGTTTTCAATGCTTTTCCATGTGGATTTCAGAGTTTCTCTCGGTGGTTTTTTTATTTCCCTTCTAGGCAGGTTCTCCTAATCCAATTATTCATTCCGTTGTAATTCCGTGGGATTACAGACTGCAAGCAGCAAACTGTGGTAACCCCACCCCTGCCAACAGGTTCTCTGAGCCTTCCCACCATCCCGTACATCCTTCTTAACCCTCAGAGGAAAAAAAGAGATATAAATAAATAAATTCTGGACAGTATCTTAATGAAACTAGGATAGGAAGGAGCTGCTTCCTAAATAACTCAGCTCCTTGGGGAAGAGAGAGGACATGGAGGGGTTTGTAAATCCTGGGTGACTCCCAATGCCCAGGGAGGGGCAGGGAGCAAAGCCCAGGAGCCAGAAAAGCCCCTTTTTTCCCTGTAAAGGGGTGAACCACGTGCATTTTGAATCACTAAAACAGCACCAGCTCCTCCCTCTCACAGCTCCTTTATCTCTCAGTGACTCGAGCACCACGGGGGTCACCTCCAGCCCTCTCCTTCTGGCAGGTCCTAGAGCATCTCCCTGCCTGTGCTCACAGCAAATCCCCTCCTCCTTCCCGGCACTGCTGGTTTTTCCATCCCCTCCTTCCCCGGCAGCCCCTCCTCGGAGGGCACTCGCTCATTAAAGCACTTTGCTGGGTAAATGATTTGTGGTCTCCTGTCTCTGCATCGAAACCCCCCCATCCACTGCAGCCCTAAGTGTCTACATAACAAAGTGCTTAAACCTTCTAAGGCACCATTCCCTGGGCAAACTTTCCCTGCATTCCATTTCCAGCGGAGCAGCTTCTTTGCTGCTCGGTAATTCCAGCAGATCGCAGCGGATTGAAGGGATTTTGTCTCCAATAAAAAACCAAAAAAATAGGGGGGGGGGAAATTAAAATTCCTCACCATGCCTCCTCTGTTTCCTCACCGGTTAACAGGTGGCTTCTTGGTGGTTCTGTTCTAGAGCCTTTCCAGCCACTTGTTCATGTTTGTTTTTGGTAATTGGGATTCTAAAGTGTTTGTTCTACAACGGCAGCATATTTCATCCAGCAGTGGAAAAAAGTGGGATTAAAAAAACAGGAAAAGAGGAGAGGAGAGGAG
>VZTD01004397.1:1521813-1550552 GCA_013397725.1 Rhagologus leucostigma
ACTCCCCAGCTCCATCACTCCCCAGCTCCATCTCTCCCAGCTCCATCCCTCCCAGCTCCATCCCTCCCAGCTCCATCCCCACCAATTCCACCCCTCCCCAGTTCCATCCCCCCCAGTTCCACCGCTCACCATCGGGCCCGGCCGCCCCGTCAGGCCCATGGGCCCCGCTGGTCCCCTCAGCGCCAGCTGCAACAGAAGGACAAACACGGCTCACCTGGTGTCTCTCTGTGGCTGCAGTGGGACAAAGCCACCACTGTGCCACCAGCCACAGTCCTCTCCACGTCCCGAGCCCACAAACCCTTGGAGCAATGTCCATATCCCCAGGGAACTCCAGGTGCTGCCCCACCCGCAAAAGGGCACAAAAATTCTCTTAGCCCAGAGCAGCTGCAGCTGTCCCATCCCTGGAAGTGTCCAAGGCCAGGTTGGACGAGGCTTGAAGCACCCTGGGATCACGGAAGGTGTCCCTGCTCATGGAAGTCTTGGAATGAGATGGGCTTGAAGTTCCCTCCCTACCCAAACCATTCTGTTATTGTACGAAAAGCCCCTGGACAGTCCAGGAATCTGCTGAGAGGACATAAATATTTATGACCCCACTTCAGTTCAGGAGAATTTCTTTTTCGTTTGTTGTCCTGCTGGTTCAATTTTAGAGGAATTTTCCCCTTTTTTTCTCCTGGTTACTGCTTAATATCCAACACACTGAACTCCCATTCAAGCTGAACACAGGGGGCTTTTAGCTCCATAATTAAGGAGTCGTGTTCACCACGCATCAACCCCGTAATTTCCATGGTGGGAAATGGAGCCGGGCCATGCTTTAAAACATCCCTCAGACAATTTGTTCCCTCGTGACAATTCAACACTTTCAAAGAGTTGTAATTATCTGTGTACTCCAGTAATTAAAATCTACCCAGTGATTGCGCTTGGAACGGCAGAAATATTGCACAAATGCTGGGTTCTGTGGCATCTTTTTACAACACCCCATTAAAAGCGAGATGCTCTGAACCACTGCTGGCTGCAACAGCGTTTGGTGCCTAATGAAAGGCAAATTTTAAGGGGATAAATCAACCTCATAATGCAATTAACAGCAGTGGTAACGAGAAAAACAAACCCAAAAAAGGAAAAGGTTATCCTTGCTGCAGGACTCTTTTTCCAGTCCTGTCATATCCTGTGGTTCCCCACAAAAAATGACATTTATTTCCCTTTCCGCATCATGGTTTTCAGCCCAAAATGCTGAAGCTCACAAAAAAATTTGGTTTTTTTCCTTTCTAGAAATATTCAACTTTTCATCCACAGTCAAAAAATTATCCAGGATTTATTTGGGTTTTCAATTTTTTTCCCCAAACCTGAAAATGTAAATTGAAAAAGGGATTTTGAGTGAGGGGAGGGAGGTTCGTGGGTTTTTTTCCTAAATCACAATTTTCAGCAGGCAGAAGGGAAAAAAAAAAGAACAAAAGCAGAGAGCTGAAGAAAGCAGATGCTTCTCATGAAACGTTTCTCAGGTCAAACCCCGCCATTTCCCAGGAAAATAAAACGCTGATGGGAAAACGCCGGGCAGGCTGGAAATGAAGACTGACAAGGTAACGCCAGGAACATAATCCAGGACAGTATTGTCAGCACAAGGTTAATGGACAGGAAAATGCAGTGGCTGGGGGGATCAGGGACTCTGCCTGAATCTGTAAAAAATCCAGTTCCTTTGGAAAAGGGGAGCTGGACGGAAACCAGAAAATTCCCAGCTAAGGCAAACACTTCGTTAAAACCCCAAAAGGGGCAGGTGCCACCCAGCTGGAGGGGGATCCCAATGGATTTTATCCCATCCAAGGGCGAATAAATTGGGTTTTTAGCCTATTTTAGCCCAGAAAATTCTGTGTTAAAGTCTAGTGACAAAGCAGCTCCATCCACACATCCCAGCTGCAGCCAGCTGTGGGATTCAGACCTGAGGGGCTGTCCCCAAATAAAACAGCCCAGAAGCTGTGTCCTTTTGGGAACTGCCGCCCTAAAATAGCTGAGATTTTCTCCTTCGTGGCAAGGGTGTGTTTGCAGCAGAATTTGGTCCCTTTTGGGGAAGATGGGGGCAAACCCAGGGGGAGGGGAATCGTGGAGTTCCCCCAGCTCCTCCTGCATCTCTGGTTTTAAATGTCAGTGCTCAGGAAAGCTCCCACGAGCACCCAGGGCAGAACAATTTCAGAGCTCCACTGGCTCAAAATTAAGTTTTATTTTGAACAGATGAGGTTCCACCGAGGTGCCCATCCAGGCAGGGAACAGGAGCCGGACTGGGAATGTGCCAATCTTGTTCCACCAGCGAGCCAGGGATGATTTGAACATCAATCAATAAGGTCATCCGAGGATAAAAACGTTGCAGGGATAGTCAGCATGTATTCCCAAATAAATACATTAAATTGCAAATCTGCCTGGTGAGATCCCCAGAGCTGGGAACAGCCTCCATCTGTGACATAGGTTTCATTATTAGGATTTACTGGGGGGAAACCATACAAAAGCAGGAAAATGCTTTGAGCGCAACCCCAGCTGTTCATAAGGACCCTGAAAATACAAATATACTGAAGGCAGAGGGTCGGTGAGGCCACTGGAACCAGCCAGAGGTCTGCAGAAGATTAAAACCAGCTTTCCACGAGCCTTGCTGGTTGTGAATAAAACCCCAAATCATGCAAGTGCCATCTCCTCCAGCAATCCCACGGCGGGTGAGAGGTTCCACCGCCGGCACCGGGAACGGGACAAGTGTGCAGGGATGTGACAGGTTTATCCTGCTTTAGGAGGGACCTGCTGAGAGCCATCCCAGGCATTCCCAGCTGCCACCACTCACCCTGGCCTGCTGCAGGATGGCCTGGGCTTGTGCTTCCTGGGCTGACACCAGAGGTCCTTTGGAGCCAGCGTCTCCTCCTCCACTGAAGCGGAACTGGTGGGAAAAAGTGGACAAAGCAGGTCAGGGGTTGCTGTCCCTCCAGCTCCGTTCAGCACGACTGCCCCACATCCATCCCAGTCCCCCCCCAGCCCACCCCATTAACCCCAGTGCCCTCGGGTCACCCAGCTCAGGGCCACCAAGCGAGTGCTCCCCCTGCGCAGCGAGCGCTGCCAGCTCGGGGTGGCACACAATGAGGGGCACTGTGGGCTCGGGGACCTCACACACCGCATTCAGCACCGACACGGGGCTCTCCCAGGGCTGGCATTCCCTGTTCTCCCGGGGCTGGCATTCCCTGGTGGCCAGAGGGCTCCGGGGAGGTGGGGTTGCCTCAGGTTATTTGTGCAGCTCCGGACAAAGGCTGAGTTTGTCCCAACACCAGAGTTTGGGCTGCTGTTCAAGCCAAGAGCCTTCAGCACTCAAAAAACCCCCAAAAGTTAATGTTTTAGTTCTGAAACAGAAGGAGTTTGAAGTTTCCTTCTGCCTCTTCCACCCTCAAAAGCCCCGCTCTCCTTGGCCTGCTCCTGCCTTGGCTGGGAGGTTTTGCAAGAGGGACTCTCCTGGTGGCAGAACCTCCTCGGACAGCTCTGTCACCTCCGTTTCACCTCAGCTGGCTTTAGGTGTGCGACCACACGAGCCTGGCAGGGAGATCTGAAGAAATGCGATTTCCAGGCCCGTGGCTGGCTCCTGGAGGGGCCAACAACCGTGGTGTGGTGGCCAGCAAAGCTCCACGTGGAGCTGCCGGCCCGGCCTGCCCGGGCTCCCCGCCAGGAACCTCCCCAGGCTCACCCTTTGGAGCTTGGACAATGTGCTGAGGTTTTTTTCCCCAAAAACTCCTTCCCTCTGGTACCCAAGTGCTTATTTCTAGCTGCTGGTTCCCACAGGGCTGCCTCACAGCAAAAAAGACCTTTTTTTAGTGTCTCAGGACCAACAAGGCTGATTTGGGACTTGCTGGCTTGGTGTAGGAGGTGTAGGAGGAGGAGAACAACACAAAATAACCACTGGTCATTAGAAGAGGAGAATTCGTTCAGGTGATTGCAATTTCGGCACTTTGAAGAGCTGTTAGAGGTTCCTCAGTATAGGTTCTGCCTGGAAATTTGGCTCTTGGAGGTGTCTTCAGTTGTTTCTTCGTGGTTTTATCTCTCTCTGTCCAGTCAGAAACACTTCAGCTTATTCAGAGTTCAAGAAATGTCTGGACAACGCTCTCAGGCACAGGGTGGGATTTTTGGGGTTGTCCTGTGCAGTGCCAGGAGCTGGACTCAATAACCCCTGTGGGTCCCTTCCACTTTGGGATATTCCATGGTTTTTATCACCACCCATCACTTCTGGAAATTTTAACCTGTGTGCCTGTGCTTTTGACCAGTGAAGGAGCTCTGGTGCTCTGCAAAAAGTCAATTTACAACGGGAACCATCCAGACCCATCTTTCATCTCAAGGAAAATGTGTCCTTGGGGGTAAAGGAGATGGGAGACTTCTGCAAGAACTGGCATTAAACAGCAGCAAAACCAAGAAATCTGACTCATTTTAATCCCTTTTTTTTAGTTCTGTTTGTACTCACAGGCAACATAAGCATTGTCCCTGGTGGTCCCGGCAATCCATCTGCTCCTGGGAGACCTGGGCGCCCAGGTGGGCCCTAGAAGAAGAAGAAGAAATGAAAATAAACTTCTAAAATATCATTTTGGTTGTGTCCATACATCAGCAGCCATGGTTATGTCACGATACTGTCATGACAGGGATTGAGCTTGTGGGCATCCCAATTTTTCTTAAATTTTCTTAATTTTTCTTAATTTTCTTTCCCTCCTCTTCCATCCCGCCCCCACCATTTCCAGGGTCTGCCACGTGCAATTTTGGAGTGAGCAATCCGAGCCCCTGCAATGCTCCAAGTTAACGGAATCAATGTTTAGTTGGAGCTGTTAAAACCTATTAAAAAAAAACCAAAAAAAAGGACGAAACTTCATAACTCAGGGTCAGAGAGAGAGAAATGGAGGAGGATAAATTCCTTCCCGCACACGTTCAATCAGCTGGGTCACTCCATTTTTCTCTCATCTGTCTTTTTTTTTTAATATTTTAGCGTTTTAAGGCTCCTTCCGCCTCCAAAGGAGGGATCCTGTCAGGGGCTGTAAATCAGCCCAAATTCCGTGGATCTCCACGGAGCCGTGCTGATCAACACCAGTGGAGTCTCTCTAACTGGCACTACAGCAACGAGTGGGCAGCAAAAGGTCTATTGATGAAGCCATAAATAATCAAATATGGCAAATTTTCCCCAGGCAGCCCAGAGATTATCTGAGCACTTGGCAAAATACGAGGTTAACCCGGATTTAAACATCACTGCAGTGATCCCATATGCAAATGAGGGTGACAACAATGTGTTAATTGCAATTTGCACGGCAGTTTAAGGCAACAGGGACTTGACCATATCCCAGGGAGGCCAAGAAAAGCCGCAGTGCTCGTTTTGTGGCCAGCAGCTCAAGACTGAGGGCTTGGATACTCCTTTATTTAGGAAACGCCAATAAGAAATCAATTTATATTTATATTTTAATCAATATATCAATTTATATTTTCCACTGCTCTTGGAAGGGCAAGCAATGAACATTTTTGTAGTCCTCGCTCTCCTCAACCTGCCTGCAGCCTGTTCAGACCCCAGAAAAAAACGTAAATACAAAATTCTGCCACAAATCTCAGGGGACACCAAAAAGCCAGGAAGTCGTAAGGTCACCCCACAAGGGAGGTGGATGAAGGTGGGAAAGGGAGGAGGGAAAGACAAATCGGTAACAAAACGCCTAAAAATCAGAATATTTTCATAAAACAACCCAAAGATCTGGTGCATTATCCTCGCCCCACACTCTTCCAGCAAGATCTCTCCACCCCACACCTCTCTGCTCCCTCTTCCCCCACGCCCAACTTCACAATTCCCTCATTCCCTCCCCCTTCAAAAGGAACCCAAACCATTCACGCCGAAGTTTCCAGCACTAAATTAGAGCCCAGCCCTGGTGGGGGTGAGGAGCTGCCCCTGCCCCAGCCCGGCCAGGCCTGTGGTGTCCCCAGCTGTGGTGTCCCTGTCCCCAGCCCCACAAGGACAGGGCAGAGCCCGAGCCCAGCTCTGCACCGCCACCAGCCTGGAACGACCACACTGCAGCAGCCAGGGATGGATCAGCAGAAAAACACTGGGAAAAATCCCAGCAGCGCCCAGGAGGGACTGCAGAACACTCCACAACATCCATTTTTCCAGGCAGGCTCGTGCTGGGACATCCAGCTCCGCCTGGCCCACACTGGAGTCTCCAACCCCGCCGAGACCCCGTCCCAGACCCGTCTGTTGGAGCAGAAATGCCACAAATCACTTAGGCCAGGCTTGTTTTACATGAGAAACTTTCTTTTCTCTCCCTCTCCTCCTTTAACTCCAGCCCTGCCTGTGATGGAGCAGAGCTGAGCTTGTTTATCTCTCCTGACAAGTGTTGATGCAGTGCTTTTATCCATAAATGCCTCTTTTTGTTGCAGGCTGGGTGTGGGAGGTCTTTTCCTGGTGGAATGGACCAGCAGGAGGGGTGGGGTGGATTGGGGGGGCAACGGAAAGGAGGAAAATCAAACCCATAAAGCACTTTGGAAATTTAAATTCATGAATGCCTGGAAGAAATGCAGCCTGCCAGGCTCTGGGTGTAAATCTGTGTGGCTCTCCTCATGGAAATGGGGATTTGCTGATATACAGCAGCCAGGGATGGGGACTTCAGCCTGCATTTGGTGCAGTGCTCTAAAATGCCAGGCTGAGAGCAAACCCCGGGGCAGTATTTCCATGGAATTTGGTTAAACTGAAACCTGGGGGTGTTTGTGTGGGGGCTCCTCCAGTCGTAGGCAGCAAGAGCGGGACTGGCGGCCCACGGTACTGAGCCTTGAAATTCACCCAGTGTCTCTCTCCCCCTGATTATTTCTCAGCCCTGGTCAGAAAATTATATAATAGGAGATGTTCCTTGCAGTTTTGGAGGTCTCCTAACTGAGGAAGCATGTGGGAAAAACAGCACCCTGGAAATAAGTCAGAAGCCAAATACGGATTTTTAGGGATCCTGTGGCACTTCTGAGGTGCAAAACTGTCCTCAGGGGAATAAGTCCTTCAGGATTCAGTGACTGTATGGTCTCAGAAGATGAAGATATTGTTTTGGGATCAGCCTTTCCCCCAGAGCACCCAGACACCCCGAATTTCCAAACAAACAGTTTGGCTGGGTGAGGAAGCTGCAGTTTGCTCTAACGCTGCAGCTCATCTCCTTCAAAACAACACATTTCCCACTTCCTTCCTCCCAGTCTGGAACCCCCATGGAACAGCTCTCTGCTCTCCTCAGTGCCATATTTCCCTCTTCCCACTGCGCCAGGAAAGCTGCCGAAGTCATCCCAAAGCATCCTTCCCCCGGCTGAGCCCTCTGGAACCTCCCACAGCCAGGCTGCTCCTCAGCTCCGCCGCCAACACCCAACTCCTCTGTGCCTCCTGCAATCGCTGGGATGGAGGAAGGAGCTTCAAATAAATAAAGCTCTTTCCTTTCTAGAATGAATAAACCAGAGCTAAATGAGCGTTGGCCAATATTAACAGAGCTGGCCATTGTCGGGCTATTAATTAATTGCACCTGCCTGACTGCAGATAAAAACGTCTCTCCATCAGACGCAGGCAGAGGGAACGTTCCTCACTGTACACAGGGAAGGGTCATGTAAATTCATCAGCTGCAGTCAGGGTTAATAATAAACAAATTAAAAGAGGAGCTGCTCTAATTGAAAAGGAGTGTTTTAACACAGTGGCAGCTCCTGGCTCTGCGAGTTCATCACTTTTCTCTGCACAATGTGCTGTGTTACGCTCTGCTCTGGACACTGGCAAAAGCAGGATGTGCAGCCTGTGCTAGAATGCAAATGATTCCTTTCACTGGAGGGTGTGGATCAGCAGCATCGGGGACAGAGTGTCTGCTGCTGCTGCTTGGCTTTGCAGAGCTGTTCCAGGGGAGCCTGGCCAGCAAATATCTGCATCTGCCTGGACAAATGACAGGAGGAGAGTCCCTTGTCTCCAGGGTCAGCATCCAGCCTGCCAGGAATGCAGAAGAAGGGAGAGCTGGGCATCACGCAGGGCTCGTGCAGGATGGAGGCCACCAAGAAAGGGATGAAGCCACAGGGCTCTTCTGGCTCACCCCGGACCACTGAGAGATGCAAACCACGCCCAGCTCACCCACCCTCGGTGAGTTCTGACATTCTGAGGCTGCAGAGCTCCTGGTGCTGGGGCAGGAGCGCAGTGCCACGAGGGTTAAGCCCGGCCCAGGAGCAGTGGCCCTGGCTGCCAGCCACGGGCTGAGCCGGGATTGACTTTCCGAGCTGGCAGGCGGCGATCGATGGAGCGCAGGCAGGGCCCCTCGTCCTCAATCGTGTCACAGCCACGAGAAATGTTATTGCTGCTCCATCAAAACTCACAGCAAACGAGGGGAGGGTCTTCTTAGCACTGCTCCAGGGGAGGAGTGGGAGTGCAGCAGCCACAGGGCTCCAGCCAAGTCCCCAGGGACCAAGGAGGCAACAGAGAACCTCAACCAAAAAGAACCGCAGTGCCCAGGCTGGGGGCATGAGAACAGGAGTGC
The DNA here is from genome assembly GCA_013397725.1 of Rhagologus leucostigma. Taxonomy (NCBI): domain Eukaryota; kingdom Metazoa; phylum Chordata; class Aves; order Passeriformes; genus Rhagologus; species Rhagologus leucostigma. The sequence goes on from VZTD01004397.1 coordinate 1,530,318, forward strand.
CCCAACACCTCAGGAATCTCCTCAAATGCACCTTAAAACCTCAGGAGACACACCCCAGTGCAGGCCAGCAGTGATTTTCTCTCTCTCAGGGGTCATATTTGGCAATGTGGGTACATCAGAAGGAAAAGGGGACACAGACATGGCCACTGCAGAGGAAGCCACAGCAAACCTCTGGCACCACTGCAGCATTTAAAACAAGGCCAAGGGGAGATCTTTGGGAGCACAGAGATCCTGTTCTGATCTCCTGCAGTGGAGTGAATTCTCCCTTCTACTCGTTCTGGGTCTTAGGTTACTCAATTAAAAAAGAATATATAACCAAGGCCACAAACACTGAGCTGCATTTCCAACAACAACCAGCTGTGTGAAGACACATCAGAGCAGCACCACACCCCTTATCCAGCCAGACCTTCCCATCTGGACTTGGCCATTGCCTTTTTTCCCACCTCGTCCAAGCCAAAATATCTGCCAGGAGAGTGGGAAGCCCTCCTACAAACACACAGAGCCTGTGTCTGGTCACCCCAGGTCATTCTTCTGGGCACCCAGGACGCAGACAGGATGTGGTTCCCCATCCAGGAATCAGCTGTTGGATCCATGGAGGATCAACAGCCTGCCACGGGCAGGGAGCTGCCTTATCTGCCAGGAAAACTGCTCAGCACCTCGGGGATCAGATTAGGGAAGTGTTTGCTGATAAGAGCTCCCTTCCTCGGAGAGGTGTTTTGCATTTGCTGGGTGACAGCAGTGACAGCAGTGACAGCAGTGGGATGTTGTGTGTTCTGGAGCATCTCCCGGGATCTGCGGCGCCGCTGCTCCCTCCCTCCTGCGCTTTCCAGGGAAAACACACCCCAAACCGAGCCCGCCTGCAGGAACACACCTGCAGGAACATGGTTTGGCCCTTTTGGGTGGAGCCTGGCACTGGGGCTGCTTGGAAGCCCCGTTCCCAGATGGACCAGGAGCGCTCCAGAGGCTGTTCTGGACACAGACCCCGCTGCCCTCCACACCGAGATGCGCCCAGGCACCAACCAAGCTCCAAACTCCGCTTGTTTTGCTCCACAATCAGGCTGAAATCCATGGATTTACTCATGTGAGACGACTGCCCCGTGCTAGCTGCACCCTCCTGCAGCCCTGCTCTGACCCTGCCAGCTCTGCCCAGTTCTGGTGCTCCATCCCCCAAAACCCAGCGTGGCTCAAGGGCGCTGGGCACCCCTCTGGTCTCAGCCCCAGGCTGAGCCCACCTCGGGCTCTGTGCAAAGGCAGGGCCTTGTCTGTGCTAGGGTGAGTTTTCCATGAGATGTCCGGCCAAAACCCCTGCTGGAGAAGGTTCGGGAGCAGTGGGCAGCCTGCTCCCCACCCACCCAGGCCCCTGCTCACCTGGCTGCCTCTGCCAGGGGGGAGGAACAGGCTGGAACAGTGCCAGGGTCATTTCAGACACTCAGCTCAGGGAGTGAGGAAAGCGGGGTTTAATTTTTGGCATTTCCAAGGACGTGGATTGGTGCTGGGATGCTGCTCCTGCACTCACTGACCCGAAGCTCGAGTTCAGCAGCTCCCAGAACACAGATCACTGGTGATCCCAGGTACATGTCCCTGAGAGAAATGCAGTGCTGAAGTGTGGGATTTGGGGTCACAATCCCCAAAAGCCCTTGGGAGCAGCTGCCTCTGAGGAGACATCCCCAGGCTGGAGGCTGTGCAGCAGCAGCTCACAAAGCAGAGGCTGCCAGGGGCAAAACTGATTCACAGCAACATCCAAAGCTGAGCTATGGCACTGCTAAAGAACATAAATCAGTGGCTGGTGCTCGCTGGGACAGACCAACAACCCACCCAGAGAAGAGGTGAAGTGCTGCACAAGAGCTCCTTTCCCTCCGGGAGCAGCCTAGGACACGGAAAGGCCACAGAGAAAGACCCTGGCGTGACCTCAGGACTATCCTGGGCCCAGGCAAAGCCAAACCCTCTGCCAGGACTCACAGGAGCAGCTGGAATGAGGGTGCAGAATCCCAGCTGAGCTCCCTTTCCCTGTGCTGATGACTCTTTGCGTGTTTTCTCCTCCTGTTTTCCCAGTGCCACACCGGGAGGAGCAGCCAAAGGGCACGGGCAGAGAGCAGGGGGTTTGCAGCCTTAATACTGGTTTTGACTTGGAGAATGGCTTCAGACATTTGAGTAAAGAGGCTGTTTCCCAACCCTTTCTTTCCCTGGATGCAAAGCTCTGCCCCGTACCCCACCATGAACTCCTTTGGGAATTGCTCTTATGGGATGAACAGGATTTTAACAGGATTTTAAGGCTCCAGGGATACCCCACAGGCCCACTTTACCCACACGAACCCACCCAAAACTCCAGCAAAGAGGAGAAGACCACGGACACTCACCCTCTCCCCTGGGTCACCCATTAAGCCCACGGGTCCAGTTGGTCCTGGAGGTCCTGGAAGGCCCTGGCAGAGAAAAAGACAGGGAAAAAACTAAGCCACAGAAATGTGTTATTTGTAGCAGATTTCTACAACAAGCAGGAAAAGATTTGGAGCTCTCCTTTTATTTTTGCACCACAAAATCCAGCCCAAAGCTCTCTCTGTGCCACATGTGTGGCAGATGGGAGCAACGGAGCCCGGGGACAGCATCCCACACCCGGGGCAGGGGGAAAGTGCCACTTACTGCTGGGCCTTCGGGACCAGGGGGGCCTTCCACCAGCATTCCCTGAGCAAGAGGAAGGGAAAAAAGGTGATTAGACACATCCTCAAAGTCATTTTTCCCACAGGGAAAATCCCAGTGCTCGATCTGTTCTTAAATATTTCAGCTCTTGCTGCTGCACCGAGACATCCCAGAGCTGGAGGGTTTCCATTCCCTCTGGATGACTTCTCCCAGAGGTGCAGAGGATCGTGGAAAAGCCAAATAATGTGTATTTAAATCCCGCAGGGCTCAGCAGAACAGCCCTGACCCCCAGCATCAGCCCCAGCACGGGGTCACCTTCCCCACCACAACCTTGTCCCTTTGCTCAGAGCCAGGGAAAAGGAAAATCGTGGAGCTCATCCAGCTTTGATGGTGCTGGAGCTTCAGCAAAAAGCTGTTCCTAGGCCTAAACAGCTTAACAAGAAGTCAGCAATCAAACTGCAAGGTGTTTTTTAAATGATTTTTTCCAGCAGACTGCACACTGTGATTTCTTCTGTGAACGCAGGAAATCATTGTGTGGGAAAAATGCTGGAATATTGTTCCTCCAGCCTCCTCAATCTAAATATTCTGTCTTCATTTTAGATCAGATCTGTCATGCACTGAGGAAAACTGAGGTTTGTGGTTGTTTTTTCCCTCATGAGTGTGTCAGAGGCAGGAAAGAAACCTCCCAATCCACCTGGAAAATGCTTTCCAGAAGGCATCAGGGTGATGTTTTGGCAAGAGCTCTGTCCCTTTTATCTCTGGATCAGAGATAAAGCAGCACCCAGGTTGAGTCAGCAATCCCCAGCTCACCTGTGGCGAACAGGGAAATTCCTCCCAAGGGATCAAATCCCGTATAAATCTGTGGATGAGCAGTTGCCTCCTGTGGGAGCAGCCGTGCAGGGGCTGCTTTGGGGTCACCCTGAACTGTTCTCAGGCTCTGGCACCAAAAGCCTCAGCTGACCCCACTCCAACTGAGCTGAACGAATCGGAAATGTCTGCAGGAAAATCCAGGCATTCCTGCCCCAAAAGCCACATTCCCTAAGCCCAGAGCAGCAAAAAATAACCTACAGCACCCTGCCACGGCCCACCCCTGCTTCCATCAGGATTTCTGCACCACAAACGCGGGGCCAGCTCTATTTTCTGCCTTTCCTGGTGTTTAAAATCCCACTGAAGATCTGGCTCCCGCTGCAGCTGGATGCGTGAGGGGGAATTTGCTGCTGCCACCACAGGAGAGCCTCTGCAGTTCCTCACCAGGGAGGAATTTAGGTCACGGGCTTCACCCCGTGCCCGTTTCAGGTTCAGCCATGGAAACACTTCACTGGGTGGGAAGTAGGGGTGAATTCCACGTGCTTGTCCTCCAACCTGCAGGGAAACCCCAGAATCCCAGCACATGGACACCCCAAAACCCATCCTTGCTGAGCTCCCAGCACACAGACACCCCAAAACCCATCCTTGTTGAGCCCCCAGTACATGGACACCCCAAAACCCATCCTTGTTGAGGTCCCAGCACATGGATACCTCAAAACCCATCCTTGTTGAGCTCCCAGCACACAGACACCCCAAAATCCTTCCTTGCTGAACTCCCAGCACATGGACACCCCAAAATCCTTCCTTGCTGAGCTCCCAGCACATGGACACCCCAAAATCCTTCCTTGCTGAGATCCCAGCACACGGACACCCCAAAATCCATCCTTTTTGAGACCAGTGATGGCACATTTTGGTGTGACAGGTTCTAAAACACAAACAGATCAGAGTGCAGAGAGTTCCAGCCCACACAGGAGGTTTTTGGGGTGCTGGTGTGAGCGCACACAGCACCAAGGCTCTGCTTCCCAGGACACTCCTTCCCACAGGGAAAGGTCTGGGATAATTAGCCCATTTGGGATGCAAACATCCTTGGCGTCTTCCCAAATTTATCTGCTGGTTTATGTCAAGCTCTGGCCTTGGGGGCATCTGGAGATTCTCCTTGGCAAGAAACCTCCAGTGTTTCCATGGATATTCATCAACGGGAGCGATGGAAATGAGGGAGGCTTTTAGGGGCAGCTCCAGTGGGGTGATCCCATTGAGAGGGGACAAGCCAACCGTGGATTTGGGATTGCCCCAGGGGGAAAACAGGGCAAGGCTTCCACTTCAGACACCACCCCCAAGTGAAGCCAATATCCCAACACCAGCCCAAAATCCTGCTGCAGTTCAGAGGTGCTGAGCAAACCCTCCCAAAGGTGAGCATCAGGGTCAGCCCGAAAGGACAGAGGGCTCTGAGGAGGTGCCAGCAGCCTGATGGCCCCACAGCTGGGACATTTGGGATCGCTGCATCCCTCCTCTCCATCCCTCCTGCCCCTGCCCTGCCCCGCCGCCTCCAGCAAGTGTCAGCACAGAGCAAGGATTGAAGGACAGCCGGGTTGGAACGGGAAGGAATAAAAAAATCCAGCCGAATCCAACTTTGTGCTTGGGTTTTATTTCCCTTCTCCTGCAGCTCCCTTTAAAAACTAAAAAAAAACCAGCTAAAGAGTGCAGAAAATCCGAATTTCCCTGCTCAAGAGGAGCTGCACGGAGAGGGACAAGGCAGCATTTGGTCTTGTTTACTTTCTGGCAAAAGCCATCCATGCTCCAGTGTTTTGAAATAGCAAAGGCGGCCAAATTCTTTCTGGATGATTAAACTTAACTATTTTGTTCGCTTTGTAGCTTTGCAGGCTGGGTTTGTGCCATCATCTTCGTGGGGTTTGGCTGCCCCCCTTCCCTTCCCACCCCTCTGATAAGGAAATCGCTGGCTCCTCCCTTTGTTTGCAGAGTGAGAGACCCAGAAAGGAAGAGAAGGAAGGAAAGGTCAGAAATGTTTTTATAAGGGACTTAATTGGGAGTTTTCAAGCCACGCTGCTGCACCCCAGCTTCTCCCTGGCCTCCCTTCCCTGCTACGTGCAGAAATTTCAGGTGGAAGAGGAAAAGGAGGAAAAATTAAAAGGAGAAGAAGGGCCTGAGAATGATGGGAAGTGCTGCTGCGAGGCTGGGTGCTGTGCTGGCCCTCCGCCAAGGAAAATGAGGTTAATTGAGCTGCTGGTGTGCGGCGAGCAGGAGCTCAGCCCTCGGGGACTTGGGCTTGGGGCAGGTGGGTGCGAGGACTGATCCCCAATTCCAGCCTGGGGAGGAGCAGGAATGGGGGCATCCTGACACACAGAGAGGGGGAGAAAGTGGGAATCAGCCAAGAGGCTCTTGCTCTGCTCACAGGAACCTCTGAGCCAACCCCAGCCATCCCCACCACGGGCTCCTTCCCCACCTCAGCGTGCAGGGTTGGGCATCCACAGCTTTTGCAGAATGCAGAGGGCACAGGCAGCTTGGAACTGTTCATTAGAAAGCAAAACAACCCCAAAATCAGGCCAGGAATATAAAGGAAGAGCACGGTGGGTTCCACCCCGGGGAGGACACAAAGGGAAAAGCTGGTGGGACTGTGGAGCCGGTGCAGGAGCAAACATCTCCTCTCCAGAGCGCAGGGATTTGTTTTATATCCCTTTTATTCCCACAGGGATGAACCCGTTGGTGGCACAATTAAAGCCAGCTCCAAGCTGGGAGTTCAGGGCAGGATACGACCTGGATGCTCCAGGGGTTCTCCCAGACTCCTGAGGGATGAGACCTGGCCCCTGCCTAATGCTTCAGGCTTGGGTTTTATTTTGCTAAATGAGAGATTTCATGGGAATTCTTGCACTTCCTTCACGATTTAGGTCGTTCCTCGAAGCTTTAAAAAAAATTATACCATTACAGTGTTTTAGATTAAAAGGTTTTTAAATCAACCAAGGAATTCTTTCATGGGAATTTTCCTCCCAGCTGTCCCACCGAGAACAAATTCTCTGCACCTTTTTCCATGGGGAAAAAAACCAACAAAGCCCCAAACTCGGGTGCTTCTTACCGGCTCAATAATGGCAGGTTCCCCCTTCTGTCCCTTCTCACCCCGGGGGCCACCGATCTGTGGGACACAGGGAAACACAAAGCCAGACAGTCAGAGAGGACATCATCATCATCATCACCATCACCATCATCATCACCATCATTATCACCATCACCATCACCATCATCATCACCATCATCCCCATCACCATCATCATCATCACCATCATCACCATCATCATCATCATCATCACCATCATCCCCATCACCATCATCATCATCACCATCATCACCATCATCACCATCATCATCATCATCACCATCATCCCCATCACCATCACCATCATCACCATCATTATCACCATCATCATCCCCATCATCCCCATCATCCCCATCACCACCATCACCATCATCACCATCACCATCATCACCATCATCATCATCATCACCACCACCAATCCCAGCAGGAAGTGGAGAGCCTGGGACAATCCTGCTGAGGTATATCCATGCAGGAAAGACCCAGGGCAGCTCCTCCTTTTTCAAACACAAGTTGCAGGTGGGTGAATCCCTGATTTTTGCACTGCTAATTCTTCTCTAAATTACGGAAGGACCAACATTTCGAAGCAGAATTCTCCTGGATGGAGAAGAAACCCTCTCACCCCTTCGTAGATGGTGTCCTGGTTGGCCGGCATGCCGGGGCCGATGTCGGGAGAGGCTGTCCGGTCGTAGTAATTGTCATAATAATTCCCATCATATTCCTTTATGGTTTCCTCAGTGAAATCCTTATCCAGCTCGTCCCCTCCTTGAGCAGCCTGGAGAGGAAAGAGCAGCAATGGGTCAGGCTGGAATTCCCTCCTGGCTGGACATGCTGGAATATTCATGTGTCGTTACATTATCGGGGGTGATTTTTGCAAGGTAAGGGTGGTTTATGATAATAGTGACAAGGGGAAAACCTGGGGAAAAGTTAAAATCTGGAATTTTTAAGTCTCCAGTGACTTCTGCAACAGCAGGAAGACAGATGGGAGAAGCTTCATGTCAAATAAACACCCTGGCTTTCCCTGGGATTTCTTTGCTGATCCCCAATAAGACACTGTCAGTAGAAAAGCTGGAGTGAGGAAAACAAAACACGGCACAAAGCTCGTGGCAGGAGGATCCTGCAAACTCCAAATGCCTGAAGAAAGAGGTAATGGAAGTTTGGAGCTCCAAGTGCTCCTCATCCCTCACGGCCTCGGTGCTGGAGACGCAGGATTATCGAGCCCAAGGAGCCCCACATCCGTTCCCAGCTTTCAGATGCACATCAAACCCACCCTGTGTCACTGTGAGTGTCCAATTACAGCAGGCAACGTGGAAAAATCCAAGTTCACTTCTGTGAAAACCTCCCGTTTGTTTAGTCTGGGATCTAATCTGGGCTCGTCCAAGGAGGAGCAGGACAGATTCGTAACAACAGAAGTTGTTACAAACCTGATGCCTTAATCCCCAAATCCTCCCTGAATCCTTTCACCCGCAGATGCCGTGGAGCACAGCAAGGACATCCAGACAAGGCTCAGAATTTCCTTGCTGCTCTCCACACCCCTGCGCTTCCAGCAGCCTGGCAGGCACAGGCCCTTGGCACCCCTCGCTCTGAGCAGCCCTGCAAAGAACAACATGTGCTGCTGAGACTGAGTTTGTTTCTTTCCTATCCAGGTAATGACCAAAATAGTCCAGAAATTGAATTATTTCCAGTGCTTACTGGAGACATAGCTCCTCACTACTACGAATTCAAAGTCGCTTCAGTGCCATCACCACTTCCAAACTTTTGTCTGTGCCAGAGCTACGCAGAACCCATAAGCACGAGCATCATCTGGGTCTAAATTCAAGTGATTTTAAAATAAGACTAAGCCTAGAACTAAGGCAATCATCACCCCACCTTCTCTTACCTCTGCAAACACCAACTGGCCTTGGCAGAAAGTTTAGTTCGGCAATTACTCAGTTCGAAAACTTGGAAAAGTCAGAATTATTTTTCCTTTGTGCTGGTTCAAACGGATCTGGTGCTATCACACACCCCTTTTATCCCAGCTGAAATATTTCAGCTTTGAAACCTTAAAACCCTAATCTAAAAAATCTTATCTGGCTCTAAGGGGTTCGGGGATAGCAGCAAATCGCATGTCTTGAAATGAATAGCGAAAAAAGCCTGGTTTGATATTTTAATTGAGGTCCCCAGGTCTGTTTGCACGGACAGATGATATTTGGAGTAACTGGGCACTTCCCTACCCGAACTTTCCTCCTCTATTTCCTTTTCCTAACAACGAAAGTGGCCCTTGAAGCCTCCTACTCCCTCCTCCACTTTTTTATTTAAGGCCCCTCTATCCAATCTTTAATTCCTCTCTCTTAGAAAGCCCAAGCTTGGCCAAAGATTTCTGGCTCTTGGTCAGGAAACAGAAAACCTTCCCATCCACGGGTTCCCTCAGGTTGGCTCCCTCGATTTTCCTCTTCTCCCCGCATACCACTTTGGGCTGTCCAACCTCCTCCACCACATTTTGGCTGGGCTGGATCCCCCTCCACCCTTGGATCTGCACCTGCCTCGCTCCGGCTGCTCAGATCTCTGCCTGGACGCTTTCCCTCACATCTTTTCCCTCAAACTTCCAACTCCAAGGATCCTGGCCAACTTCTGCTGTCTCTTTTGCCACCCTGAAAGCCTCGAATTGTGACAGCCCTACAACAAGTGATTCTTCTCCACTGGAGAAACCACCCCTAAGCTCTTCCTGGGAATTAGGAAGGAGTTTGGAAGCATTATAGAAACATGGAATGCTGCGGGTTGGAACGACCTTGAAGCTCATCCAGTTCCAAACCCTTGCCATGGGCAGGGACATTCCCCGCTAGAGCAGGTTGCTCAGAGAACAATTCCATGTTATCCCACCACTGATTCCCTTGCTGGTGCTCCTGGATAACGAAGAATTTGCCCATTTAATGTCATCATTTCCTTGCTCAGTGCTTTGTGAACAGCCACAGCTCCCAAAAATCCATCCCAGCCTCACCAGCATTCACCTGTTTGAGCACCAAAATAAACAGCAAGAACTGGGCGAGTGTTAAGCACAGGAGAGTGCAGCATTTCAGCTGAAGGACATTGGAGTGTGGGGAGGTAAAAGTTTAAATATTCCAACAGAATCAGCACTGGGATCTGGGCTGATCCCAGCTCGGAGCAGACCCGTGCACAGAACAAAGGCGTTCACACCAGGTGGACCCAGCAGTTTTGGAATCAAGGCTTTGTCCTAGTGTTGAAATGTTGTTTTTTTAAAACAAGAATAAACTGAAAAGCATAAAGATGCTTTTCAGCGGGAACGGCGAAGTGAAAAATATTGATGCTCTCCAGCAAATCAACATTTTAAGGATTTATATTAATAACGTTGGGATAAAAGGCTTTTACTGAGATTTTAACAGCAGCCCTCATTTCTCTTTTTGTCAGACAACCACTTCACCCAAGGAAATGCAGATGTCAATATGAGCAGCTTTTTCCAGGGGAATAATCCTTAACCAAATTCTAAATATCTGCGTTCCCCACCCTGAAATATCTGGAATGAAAACATTTTACAAGAAACTTCCTCTCCCGGCAGCTGCCTGAACCACTTATGGATTTCCCATCTGGCTGCTCCCGTCTCCTTTGCTTCCAGGGCTATGAAACTGCAGAATTAATTTAAAAAAAAAAGAGGAAAAACTAAAATTAATGAATTGAAATTACATCGGTCTCGTTGTAGGTGACGACAGTGCTGGTGGGGAGCTCAGCTTCCACGGCATTTTCAGTGAGGCCACCCTGGGGATCGATTTCCTCGTTGTAGTTGAGATCCTCGTAGGGCATCGGGGTGAAATACTCCTCGTTGATGGTCTCGTAGTTGTACTCATCAACGAGGGGATCGTCCACTGCTCCATCCTCCTTGGGCTGCTTCCCGGGGTTCCCTCCCTCAGGAGGTGCTGTGGGAGCTGGATAATCCTGTTGCACGTGCAAAATAACACACCACAATCAGAGAAACAGAAACATTCTGCAGCATCCTCCCCTTTTATACAGGTTTATCACCCTCACCCCTGCCAGGACCCGCCTCGGTACCTGCTTGGTTTCGGGTCTCTCTCCAGCAGCCACTTCAGGAGGGCCGGGTTTGGTGGTGGGGGCTTCTGGTTTGACAGCTTCATCCACATCCTCGTAGTAGGGGTACTCATAGTAGTAGGTGTCACCTTCTCCCTCCCCGTCCGTGTACTGCAAGGAGAGGAGGAGAAGCAGGGAATGAGGTGGCAGCACCCAGCGTGTCCCTCCTTTGGACATCACGGGTTCAAACTGCCAGAGGGCAGGGTTAAATGGGATATTTGAGAAGAAATTCTTCCCTGGGAAGGTGGAGAGGCCCCGGAATGGGGCACCCAGAGCAGCTGTGGCTGCCCCATCCCTGGAACTGTCCAAGGCCAGGTTGGATGGGGCTTGGAGCAACCTGGGACTGTGGAAGGTTTCCCTGCCCATGGAATTAGATAAGCTTTAAGATCCTTCCAACCCAAACCGGTGACTCTGTGACATTTTTTAACCTTGGACTGCTGAGACCTCCCAGCTGTCCCACATCTGACACCCCGAGAGACGAGCAGAGATCCCTCGAGGCCCGCGGCCGCTCCGACGCCGTTCCTGCACCAACAGCATCCGTGAGACTCCCCATCCACCCCGGCCTGCAGGGCAGGAGGCCTTGGAAAAGCAGATCTTTGCAGCCTTTTCCACAAGGCGTCAGTCATTCTTCAGCAAGAAACCCAAACAAAGCCGCCGGTTCCAGCCGGGCACGGCACCGCTCCTCGCCAGCCCAGCCCTCCCTGGCAGCGGCCGCCGGCGCGTGGAGGAGTTATTCCTACATGGAGCAGCATGGCCTCGGGACAAGCCAGCTCTTGTCGGGCTGCTGGCTCCAAAAGCAGAGTTTTATTTTCCTGCTGCCACACATTTCCACCAAAGCGCTGTTTTATTTGTCTTATTTACTGTTCCCCCAGGAGCGCTGGCGGAGCGGCCGCAGCGCTTCCCTGGGGCTGCGCCTCACCGTGAGCGTCCCAAAGCCCTGCTTAGGTGCTGGATTAATTTAATCCCAAAGATAAACTGGGAGGGCTGATGGCATTACTGGTTCATGGGGATTCCCTGACCCTGCAGGTCTGGGCTCAGCTGAAAGCGAATCAGCCCAAGAGAGTGGCTGAGGATGCCAGACGGCAACTGCTGTGAGCTGAGACCTCCTAAAAAAGGGCAAAATTCAGGTGATGCTCACTGGCAATCAGCCACACCCAGACATTTTTAATTGGGCAGCAAAAATACAAAGGTCCTGCACCAGCCTTTTTTTATTGTGTTTCCTTTTTTTTTTTAAAGAAAAGGCCTGGGGCGAACCCTTCGTACAAAAATTACTGGGCACTGCAACTCCTGGGGATGACTTAGGAGCTTTTCTGCCAAAATTAAATTCAAAGCAAATCCAGGGGCAAAAACGTTTCTCCTTCCTTTAACACCTGTTGTTCCACAGAATATTGAGAAGGAGCTGTTTAATCCTTTTACAGGTTCAACAGCATAATTCGAAATTTAGAAACAGGTGCCTGTTCGGGACGGGACTGGAGCTGCCAGGGAAGGTCAATATTCCACACTTGGCTCACGATGTCTCTCCTTGTGTTCCTGAGCTCCAAGCGATTGTTCCTTTCAGTCTTTGGAAATTGGAGGAGCTCAGAAAGAAGGGAAACTCCCGAGATCCCAAACCCAGAACCTGTGACTCCTAAAACCAAGCCCTGTCTGGGACGTTGGAGATGAACCGTGGGGAAGCTGAGCGGGAGGAAGGAGCCACGTGTTTGCAAGTGTGGTACAGACACAAATATTGGTGATTGTGCCCCAAAACATCCCGAGAGACTCACGTATTCGTCCTGGTTGGGGTCCTGGGACTGAGGGGAGTCGGGGATGGCGGTGTCACAGTCGGGGCTGTAGTGTTCACAGTACTCGAGGGCTGCCCGCGGGTCTGCCACGATCAGGAGCTGCTGGATGTCACCCTGCAGGGAGGGAGCACAGAGGGTCAGGGATGGATGGTGCTCGTGGAGACACCAGCCCGAGGCTGCAGTCAAAGCCGTGAACACAAAGAAATCAAAAGCAGAACACGTGGCAGGGTCACCTCCCCGACATGGGCACATCCCCTGAGATGAGCTGGGGGAAAACCTCCATGCCCAGGGATTGGCTGCTCCACGAGGTGGGAACCTGCTTTGCTTCATCCCCAGCCCCAAATCCACCTCCCCGAAAGACAAATCACCCAGAACAACAGCAGCACAACAGCACTGAGAGCCCCAGGCAAGGCGGGTGCAGGAAAAACGAGAGAGAAGAGCTCTCTATCCCCCCAAATCAGCAGCATCCTGGGGACCATAAAACAACTCCTTTCCACCCGGTCCTGTGCGGCTCTGCAGGGTCACCCTGCCCAGTCCTAAAAGCTCCTTATTGGCCTCAAAACTCCTCTGCTTCTCCTCACAAAAGGCACTGCCCCCCCTGTTTTACATTTTGCCTCACCTCGATGTTCCACCCGCAACAGACAGGGAGAGAGAGAGACTAGAAACGCATCTGATAAACCCAGAAAAGAGCCAAAGGGAGGCTTTTTTCACTAAAAACCAGGTGCAGACGAAGCTCATTAGGCACCAGGGCTGGTTAATGGAGCAGCTGCTGCCTGAAGCCCGACACAGCCACAGCCCGAAGGTCAGAGCAGAAATTGCTCTTGAGTTTCCTGAAGAGCCACCACGCTGCTCAGCCACGATGCCAAAATCCAGTTCATTCAGCAGACAGTTACATAAGACCTCACTACTTGGATGCTTGGAGCTGATACTTTAATTAGGGGAGGAAAAAAAATCTTATTTAATAATAGACAAACACGGCTAAAGCATCAGGGGGAAAAGCAGGAGCGTTACAGCAGAGCTGGGAGGATGATTTGGGCAGTAATAGGAACCAGAAGCTCCAAAGGGAGCCTGGCCAGACTGGCAAAGAGCCCCATGGAAAAGGATATTTTTGAAATTATGGGCCAAATCTGCCTTGGTGTCGCTGGATCATGGACGCGTCCCACTGACTTCCCCCCCAAAATGGTGCTGTTCACATTTTGGGCAGAGATCCACTGGGAAAGGAGGTTGCCAGGAGCCCTGGACACATGAGCACTGAGGGGAAGGAGCAGCTCAGAGCTGCCTGGGGTTCCCTCCTCCATTCCCAGGTTGTCACCTCTCAGGGAAGAGCTCAGGGAACATCTGGGCACCTCTCAGACCTACCCGAGTTACCCTTCAGTGAGCGTTCACTGGAGCTCATTAGTCACTGTTTCCACTGAATAACCTTCACGGAATTAACAGAAATGTCTGCAAAGTGGGTTTCCATTTTTAAAAGGAGAAACATCTTTCCTCCCCTTTCCCTTTCCTTGTTATTTTTTTTTTTAAACAAATCCAGTCCTGCCATTCCCATTCCACCTTCTTCTTTTGCAATGTAACCACCAAAGCTGGGCACAGAGTACTGGGAAAGGAGAAAATTCCAAGTTTTTTGCCTCGTAGAACATTTCCCTTTTCCAAGCAGCTCTGCCCACCACCTGCCAGCGAGACCCACAAGGGAACTGGGCTGTGGTGTGACCTCCAGGACATCCCCCAGCCCTGAGCAGGGGGTCTTGGGGGTGTTACAGGGTTAGTCAGGCCATATTTTATATTACCATCCCTTCAGAGCTCCAAACCAGCCTGTTCCTTTGGAATCCCCTCCAGCAGGGAATGCCCAACCCGGCCAAGGAAATTGGTGGCTGGTGTGAAGACCCTTCCAGCTGCTCTTTGTGCACACAGGACCTCAGCCACCCCTCTCTGACACCCCAGCTGAGCCATTTGTGCCCTCCTCTCACTCAGGTGCTTAAAGCTTCCCCGTTGTCCATGGGAAGATGGGAAGTGCCTGGCATTGCTGGGATAAGCTGAAATAAACCAGCCCCAAAGCAGAGCTGGTACTTGTCTCCAAGAGGCAGGGGAGGCTGGAAAAGCTTTTTCTCCCTGATAAGGTCGGATTTACACCTCAGGGAGAGCTGACAGGCTGCATCCCATCAGCGAGCAGGGCTGGAGCTGCGTTTCCTCAAGGAGGAGATAAAGCAAGGAAAGGCATCTTGGCTGGACACGGTGCCAAAGGTTAAGCAGAAGAGAATTCGCTAAAGCTGGGTTTGTTTTTAGTCTCAGCTGATGGCAGCTCCTGAGCTGTGCGTGGAGAGAAATTCTTGCTCTCGTCTTGCTTCCCGGCACGAGTTTGAGCATCCTCAGCCTTGGAGAATATGGAAAAAAAAAAGCCACCTGCAAGTCCCTGGAGCCACAGCAGAAAACTCAGCCTCAACACACCACAGGACAGCGTGGGGCCCTCGGTTTTTGCTGAGTGAGAGGGGGAGGCCGGACAGGAGACGCTTCCTGCTCATTCTGGGTCAAGAACCTGGGAAAACCAGTGCATAACTGAATAAATTCGGGACGCGGAGAGCGCCAGGGAAAAGCATCAGACGGCTCCGTCAGAGCTCACCACGCTTCACCAGCACCCCTCCGCAGGCTGCTATTCCCCCTTTTCCTTTTCAAACCCCATCAATCACCCTGCCCAAAGTTCTTCCTTCTCCTGTTGCAGCCTGCAAAATCCAGGAGAACCAAGGCTCCCGAGTTTGGGAGGGATGAGAGCCCCAGGGAGCACCCGAGCTCCAGTGCAGGGCAGGGGGCTGAGCAGCTCAAGGGAGGGGGAAGGAGGAGAGCTCAGACCATCCATCTTTGTTTCACTCCCAGCAAGTGCCCAGCACCGGGGGATACCCCGTGCTAGCACTTGTAAAAAGCAGACAGGAGTAAAAACCTTGTTAGCAAGATTCCCAGTCAATTGACCTCATCCCTCAGCGCCGAACAATAAAATGGGCTAATTTAGCCCGCAATAAAAGCCCCACTATCTGCACCTCACAAAAGCTGCACAAAGCTCTGCTGTCAAGAGCCCCATTTCTGTGATTTAAAAAGCCGACTTTAAATAGAGCGAGCCGCGCTGGGAGGTTCGGGAGCCTTTTGTGTCCTCTCGAGTGTGTTGCCGCTAATAAATTGTGCCCGGGGATCCTGGCTGACAAAGGGGAGCCGGCCCTGCTCCCGTTCCTCCCTCAAGTGCCCGTTTGTTTCCCTGCTTTGGTCACGAACCACCCAAAAATCCCCTTCCCGGTGGGATTTTTGCAGCGTTAACGAAGATCCCGTTAATCCCAGCTGCGTGCGGGACAGGGTTTTCCAAGAGAGACAACTTAGAAACGCACCAAAAAAGTGATTTAAAGACCTGACCAGCCAAATCAAAGACTTATTTTCAAGTAATGAGGTATTTCAGTCAGGGAGCAAGACAGAAACGCTCTGGTGTTGCTTTGTAGAAGTCACCAGCAGCGTCCTCCAGCCACCCACACAGTGGGTAAAGCTCTTTTTTTGGCCTGGGAATGAGTTGGGCACAAGACTCAAGAAAGTTCTCCCGTGACTGGAGTACTTGGTAGCACCCAGAGGCAGAGCTCAGTTGTGTTTTTCTGGTTTAACCAACGAAATTTTAAGCGGAGAATAAAAAAGTCGATTTTTCTTTCGCCCGCAAATAACCACGATTTCATCCATCAGGAGAGGCAGCGTTTAAAAAAGGGGGATAAATCATATTTTGGCCTTTCTTCCTAAAGCTTCTGGTGAAGAGGGAGAGGCAGGACAGGGCATTTGTGGACAGGACTGCGAATTGTGAAGGTTTTGTTTGCTCCACCAGACAGATGGAAGTGCTAAGTGTCAGGAGCAGTACGGATCTGCCTGACATTTATGGTAAAGCCATTTATGCCTGATGACTCATTTGCTTTATGGATTGAGTTCCATCAAAGCCAGTTCCACTCAACTCCCCAGCCAGCTCCCAGACAAGGCTGGAAAAGCTCTTCCTGGAGCATTTTTTAACACTTATTCTATATGCGTGCAAAAAATGTCACATCGCTTCCAATGACATCAACCTCAGGAACTCGGAGGAATCGTCGTGGTTCAAGGAGAAAAAAAAGCTGGAGAGGAGGATCAGAGTGACTTCATCTGGCACTGGAAGCAGCTCCCTAAATCCTGGGATTCTTCAGGGCTCCTGCTGCAGTACACTGATAATTCACTGGACTTTTGGGGTTAGGGCATCACCCCAAAAGTTTGGGATTCAGCATCCCTAAGAGTAAATCCTGCTGGATGTGCTTTTGGAAACTCCTGCATTTAAACTGGATAAACACAGGCCTAGGGTGAACAGCGGTAACATAAAATCTTCACAATTACTGGGAATAATTGAGGTTTATCCTGACGAACTCCCTGGCTCCACAACCCCCAACCCAGTCAGAGGATGAAGAGTGGCAGGGGTTCAGTGCAGCTCCAGGATGAAGTGGAAGCTCAGAGATCTCACGCCCCAGCGAGCCTCCAAACCCCCTAATCCCTGCCTTGGAGCCAGCCTGCCAGCCCTCAGATGTTCCACTTGATAAATCCTGTCACCAGCACTTCCCATGGATTCTCGCTGCTGTGGACACAGCCCGGCTCCAGCCCGGAGTGAAAGTGGTGTTGGAGACACCCAGGAATCGCCACGGCTCCGCTTCTGTCAGCGTGGAAACCCCAAAAATCAGAGGTGCTGGAGGTGCTCAGAGCACGCCAGAGTCCCTCCTTTAAACACAGCAGCTCCAGAAAAGCAGCAAAACTACAGCAACGGGGTCAAACAAAGCCTCAGCACCCCCCCAGTCCCTGTCCCCGTGTCCTGAGCCCTCTCCTGGTCAGCCACACACAGGAGTGACCCCACAGCCACAGCAGGGCCTCCTTTGGGCTCCCAGAGCTTCTGCACTACAAAATGAGAAAGAAATTGTTGAAAGTCTGGCTAAATAATAATAAATGAAAAAAAAAAAGGCTTGACTCACACACAGCCGTGACTCAGCTACAAATTCTTGGTGGTTTGGCTCAATCCAGCCGGATGTTTGTGTCCCCATCCTGCTCGGATAGGGCTGCTCTGCTGTTCCCCCTCTGGCTCCTGCTGCTTTGGGCACTCGGAGAGGAGCCTCTGCCCGGCCCTCTTCGGAAAAACCAGGTTTAATTAAGCAGAGCAGGGAGAGAAGTGTCACCAGAACTAAATGTGGCTCCAAACCCTCTCAAGGGCTGGTAAATTTTCTCTTTCTCAGGGCATCTCCACGTGGGGACCCCAAGAAACCTCTCAGGCCCAGAGCGTTCCCGACATTGACCTCGCAGAACACAAACACAGCAATTATCTGGACAGCCCACGAGCCTCTTCCCCTGACCACAGCAGCAAGAGGAAAATCAGCCCTCTGGCTCGATGGTAATTAACCTCTCCGGTAATTTCCCAACCTTTCTATTTTACAATCCCAGGGAGGAACCCAATTTCCCATCGTGTGAGGATCCATGAACTCGCTGTTAGTCCTGGCTGCTGGATTTGAAGGAATAGGGCAGGGAAGTGTGGTTCCCTCCTTGCCCCCTTCCCTGAACCCTGGGACTTCTCCCTGCTGTCCCCAACACCCAGCCCTGCCCCTACACAAGACCAAATCCTATTTCTTCCTCTCATAACTGCTGGATCCTTGGATCAGCAGCCTCATGGCTGTTGCTTAAAATGAAATTCAGACTCATGCCTTAAAATTAAGAGGCTTTTTGCAGCAAAGGGCTGCTCGCAGAGCCCACAGGACGCTGTAGGTCGGTCCGTGTGCTATCCCAAATCCAACTGCGGAGCAGTTCAGCAAGGACTCCTCACTGGAAGGGAAGGACAAGCCATTCCCTCAGAGGAGAACAAAAGCCAGATGGCTTTGCTAATTCTGGAAAGCTCTCCTGAAGGAGCTGTCGCTGTGCCAGCACCAAAATACCAGTCAAGGACTCCATGGCAGGGCAGGAGGTGCCAACACAAGGTTCGTTTCCAGGTGGATACTTCCCACCCCAATCACAGATAACCCCCAGAGTCAACAACCCCTGCCCTAAAGGAAACGCTCCCCGGCAGGCACAGCCCCAAGCACCCCCCGAGCAGCTGTGGAGGCAGAATTTGTGCCAAAGTCCTTTTCTGCGAACTCAGAGCTCATTCCCAAAGACAACACACCCAGGATTCACCCCAGTATGGATTATTTACATGGCTCTGCTCTCCAGGGCCCAGCCACCTTCCAGCTTCCCACCCTCAAAGATTTTCTTGCCTTTCCGAGTTTGTCAAACCCATTAATCATGGCTGGCTCCTTCCTGCCACTTTCCCTGGAATCCTCACCAAATCCTGACAGCCCTTTGCTCTCTGCAGGCCCTGTAACAGCTCTGAATTCCCCTTTTTCCTCAGCCCTCTGCACCCTGCTCCACTCAGTGTCCCCTCCCGCCCCACAGCTTCTCACAGGGGGGACCAGAGATGCCCTGGAGAGAACAGAAAAGCCTGAGCAAGCTCAAAAGGACGTTTAATGACGGGGCAAGAACCCAAACCAAGCTCCAGACTCCCCACACATCCTCCCTGCCCCAGCTCCCCATTCCTTCCCACCCAACACTGCTTCAACCCCAGCCACTTCGCCTGAGGCCTCCATCCTTTCACAGAGACATCCAATCACCCCTATAAAAACCCCAAAAGCTCTGGGGCTGCTTCAGGCTTTGGATTTCCCCTTACTCAGCCTTGCCCTGCCTGCCTGAGGGGCTGCAGTGCTGGGGTGCAGCGTTACGTGCACGCCATGCACTCTGTTCCCCCCACCCTGATCCAGAAACGAGCACTGCTTCCACAGCCAACCCATCTTCCCCAGCTCTCTGCCACTGCCCAGACCTCGGAGGATGAGCTTTTGTCGGAAAATTTACCGAAAGAGTGAGGAAAAAACCCCAGCTCAGGCAAATTAGCAACGAACGTGTCATTTAATTAAGATCCAGGAACTTTGGGGACACGGGGCAGGGAGCAAAACAATCCTTGAGGCAGAGGCAGCTCAGAAAACAGGTGGTGTTGGCAGGAGCACAGAGAACACCAAACCTACAAAGTATTTACTGCAAGGCCATCCCAGCAGTGCATTTCTCCAGGTTTTTTTCTGCTTTTCCAAGCTGGAAAAGGCACTGGAAGGGCGCAGCAACCCTCAGCAGGCCTGCCCTACACAGCCTGGCATGGGGGGGACGGGGCCAGGCTGCACGAGAGCCACAGCTGGGATTTCCTCCAGAAAATGGGAAGATTTAAGGTCAGGAACACAAGCAGGAAAAAGTGGAGTGAGGTCGGAGTGCCCTGTCCCTGCATCCTGGGCCTGGCAGGTCCCTCCCAGCCAGGGGACATGTCCAGCTGTCCCCTGACTCATGTCTGGGGCTCCAAACCACCAGACATGGGCTGTGTGCTCCCCTTCAGAGCACAAAAGTGGTTTTTTAGTGGTTTTTTTAGTGTTCTTTAGTGGTTTTTTAGTGGTTTTTTAGTGTTTGCTGCAGGGGATTCCACCAGGGAGCAGGACCCACCCCAAGGAAAAATGATTCCTCAGCTTCTGGTTTTCCTCCCGCCTGACATCAGCCCTTGGAGCCCGGTGGCATCACCACTGCAGCCCTCCGGGACAAAATATTGGCAAGTTTTGGGTTTTCACTTCCCTTTCAAGCTCTCTGCTCACTCAGGTCCTTCTTAAAACTGGATTTGTCTGCATTTCTCCTCACCGACCCCACAGCCTCCTCTATGGGATGGGGAAGGACATCTGGAGAAAAGCAGGTGAGCAGTGGGGACTGCAGGGAAGGGAGAAGGCAGCCAAGGTGTCTTAAAAAAAATTAATAAAGCAAAAA
>VZTD01004397.1:1550582-1603776 GCA_013397725.1 Rhagologus leucostigma
AAAAAAAAAAAAAAAAAAAAAAAAAAAAAAAAAAAGAGGAAAAAAAATAAAGCAAAAAAACCCAGCAAAAAAATAAAAAAAAGCAAAGAAAATAATAAAGCAAAAAAAAAAGTAAAAAGCGCAAAAAAATAAAGCAAAAAAAGGTAAAAAAATGAAGCAAAGAAAATAATAAAGCAAAAAAAATAAAGTAAAAGCAAAAAAACAATAAAGCAAAAAAAAAGGTAAAAAAAATAAAGCAAAAATAAAATAATAAAACAAAAAAAAAATCATAAAGCAAAAAAAAAAAATCATAAAGCAAACACAAAGAGCTGCTAAAAACACCCAGAGAGAGATATCCTTAAATCAACAACCTGCTCAGCCACTCTGCTTGGCTACTTTTATATATTTATGTCTGCTAAACAAACCACAATTTATCTCCCGGGGTTTTTGGGTGCAAAACAATCAGTTCTGGCCACGGAAAGCGGGATGGGACTGAATGGCTCCTGCAGTCCCAGTCTGGAAGGGTGGGTGGACTGGGAGAGGGGCTGCTGTGACAAAAGGCTGCTTTATATTCCCTCCTTCTCCACAGCCTGGCCAAGCACTGTGCTAACACAGGCAAAAATAATCTGAGAGGTTTCTGCAGCTCTTCTGCAAAGAGAGGAAAAATAATGGCACAGCTCAGGTTTTTAAAGGGCAAAGAATAGAGAGAAAGACAAGAAGAAACCCCCTGACAGCCCCACCTCTCTCCACCCCAATAAAGAGAGAACATCACAATAGGAAAATGAAACTCGAGAGCAAAGCCAGTCTCTATATTTGCAAAACGAGGCTTTTTAAACTTTCCTTTTTTAATTGTGGGCTCTGAGCAGATGGTCTGAGCCCCCCCCCCAGAGGATTAGAAACACATGTGAAGAACCAGGAACCTGAACCACAGGTTTTTTATTAAACTGCACCACTCCTAGTTCAAATTTCATCCCGGTTGAAGTGAATATTTTCCCTCTAAGGCAGCAGCTGCTTGGTGGGTCACCCCTCAGAGGTGCTTTATAAATGTCCCCACATGCAGCTGCCCAGACCTGGGTGTCCCCTGCGTGCTGATAAACCTGAGGGATCTCAGCGATGCCACCACCACGTGGCTGAGGCTGATTTTGGGTCTCTAAGCCTGGATATTTGTCCATGTGACATCTGCAGGGGTCAAGCAGTGCTGACTTCAACCAGCTCCTCCACTGAGAGAGGAAAAACCACCCAGGTTTGGGAACTTGTGGAAGATTTCTGTCACTCCTGCAGGACAGGAGCTGGAACTGAGCCACCAGAGGTTCCTGCTGCCCTGGGTTGGAAGCCTTGCACTGGATCTCATTTGGATCTAATTAACCCGTGCCACAAACCAGGCTTGACTGGAAGAAATAACTCCTCAGCTGGCTTAGTTTGGAGCTGCCAGGCAAAGGTGTCCCTTCCATTTCAGGGGAAGAGTGAGGAAAAAAAAGGTAAAAAAACCTGCCTGCAGAAAACCCTTCCGAAGTGCCTCGGTTTCCTTTGGCTGCTGCCAAACTCCCATGAACACGGCACCGAGCCTGACTTGCTGTTCCCGCTGTCCAGCGTGGACTGAAAAGGAGGAAACTCAGCTCTGAGAAGAGCTGGAAGGAGAGGAAAGAGGGTTCAGGGTGTGCTTGGCATGGCCACAGCACGTCCCAGGGAATGGAGGATGTCCAGGTCACACCTGGGGTGGGTCCTCAGCAAACCTCTCCCGTGTGGGGTCTTCATGGGGCCTCCAGTCACAACCAGTTCATTTTTATCCCTCACGAGGAGCTCAGGCAGGACTGGATCTCTCCCTACAAGGATCCATACTCCGAGGAAATCCTTGGAGTAGAGCTGTTGTAGGCTTTTACTAGAGGAAAACACCTTCACCAAAGGAACAACCCGCTCTGTGTTTACAGCTGTTCGTCCCTAAATGTTCACCTCGTGGGCACCAAGAAACCGCATGGAGCCATTTCAGCTGAAGGTTTAAAGCCAGCCATGAGGAAGCTCTCTCCTCTAATGAATTCATTAGGACAGCACTGCATTTTTCTGGCTGCTTTCCCCCCAAAACCAAGCCCTGGGTGATCCCTTCGTGCAGCCGCAGGTGTGCCCGTCTATCCCAATAATTCTTCCGTCTTTGATGGCTGATTTCAATCACTTGTGACAGGGAAAAGAGGCTCGGGATAATTAAACTGCTATAAATGTCATGGAAACAGACAGCTCAGGAAAAGAAATCATCCCCGAGCATTGTCTGGGGTGAGCTCTCATCTGATCGGATCCAGGCACGCACAAAACATCTCTTTAATGTCCCCACCACCCCTTTAATGTCCCTACCAGAAGCTGAGGCAACCACGAGACACAAATTAGAAGGAATCTAGGCCTGACTAATCTCAGAGCATCTCTGAGCTTCCCAATTCCCACAGCCGCTGGAAAAAGATGAGCTGAGGCACCACAAAATGAGCACTTTGTGCCTATACATGGAAAAAAACCCCGTTCTCCTCAATTTTCCAGCCCCAAGACAGATGGAGGAGGACAGGGAGCGTGTCCAGGCCTCAGCTAAGCCGGATTCCAGAGGGATTTCACGGGACAACGGCAGATCCCAAGGGTTTGTGGATACCTGTCAGCAGATTCAGGCTGGCACTGCCACCCGGGCGACCCCAGACGGGCCTTCCCAGCGGCTGCTCCATCTGCACAACGCACCTGGAACCGTTCCTGCCTCTCCAAACACTCCTTGGGAGTTATTTTTTCCCCTCCGTGACCGCACAGCAGCCCGGCACTCTGTGATTTCTGCCTTCAAACTCCTCATTTGGTAGCTCGAAATCAGCATTTATGTCATTCTACACGCAAATTACAGCCCTGGGCCCTAAGAATAGAGGTCCCACAATCACCATGTGCTGTGTTGTCACTGCTTTTACATCCAGACCTTCATGGTGTGGTCCCTGAACAGCTGTTTTTTCTTTCTCCCCCATCCAGATGATAAATTCCTAGTGGAAATCTAGAGGATAACTTTGAAAGGAATGCTTTAAGAGCTGCTCAAAAGTGAGTTTTCAGGTATTTTTCAATCAAGGCAACCTCCACCTGTTTATGATATTAATCCCACCCCCTGAGAGGGACTTCATTGCAAGAGAGCCCTCAAAACCCCCAAAGCCATCCCTCAGACACCTCTCCAGAATTCAAACATGGGGTTTTTTTACCCTTTCTTTAAGTTATTCTCTATTCCAAAGCTTTCACAGAACCACCAGTGTGAAAAACCCCCTCAGCAGAAGCTTTTCCAGCAGTTCCTTCCCATTATTTTCCAACAGGAGCTGATTTGGCTCAGGTACATTCACACGGAGTGGCTTTGTTCCCTAATTGAAGCATCAAGTCAGATTATGCTTCTGAAGCAGCAAATGAGACTATTCACCAAAAAAATCTCTTTATCCTTGCTCAAATCATTTGCTTGCCTGGATATACTTAAGCAGGATAACTCAGAAAGCACCTAAAAATGGGATTTTTGCTATTTTAGCCTCATCTTGACAGTCAGGAAAAGGAATTTCCATGCAGGGACAAAGCAATGGGACAGGGTGACACAGTGGTGCTGTCCCCAAGAGCCACCCCGAGTGTCCCATGTGCCAAGTGAGGCTCAATCCCATGGACAGCATCCCAAAAAACCTCATTCAGACCCTCTGGAAAACTCATGGCCTGCACACTGTGGGAAGCATTCACATAAAGGAGCAGAGGGTCAGCCTGACCTTCAGTGTCCAGCGTGGAAATTTCAAAATAAAGACAAGGGGAAAGAAAAATCCCACAAAAGCCCAGCCCAGGCCTCTGCGAACTGAATGGGGCAAAATGAATGGGTGGCATTGTGTGCCCTGCCGTGCCAGCCCTGTGGCTGGCAGTGAATAATGCTGGGATGGGGAGAGGATGGGGCCATAAGCAGTTCTGAAAGAATCCCCTGGTTTTGTGTGCGGGGTACCCCGAATAACGCTCACGCTCAGCGCCCTGCGCTCCACGGGACAGGCTCAAAAAGAGATTTTCTCCATTTTCCTCATCCCATTCATTAGGAATCCCTGGAAGAAACCCAAGGCCCCGTTTCCCCTTGTCCTCCACTGCTCTCTGAGCACCAGGTAGGCCAGGCCAGCCTGGGCTGTGCCACCACGGTCCGGGTCCCGCTGCCACCTTACAAAGGTGACGTCCCCACTGCAGCAGGGCTCAAACAGCCCCATAACCCGGCTGGTGTTCCCATCCACAGCCCAGGGTCTGAGCAGTGCCATTATCCAGGCTTTTCCATGGGAAACTGCAGAGTTTTCCTCGGAGAGGAGGCGCAGTCTCCGAAAACTCCACGCAATCCCAAATTCGAGGCCGCCAGAGGCTGCCCGGCCTTCCCTTTGCTTCTCGTTCCTGCAGAGCTGACCACACGCTCCGATTCCCCTTTTCCTTCACCATTCCACTCAGTGCTGCCTTTCTCCCGCTGCAAACCCCATCCCCTGCTGTCACCGCCTCACCCAGGCCCTGCTCACGCTGTTCCAAGTTTCCCCTCTCCCTCCGAATCAAATAATCCGCCAATAACCGGAGCTCCAGGGCTGGTTTCTCCCTGGAGGAGTTGTTTTTCCATGACATATGTGTGAACCATCAGGGACGGTTTAAAAACAGATTCCCCCTCGTTACAAGCGCGGCACAAAGCTGCTCCTTTGTGTCTTCCCCCTCTGCACCGTTCCCTGGCTCCGGTTTCACGTTGATTTATTTCCCTTTCATCTCCGGAAAATTAGGAATTCTGCTGCCCGCGCCGCCCACGTGAGGATGGATACGCCAGTGGATTGTGAGGGGGTCTCTCTCACAGTAAAAATACAGAGTAATGCAAAGCTCTTGGCTTGAGCTACTCGTTTGAGAACTCGCTGAGCCAAAGTGGAGGCACTTGCTCGGGTTTTAGTGTAAGAAAGGGGGCGCAGAGTCTGCCTGGGAGGTGTTGGTCCCCAAGATCCAGAGGGTTCCATCCTCACCTCCGGCCACGGCAGAGGTCAGGGATGCAAAGGGAAAGAGAGGATTTGGGGAAGGTGGTGAACAAGAGGGACTGGAGGAGCAGCTGCTCTTTGTACAGAAAGGGAGGGGGCCGGAAAGAAATCCTGGGATCACGGGAGGGCTTGGGATGGAGGGAACCTTAAAGGTCATCCAGTTCCAGCTGGGCTCACTCCCAGTGCCACAGGCTGGCTCTGGGATTCCAGAGCACATCGGGGCTTCCTGCTCCCACCCCACAGCAGCTGGAGCCTCCTGAGGTACCCAAACCTTGCTTTTACTCCATTTTTTTCCCCTCATAGCCCAATTAATCTGGAAGCGGAGCTGCCGTTTCCTCGGCCCCACAGACAGGATTTCCACCCCCAAGATCCACGCTGAGGTTTCCTCCACACCGAGGTGGCTCAGGATCAAGGGGCTTTTGCGTGCACAGAGGCTTTTAATCAGCACTCGGAACGTTTTCTGCCCCAGGAGGTGAACACAGAATCCAGGTTTTATGGATTAAAGGCAATGGGGGGAAAATAGACCCGGCTGCCAAAGTTATCTTGGGATAGAAGTGGGATTACACCCCTCGGCTCGGGGAGATCTGCTGACACACTCAGAAAATTGAACCTAACACCAAGTTTTGGTTGGAAAAGTATTTTCCTGCATCTGGCTGGCGACAATCACCCGACCATGGAACACGGACCTGCTGGGACCACCCGAGGAGGAGGTTTTGTGCAGGTTCCTGTTGCTAATTCCCACCATTCCTGGAAATTTGGCTGCTCGGGAAGGAGCTGGGGATGGAAAGCTGAGCTGGTGTGCAAACACAGGTGTGACACCTCTCATCCACACACCTTTCTCTCTCATTTTCCGGGAAACTCAAATGTGTCCCTTGCTGATGTTCACACCCCAAAGTATTTTTTCAACGAGGTTTTTATTATTTGCCCATGAAATATGATTTGGGCTTCATTTATTCCTGCAAGACAATCTCCACTCAACATCTGCCACCTCAAATTCAGCATTAAAAAAAATATAATCTTGCCTTGGAGTTGGACCTGGATGATCTTTGGTGGGTCCCTTCCAGCTCAGGATATTCTGTGATTTTTTAAGCATAAAATCTGCATAGTTCCATGGAATAGTGCCCCAAATTTTCATCCTAAGGAAGGGAGCTGGGTTTGTACCCCCCTGGGGCCTGAAAATCAGGTGTGAAATTCATTCCAGAAACGAGGTTCTCCAAAGGAAACCCATGAAGGAACAGGACTGGATGCAGTGTGGAGGTTGAGCACCCCTAGAGCTCGGATTTCCTTGTTCTGAGCATCCCCAGAGTTCAGATTTCCCTGTCCTGAGCATCCCCAGCTTGGATTTCCCTGTTCTGAGCACCCCCAAAGTTTGGATTTCCCTGTTCTGAGCATCCCCAGTCCAGATTTCACCATTCTGAGCATCCCCAGATCTCGGATTTCCCTGTCCTGAGCATCCCCAGCTTGGATTTCCCTGTTCTGAGCATCCCCAGAGCTCGGATCTCACTGTCGTGAGCATCCCCAGCTCAGATCTCACCGTTCTGAACATCCCCAGAGTTCAGATCTCACTGTTCTAAGCAACCCCAGCTCAGATTTCCCCCTTCTGAGCATCCCCAGAACTTGGATTTCCAAGTCCTGAGCATTCCCAGCCTGGATTTCTGAGCAGCAAGCTGGGAGAAGAGCAAACAAAACCCGCAGATAAATTCGCTCCTGCGAGGCATCAAAGCCTCAGGAGAACCTCACAGTGCTTGCAGCCACCCCAGAGCAGAGAACAGTGCCCAGAAGCCACATTCAGCACCGATTTCCCCCACACTTTTCCCTGCAGTGGCCAAAGCTCTGTTTGTTCAAGCAGGTCTGACCTCCTGAACCCCAGCCAGCTCCGGCTGCGTGTGCAGAGCAACAAGCCCACGCTCGGGGACTTTTTTTCCATGTTCTTGCAGGGGATAGAAAACTCCCAGACACCCCAGTCCCCATCCAATCTTCTGCACAAATCATTAGGAATCCCCTCTTCCAGCTCCCATCCCGGGGGGATGTGTTTATTGGGAATATTTCCATCCGAGCCCGCTCGGCTCTGTCAGAGTGAGCACTACACCTGCACGCTGGGGATGTCTGGAGTGGGCTTGGGTTTTCCTTTGGGTGTTGGCAGGCAGCCCAGACTGCCTCCAAAAAAAAAAAAAAGAGAAAAAAAGGAATAGAAAGACCTCACCGTGTGTGAGGAACATGTGTTTCATTTGTTCGGGCCCGAGTGACGAGGGAAGGGGGTGAACACGGAGTCAGCCCAGAGGTTTTTAGGTTGGGATGGGTTTTTACTCTGTCCTGGTGCAGGAAAACCTCCCTGAGAGAAGTGGCAAAAGGCAGGAAAATAGCAAAAAAGGCCGAAATTTCAGAGAAACAGCAGCTTGAGCAGCACCAGGCTGACAAGGACGCAAACCCTGACCAGCCTCACATCCTTGTGCCCATCATCCTCATTCCCCAGCTCCTGGGGTTTGGCTCAGATGAGCCTTTACTTCCCATAAATTCACTACAACAATGCAAATCCATCCACCCTTTTGTAAAAAGAAGAGGATTTCTTCTTATTTACAGGCTTCTGCTGCAAAAAATTCACTTTTATGGAAATAGGACTAATTGGTGAATAACCCCCCCCATGTAGAACGAGGTTCCCAAGCGAGCAGGGAAGGGAAACATGCCCTGGTTTGGGCCAGGGCACCCTGTCACGCTCTGCTCCCAAAAATCCCTTTTCCATCTTGCTCAGGGATGCTGCCAAAAACGTTCAGCTGGAAACTTCTCCCCCAAAGCACCAGGATTTGGCTTTTCCCCCCTGCTCAAGCTGAGGAAAATCATCTTTCCCAAACACATCCATTTGCTGTTCCTTCCCAAATCCCTTTGTGGGGCCTTTTCTGTTCCTGAAACTCCATCCTTGTCCCTGCAGATCCCTCCCTGTCCACACCAGCCCTGCAAACCCTGGAATGATGTCACTGGAGAGAGGAGCAGGCTTCCAGCATTACATCAGCCTGTCTGGGCTCAGCAATCAGCCTCCTGCTCCTCAGACTTTCCATGGAAGAAATTGAGCCCAAGGAGGGGGGAAACAAACTCCGAACGGAGCCAGGGCTGGAAGAGTAATGACCCTGCACCTCCGAGCATCCATCACCCCGAACGAGCCTGGGGCTGCTGCCTGCCAGCATTTAAACAGAGAACTCTGCCAGGGGGATGTCAGGAAAGAGCAGACACGGCTCCCCAAATCCCACAGAGTGCCTGTGGGGGATGGAAATCGCTCCGAAGGATGAGTTTTGCTTCCCAGAGATCGCTCGGTTTTCCTCTGATTTTTTTTGCAGGAGGGACCCCAGGCCAGGGAAAGGGGACACAAGCTGCCTGGCCCCTCCAGAACAGCAGGGATGGAGAGCCCTGCAGCATCCCCACCCACGGCAGATCCCAATTTCCCCTCAGCATCCCAGCCCATTCCCTTTGGAAAACGCTGCCCCAAACCGGTGCGCCCGCGGGAGTCCCTGGTACCCAACCATCAGGCTACAAAGTGCTTATCTGAGGAATAATCACAAAAAAAGTGTTGATTTTCCACAGGCACATCCCAGTGACCAGGAGCAGCAGGACGTCGGTGGTTCCCCAGACAGGGATGAGGTCCCATGTCCTCCAGCAGGAATCCCCAGAGAGCACTGATCCTGGATTTCCAGGCCTAAGCGCCTCATTTCCTCAGCGTTTTCCACCCTTTGCCAACAAAACCCTCAACAGTGCCATCCTGGGCCAAAAACTGCCCAAATTACAGAATTCCAGACTGGTTTGTGTTGAGAGGGACCTTAAAATTCATCTTTTCCACCCCTGCCATGGGCCTAGACCAGACTCCTCCTAAAACTGGGCCTTAAACCTGGACAAACTCTAAGAAGCTCTAAGGCCACGCAGCCTCCTAAGGCTGATGTTTCACTTGGCACTCTGCAAAGATAAATGATAGACTGCAGGAGTGTTTTAAACATCAATAAAAGCACCTTTATGATCTGTTTGAACAATAAAGTGCTTTGTAAGCTATCAGAGGCCTGCAGGCATTTGATACCAGCAAACTGCACTAATTATCCCCACATGCCAATGCAGTTCTTTTTGCACTTTATGAAATGGAATTTACCACTGACCAAACAAAAAAAACCAAAGAACCAAACAAAACAAAATAACAACAAACAAAAAAAAAACCCCACGGAAAAACCAACCCAAAAATCAAACCAAAAAAAGTGTATTTTGTAATCATGACCAGCAAGGCTCCATCATTACAGGCAAGCCTGACCCAGTCACCAAGCTTGACTGCAGGCCAGATGGCTGAACCTGCAATTACCCAGCAGATCTAAATGAAAAACAAGAGTTTCAGCAGAGTGTATGCAAACAATCCAGCTGATGTTTCCACCCAGGCTCTCACTTTCCTTGCTGGCACCTGGCAGCGAGGGGTCAGAGGAGCCAGCGCCAGTTTGGGGTGGAAATGAAAGCCCAGAGTCACTTTTACAAGCTGGTTTGCAATTCTTATTCTGGCCCAGGTGCTGTCCCTCCCTCCCTGATAAAACCAGATGACGTCCCTGGGCACCTGTGTAAGGTGATGCTGTGGCTGAGGAGTTGCCAAACAGGGCCGAATTTCACATTTTTGATCAGATCGACTGCGTCGCCCAGACTCTGGCACCAAAACCCTCCCCGTTAATTGCAAACCCATCCCGAGGCATAATCCTCAATAATTGCAGACATTTTCTAGGCAGCACCGCTCTCCTGGAAGAGCCCAGAGCTGTGATTTAATCCATACGTCTCGAGTGCACCATTTTAAAGAGGATCCTTTGGAAAAAAAAGAAAAAAAACTTAGAATTAAAAAAAAGGCAAAGCAGAAGGAATGACGAGAAAAGCAGCGAGCAAATGGAGAATTATTAGGAGACTGGGGAAAGCTACAGACATCTTCAATAAAGATCCCTAAATGCTGGCTCAGGAGGTTTTATTTTCCATCCTCTCACACTGTGGTATATGGTGGTGGTGTAAAACATCCCCTCTTTGCACTCCCTGAAAGACTCGGCAGCAAAGGAGGTGAAATCAGATTTGGCAGGGCCAGCAGAGCAGGCAGCCAGCTCTGTAAATTACCTGCTCTCAGCAGCCTGCCAAGGCAGGGGAAAAGAAATGGGAACATGGATCCGTGGTGCATCCTGACAGACGAATCCAGGTTAGTCAAAAACATGAATTTTTAAAAATGTTTTTCGAAGTTTAACAAAAACTTCATAAATCTGAGCTTTCCCCAGCTCCTTCCCGAGCCTCTGGGCTGAGCCCAGACCTTGCGGGACGTGATGGGTCCAACTCTGAGCTCATGAGGAGCTTCACTGAGCTCAGGGGAGCTGCTGGGATGCTGCTGGTTTGGAGATCACAGAATCCCAGGATTATTTAGGTGGGAGAAGGCTCCAAGATCGAGTCCGAGCTGTGCCTGATCCCCACCTTGTCACAAACCAGGGCCCTGAGTGCCATATCCAGGAGTTTCTTGGACACCTCCAGGGATGGGGACTCCAAACCTCCCTGGGCAGTCCCTTCCCAATGTCTGACCACCCTTTCCATGAAGAAATTCCTCCTGAATTGGGGAATTTCTTGCTTCCCCTCTATCAAAAGTGTTCCCCCCACACCTTTCCACTGCTGTTGATGTTTGCACAGGACCCCTCTGCCACCAGGAACAGCCAAGACAGAGGTGCTGAGGCAAAACTGGGTCTAGATGTGAATTAGACGTGGATTTAGACCCAAGGCTCCCATGGTTTGTCCCTGGGAGCTGAGGAAGCCTAACTTAAATTACCACCAATTTCTCCAAGTTCACTGCACCCCAGCACATCAATCCTGGGAGTAGAGAGAGAGTAAATCTCCCCCTGGAGTAAACAGAGCTGTTTGATGTGTTAGGAGCGGATCTGCCTGCAAGAGGAGGCTCTGAAACTTCTCCATCCTCAAAACCAGCAAAAAACACCCTCAAATGCACCCTCATGTACAAAAATGTACTTTCATTTCTACCCCTTCCACTGAAGCAAAAGCTTTTGATCCAACATGGCAAGCTCAGAGTAAAATAACCTACAAAACTTTAAAAATAAGAGCACTTTCCAGAGATGAAAACACCACAGCCAGGAGCACGGGAAGGGAAGGAGAAAGCCCTGACGAGAGTGAAATGAAATCTGGGATTATCAAGCGCAGGGATAATTGGGGGTTTTTTTAAGTGTAAACAAGGCCCAAGATTAAAAGAGAGGCGGCATTTCAACCCCAAGAGCACCTGAAGGGCCCCAATGTCTGGGCTGGGAGCATTGATGTGTCTGTCCTGCTTTGTCCTGTGGTGCCTTGGAACTCTCAGCAGCCCTAAGAGCACCTCTGGCACCCTGCCCGGCCTCTCTGGCTCATCCCAAATTGCTTTCCCTCCATTTCTGATGTCTTGATTTCACTCGTGGGCTTCAAAAAAAAAAAAAAAAGTCAAAAAAAGTACAAAGGAGGAGAGGAAATCAAAAGCAGCATCTTTCAGCATCCTCCAGGGCGCTGTGTCCCATCCCAGGACAGGCTTTGGCACCATTTTTGTCAGCCCCTCCTGGCCACAGGTGGCTGAGATCAGAGGAATCCACTTTTTTGGGTTTTACAGCACCAGCTACGCCACTGAGACACAGTTACAGCACCCGGCTGCACAAAATAACCTCCTCTTGTCTCTAAACCAGCCAAAAGTGACCTTAAAAAGCAATATATTCATGCCCTGAGCTTTTCCACGCATGGGAAAAGTCATTTCAGCCACTCCAGGCACTACTGCAAACCAAGAGGGTCAAAACCCCACTTAACTTGTGGGACAACGCTGCAAAATTTTACACAGATGAACCCAAAATAATTGGCAGCGAAAGCAGTCACTTGTTCCCAGGCTGTCCCTCAGCAGTTTGGCCGAAACCGACTCGATTTTTTACTCATGTCCACACCACAGTTTAATGATGTCAACTCCAGCTCTGGAGCCAGGGGTGTACAAGACTTCTATCAGCGCACAACGTCCCTGGCTGGCAAATCAGAAGGCAAAACGGGAAATCCAGCAGGAAAATGAAACAGCAAGGTCTGAGCAAAGCTGATTTTGCTCATCAGGCCATCACTGGAGTAACACAGAGCAGAAAAACAGGGCTGGGCCCCTCCCCACTGCACAAACCAAATTTCTCATTAAACTTCTTACCTGAGATGCCTCCAAACACCCCCACCAAAGGGGGTTAAATTCACCCCATGCAGCCGCGAGAGGGAAACATTTCCCTGCCGCAGACTATGGGCAGCACTTTCCCCACACAAAGATCCTCCAGCTGTGGGTTGTGGGATTGCCCTGCTGCCTGCTGGGGTCCAGCACTGAAAGGTGGCTCCTGTGACAGACCACGGGCAGAAAATGGGCATCACCGGGATGTTTTGGGAAGCCTGTCTGGGTTTCAGGCTGAAGAAGCTTTTGTCCTGCAAAAGAATCTTTCCCAAGCTTCCCCCTCGCTCTGTTCCTACACTCAACCACCAGGACTTGGTTTTAATTCACGTTTAAAGAAAGGCACGTTAAAAGGAGCAGTTTTTCCCTCTAAAACTGACGCACATTCACATGTGTTGACTTCCCCCAGTGCTGCTGCACCACAGGAACAGCTCTGCCTGCAGCAGAGAAAGTGTTTATCCTCCACCACGGGCTGGTTTTTAGTCCTTCCCTCTCTCCCTGCAAAACCAACCCCTTTGCAGTCTCACCCCGGCATCCCCTCAGGCACAGCCTGAAACTTCCCAATGCCTCGAGAGCCTGTCCTGCCGTTTGTAAACTCCTGTTTTGAACAACAAACCCAGCACAAAACTCGACTTGTACAACCTGGGCTCGGGGCTTGGCCCCTTTTCAACCTTCCGCAGTGCTCGTACAGAGACCCCCACAGCCTCCCAGCTAAATTGAATTTTAATGAGAGGAAGTAATTTTTCCACTGGAAGAATGTTTTGCTAGAGAAATATTTTGAAACTCCTCTAACCTTTCCTGCCAGGCTTTTTAATTTTTTTTTTTTTTTTCAGCAGAACACGAGTGAGGAAGTTCCCATCCGGGCTCTTGAGCTGCTCCCCTCACAAACCCCAGCCAGGCCCAGCCCTTCAGTAATTAAAACTTGCAAAACAAAAAGTGTTTGGGGTTGGTTTGATTTCAGTCCTGACAAGCAGGATGTGAATTTTACAGCTCTTGTGCTGAGACACAGCCAACCCCAGCCCTCCCCAGCGCTGTCTCCAATCCCACTCCGACCTCCCTGGGTTATTTTAATTTCCAGCAAAAGTCACAAACACATCAGAGCCTGGCAAATCCACGGATGCAGAAAACCTCGTTAGCTGGGGGGTTTGCAGATCAGCTGCCTATGGGACAGCAGCAGCTTCGTCTCCTGCATGTGCTCCAGAAATCCTCAGCTTTCCAGGAATACATAAATTTCACAGCTTACACCCTTTCCCCATTGTTCTGAGGCACAGCTTTGCCTGCACAGTTTCTGCTTAGCCTTGCAGAAAGGAGAAAGGGGGGGCCGAAGGAAATGAAGTTGCTGAGATATGAAGGAAATTAGGTTCTAGTCCACTGCCTTCAGAAAAACCTATTCCACCCCAGTGAAAGCTGCTGGAGTCTTGAGGGCTGTGTGAGGAAAGTGACCAAAAAAAAGGATAAATATCAGAACTAGAGAGAGTTTATATCCACGCTGTATAATATCAGTACGTGCAAGACAAAGAAAAAAAAGTATTTTCTAATTATCCAGTTCTCACAAGCGCCAGCAAGATCTTGTAGCTGCAGCTCACAGCCAGAACAGGCAAGAGGCTCCTTTCCATCCCAAAACTGAGCAGGTCCCACAGCCCCTCGGAGTTTGAGACCTTTTCAGCAAAGGAGCCATGGCCACGGAAAGGGCTGAAAGAGGAGCAGGGACAGTACTTCCACCCATCAACACCTGAGCTCAATTCCCTTCCTGGCAGAGGAATCAGCTGTCCCAAAGCCAGGTGAGCCCTGAAGGCCACCTGGGAACACCCCAAATTTCAGGGGCAGCTATGGAAATCCTGTTATTTTACAAAATGAAAGTGCAGGTTTTTCATCCAGCCTGGAGGTGATACCAATTCCTTCAGCTGGATCTGCTGGACCTGAGCTGGAGAAGAACTCACCACTTTATGTAACAGCTCAAAACGCAGCATCCAGAGCTGAAATATTTGGCAGAACGTCCAACACTTGCGAAAGACACTCCAGTGCCCACTAAACCCAGCTTTTACTTTCCATTTTAAATTGTTCGACTTCCCAGGGAACGTCTCTTAATTTAATACAATTCCGAGATCCAGCCCTCGCTCTGTAACTGGGATTTTGGCAGATATGTTCAGCCCATGCATTCCTGCTCTGTTTACAGCAGGCCAGCTCCCAGATGTTGGTAATATTAAACAGACTGGAACTTTCCCTCCGAGTGACAGCAAAACGCAGACAAGAACTGGCTTTGCTATGGCTCTAATCAGCCATGGATAGGAGATATTCCCCAGCCCTTTGCTGGGCTGGGGAGGCCCTGGAGATCCAGCTCTTCCTCCACTTAAATTCCATAAAAATAAGGAGCTAGAGATCGATAGGGCTTGGTTTACACCCCACTGCACTTGGTGGTGATTTTAGGAAGCAATTCCAGCTCACAAGAAAGATCAGGAACGGGATTCTCATCCCCAGGAAAGCCTCACAAGTGCAGCAGAGCGCAGAAGTTGATTTTGCCGGGGAAATGCATGCATTAAACAAGCTGCTGAACTCTGGGAAAAAGCTTCTCCCATCTGTACCTTGTCTATAAATAATGCTCTGCCTCTCTGCTTCCATCACAGGAGCTCACGGGAACATCCCACCCCTCAGGATTGTGCTTTGCCTTTGGAAGCAGAGTGTGGGAGGTGGCAGGGCTGCCACCCAAGCTGTCAAGGAGAGTCCCCTCGTGCCATGGAGCAAAAGAACCAAGAATCCATGGCCAGTGAGTGGAAAAAGAGCAAATTCCTACAGCCCCAGGGTGAACTGGGGCTTGGGAGGGAGCTGCTTCCCTCAGCCTTCCTTCGCTGTTCCTGCAGCTCTAAATCCCAGCACGGGGATGAATGAAAACCTTGTGAGCCTTTCCCAGGTTAAATGTGCCAAGAGCTACGAAATCTCGGCGCAGAGAGGGTCTAGAACCCCAGCAAGGGCTTGAAACCAGACAACCAGAGGAGCCCACTCCACCAAGGCCACCCAGCCCCCCAGTTTTTATCATTACTGCAAAAAGTCAAAATAAAAACTTCAAAATTACAAACAGCAGCATTCTACTATGTAAAAACCCAGCAAAAATTTCAAAAATGAGCTGGAAGTCGCTCATCATCCCCGTGGAACACCTCCAGAGCTGCTCCTTGCCACGGCTCACCTCAAAGACCTCCTCATCCAATATCCTGGTGCCGAACACGATGATGCCGTTGACGTCGATGATGGGATGCTCGCTGCGGTCCAGGAACTTGGTGATCTTTTTTTTACAGTCCAGGATCAAGGTGACGTTTTTCTTCTGCACACTCAGAGCCACTCGGTGCCACCTGTGAGAACACAGCCCGCAGACAGGTCAGGCAGAGCCCTGGGCTTTGCAGAACAAGGCAATGATTGCATACAAATGAACTTTCAGGGACTGATGTTCTGCAAAGCTTCGTGGAAATCCTCTTTGAGAGCAGAGCCTAAAGGGTTCACTGGCAAGAGAAATGCTGAGTAACAGCTTTCATCCCTCCAGATCACGCAGGAGAGGGCCAGTCCTGGCTTCAGCAAGAAGCAGGGACAAACACCATGGAGGTGACTCCCTTTTCCACCCTCTTTTCAAGCCCTGCACAAGCCTCAGCGTGGGTTTTGCACGACAAACTGGGGTTTTTTTAAGGCCCTTCGCAGCAAAATCAATGTTCCTCTTCCCACGAGTACCAGACAGCGGCACTGACTGTTCATTTACAACTCTTACAGACGCAAAATTAATTCACCAAAGGCCAAAATGACAGACTGGCAGCAGCCAGGGGTGTGCAAACACATTTCTACAGGCATGACTGGTATTTTACACAACGTTCAACATGCTGGCATCCATACAAACAATGAACTGTTTTTTCCTTGGTGCACAAAATGTCACTTACTTGCCATCTGCTAGGTTAATGCCTCTAAAGAGAGGATAGTCTTCTGGGCCTGGCTTTCCTGTATGGTCTTCATACAGGAATACAGGAGATCTACCCAACTCCACACCAATTTGCTGGATCCCTTGCTCATTGTAAATTGAGATCAAGAAGGACTGACCTCCTTTCTTCGCTTTTACAGTGGTTAGAATGGAGAAGTCCTCTGGGAAGGGGGAAGCTGGAGTGGAAAAGCAAAGAGGTTAGTGAGGTTTCCTCGAAAATCAACCCCTACACAAACAGTCTACAACATCAGCAACGCCAGCAGCCCTAAAAATTTATTTAGGGCCAGGTGAAGATCTGGCTTTCCCCCAAATACTCCGGGGTCAAACCCCTGTGCTGGGGAAATGGAAGTTCTACAAAAGTTGTTGGCTTAAATTTGTGTTATTTGCACCCAATCCTTCCTCAAGAAGCTCCCCTAAAGCTTTTTAGGAGACAAGGCAAAAACTTCCATGGGGGGCTCCAAATGAATTTGAGACGTCAAAGGGACAGAGGAAATCAAGCATCAACACAATCTTGAAAGGTTTTATTTAAGGGAGTGGGGAATTTCATCAGGATTTGTCCATTCCAGATGAGAACAGAGGAATTTGTGGTTTTGGCTTTCAGGGTTGCTGCAGACACACACACAAAAAAAATCTGAGAAAGGAAACGAATCTGGCAATCAGTAGAAAATGCTAATTTGTCTGCTTATTAAACAGCATCTCATCTCCTGGCTTCTTCTCCTCTCAGGAAAGAACTGGGTCTGATCACAGGTGATTTCTGTCTTTATTTCTGCAAGGTTTGGAGGATTAAAGCCATTAAATCCTGTCAGTACAGGGGCAATCTGCAAGGCCAGACAAACACATTTAAAGTTTCGAGTCAATCTGGGCATCGCCCTCTCGCAGAAACCCAAATTCCTCCCCCGCTCTGGGTTTCTCTGCCCTTCAGACTGAAAAAACTGCGCTCAAACTGACAAGCCTGGATGCACATCCCAAACAGGGCAGCTTAAAAACCACCACGAGCATTCATAAAGAAGATTTCTTGATCAAATCATACACGCAACCCCCTCAGATGCTGCATTTCAGAGCGTGGGGCTTGCAGGGAACCTCCCCTTGGAGGTCCAGGCTCCCCAAAACAAGGATTGCTTTGTACCTCTGGAGAAATCTTCAACCACAGCAGGGTAGAGCAAAGTGGGGCAGCCCCACCGTGGGGTTTGTGACACGTGTGGCACTGGTGGCACCCAGGGGACACAGGGATCCCGTTTAAACTGCAGATGTGCAGCCAAATAAACCACAAAAAGCATCGAGCTCAGTGCCCAGAAGCTTCAAATAGATTTTCTTCACTACTTTAGGTTTTTCCTAGATGGCATCCCAGGGGGTTTTGACCCAGGGAGGGGATGAGGAACGTGGCAGTGGGGAGTTCTTGGCACCGCAGCAAAGCTGGAGTTCAACCACAGAGGCCCTGAGCTCATCCTCTTCCTCTTCTGCCCGGGAGGTGCTTTAATTTTTAGGAACAAAGTGTTTCAAATGTATTTCTCTGCCTTCAGCAGGGCAGGGGATGAGGCAGGAGCTGCATCAAAACCAGAACTGCTACAAAGCAGGGGGAGATAACTGAGGATACCTTTCCACCAAGTTAATCCCCCTCACCTTGGGTAAATAACACTTGGGAAGCAGCAGAAAGCAGCACTCTGCAGAGAGGCCTCCCAGTCAGGAATTAAACACCGTTATAGCCTGATTTCTCCCAGGACACAGCCCCAGATATTTGGCAAAAGCAGCACCCGATTCTGGTGCCTCCCACAGGACGCCCTGAGCTTCGTCCCCCTCCCCTGTGCACAAACCCTCCTGGAGCACTGAGTCAGGACCGTACGCCTTCCTGGCTCCAATTACAGCCTACAGATTTGGGCCTTTTATGTAAAATAGTTCATGTCCAAAATTTCATTAGGAACCCACAATACAGTACCTTTCAACTCGGACAAGCTGCCAACTCATTAAAAAGCTGCTTTTAATTTTTTTTTTCATTATTATCAAAATGTCTCCATGGTGATGCGAGTTTCTCAACCCAAATAATCATAATGGATGAATTATAGCTGACATTACTCTGTTACTGCTCTGCTGTCCTGGCAAAATAACAATGCCTGCACTGTCAGAGCCAGAAAAGACCCGGGCTGCTGCACGGTGGCTGAAAACACATCCCTGCACACCCCAATACTGATAAATACATCGTCATAAATACACCAAGCACGGAGAAACTGACCCAAATCCCTCCAAAACAATGGAGACACCCCCTCCAACAAAGGCTTTGGGACGGAGTCCTCGTCTTTGATTCACTCCTCAAACGAGCTCACGCTGGGAGATGCTGCGCATCCATCGCCGCACCAGCGCCGGGTCTGGCTCGGCATCCTCCTCCCACCCCGTGGCCAAAGCCTTTCAAAATTGCTCCATGGGACCTCCTGCAAGGCAGCGGCACAGGGGGAGCCCCCAGTCCTGCTGAAGATGAAGGAACTCCAGGGTGGGCACGGTTGAATCCGTGGGATGCTCCAAGGGATGAGCCGGGGTCAGGCTGAGCCTCTCCTTTCTTGAGCGCCACGGTTAAAGGCTGTTGTGCAACCTCACGGGCTTCCAAACAGGGCAAGTCGTGACCTTCTTCCTAATCCAGGTGTACCCAAACACAGCCTAAAACAGAGCCCTGCTCCTCATCTGGGAAAGGCAGGAAAGCTTGAGCTGCTGGATAGCAAAAACCAGGAAGAGCAGTGAGCTGACCCCGTTCCTGGCACAAACACGAAGCGAGAAGGTGGCATTTCCAGGGCCTTTACACTTTTCCTCTTCAAAGCAAAGCTGTTTGCCAATGGTGCCACCAATTCCTGGCCTTTCCCTTCATCTGAGGAGACTCTCAACTGTGCAATGACTTGTTTTTCTCAGGGGTGACTGTTCAAGCTCTAACGGAGGTTTCTGAGAAGGCAAATGACAATTGCAAATTTGATGGGAGCACACAAATGACATTTTGCTGGCTGCCACTGAAACCCTGGCCTTTCTTGCTTCTCCTGGAAGAGCACAGATTTTGCTGGGAAGCAGGACTTCTTTAGGGAGCCAGGACAAAAAGCATCTCAGCAGATCTTTCTCACTCTTTTGAGCTTGAAAAAAACAAGTTTTATGTATATATATACACACACATACATCTTGCTTTGCTGGCTGTGGCAGCAGAATGCAAAGCCCATGAAATTACATCTTAGAAAAGCAGCAACTTCTAATTAGCACAAAATATTCTGTGCAGAGCTCGTTTGCCAAGGGTGCTCCGGAGCAGAGAGGGAAAGTTCTGCTCCAACCCACCCTCCTGGTGACACAAAAGCCCTAAAACCACATTCCCCCGGGACGCTGCCCTGCAATTACTCTGTTATCTTTATCCCCTCTCTCATTTGGGGGCGGGAGCTGAAGTCACATCTTGTGAAGGAGATGAGGAAACATCTGTGGATCTGCTGGAAAACACTGGGAGTTCTTCACTTGGCTCTTCCCTGTTTCCTGACCCAGCAGCAGAGAAGCCTCAGCGACTCTGGAAGTTTTCAGAGGTGCTTCAAACACACCCCTTGGTTGTCCAGGTGATGAAATGATGGAAAAGTTGCTCCATAAATCCACCCAGATCTTCTCACCCGAGGCAGATGCAAGCCAAGAACTCAGTGAGGGTGAGGATATAAAAGTAACAAGGTATGAAAGAGACAGCCAAGAAAATCTTCTGCAATGCTGAGTTCTCTCCTGGGACCAGGGCTCAGTTCTCTCAGGATTCAGTTCTCTCCCAGGACCAGGATCCAGTTCTCCATGCTTGTGTTCCCTAGGCCAGAACTGCTGTGATCCAATCCCCTTGTTAAATAATCAGCCAGAATGTTCCAGCCTTGTTTTCACATCCTCAGTTCACCACCGTTTGCTGGTTTCTGTTACATAAAATGACCAGGCAAGACTTCACAGGGGCTACAGAAACTGCTGGCAAGCTCTCACATCCACTCCAGTTGGATATTCCAAACTGGAACCATTTCCTTTGAACACTTCTGATCTTGTAGACACCAGGCCTAAAACTTTAAGTCATTTCAGGAACGTGACACGAAGGGACAGGAAGGCACAACCTGTGCAGTGGTGAAATTATCTGTGATCAGAAAGAACTTTCCTGCCCTGGGCAGCAATAAAGACAAATTTAGGGTCTGGTTTGCCCTTCTGCAGACATTTAAACCCAGCTTTAGGCCAGGCTGAGCAGCTCCTTCACTAAGGGTTGGCCATGCAATGGTGTCCAGCCCGTCACACGTTGCTCTCCTCTATCTCCATGCCAGGCTCAGTTTTCAGGTGAGACACAGCCTGTGCTCCTGCTCACCACGGATTAAATACAATTATTGTCACAGCAGGATAATAATGAAGGCTGCAAATAACCTCAGCAACGAGGGAAGTACAGGAGGGGAGGGTTGGAAGCACATCCCCAGCCCAGCCTCAAAGAGTTCATTTGTGCCTCTGCCAGGCTGGGGCTGATGGATGCCCTGGTTAATTAAGAAGCATTGCTGGTGGCACAGCCCATTAGCTCTGATTTAGCCAATCCATTCACCCCCTCCCAAGCACTGAGGGAGGACGTGTGTGCCTGCTTTGCTTAAATCCCCTCCTGCCTCGAACACCAGGCACAAGCAGCTTCTTCCTGCCTCCTGCCAATCCTGCCTCAGCAAAAGCACTTCCCTCACCGAACAAAGTCCTGCCATGCCTGCTTCCAGCATCCCAGCTCTGCCCCAGGTGAAACACGGACACCTGGATGGCTTGGGGAGGAAGGATTCTGGTGGTGAATCTCTCAGGCAGGGAGGAGTTTGGGTCTATAACTTCTTCCTACAAACACGTTTGACTGTGGAGATAATGCCTCGGCCTGAAAAACTCAACTCAGGCAGCAATAAAATGGTCAGTGCTCTTCAGGGGCTTTGTGCCTTCCTCAAATGAGCCTCCCATCCCTTCGAACAACTTTCCTCGGGACATCTGTTCCTGTGGGACAGCCTGTTATGTTTATGTG
The DNA here is from genome assembly GCA_013397725.1 of Rhagologus leucostigma. Classification (NCBI taxonomy): domain Eukaryota; kingdom Metazoa; phylum Chordata; class Aves; order Passeriformes; genus Rhagologus; species Rhagologus leucostigma. The sequence continues at coordinate 1,571,708 of VZTD01004397.1, forward strand.
GTGATTATTTGTGTTAGGAGAGACAGCACAGCCCCAGAACCAGACCCCACTGTGCTTGGCACTCCCCAGGCACTGAACAAAACACAGCCTGTGCTCCTCTGCCTCCTCCAGGCCCCTGTCCCCAGCTGGGTGTCACCCTGTGAGAATGAGGGAGGAGGAACTCCCCAGCCTGGGAGGGAGCAGATGTGGCACAGTGACAGCCACCACCTCGTGCAGACGCGGGGGTAATTTGATGGCTGGAAATCTGCAGCCCCCTGGAACAGCACAACCACTGCAAATACATGGGGAGATGCAGGAACTACACAGAGAAAAGGATCAGACGCTTCCACAGGACAAATAAAAAGCTGGACTCACCAGGATACAGCTGCTTTGTCGGGGCACTGAGCTGAGCATCTTTTGTTACTCTGTAAGCAACATCTGCTTCTTTTGAAGATCTTCTGCTTGTGCAAAACCCTGTGGTTTTTGTGATACCATCAGGTAAATTATGAAAATCTAACACCTTCAAGAGGTCTGCAGGTTCAGCTGCGAAGAGAAAAGGAGAAGGAAGAATTAGGAGACAACAGGAGTGGCACTGCTCGGCCCCAAATCAGCCTGGCAACACACGAATCAATCATCACAGCCTTAAACCCAGCTGAAATCTGCTTTCAGTACAAGGTTAATGCCAGCTTCAGAGCTGGGCCATGCTCAAAGGCACTAATTCAGGGCAGGGAGGAGCAGCAGAGTAGCTGTCAGCACCAGGGCAGGGGGCAGAATGCACTGCCCTGTTCGTCCCAGGAGCTGGGTTTTCCTGGGTGTCTTCACGCAGCCTCCGTCACTCAAGTACATCCTGAAGACTGAGCACCAGGCAGGAAATTCCTGATCTGAGGGAAAGGTTTCAAACCAAGCACTTCCCACCACACCAGTACAAACCTTCCCGTTCTTCGGGCTTAAGGTGGTTGAGGCAAAAATTTATATGGAAGCAAACACCTGAGCGCGATTCCCTGAGGGGCAGAGACCAGGCAAAATAACCACACACGAACTCGAACTTCCTGGGATGAGAGGGAAACCCACAAGGAATGTTTTGGGATACGAAGCAAGGTGAGGAGGCAAAGACGCTGCACAAGTCCTCCTCAGGCAGCTCAAGCCCAGGCAATTCCCACCAAGTCATTCCCCAGGTATTCCATGACACCAGGATTCCTGCACAGCCACCAGTGCACCCAAACGTGCAGCTGGATGGCCAAAACCCCACATGTGCTTCACAGAAAAGGGAAAAAAATCTGAGTTTTGACTAATGGCACGCAGCAAAAGGCTCCTTTCCTCACTCACATCCCATTAGGCTCCGATCCTGAGGTTTTAATTAATGAGGAGACCTTGCCTGACATCCCACACCAGCACAGGCAGGGCTGCTTCACCTGCACATGTTCAGGTCTCTGGGACATCAGTTAAATCAGGCAAGTGAAGCATCTCATTAACTTCCTAATCTGCATCTCATTAACTTCCTAATCCGCTCTTGCTCACCTCAGGAGAGGTGGAGGCTCCAGAAGTGGAACAGCCAGACCCGACTTTAAACTCTGAAATGAAATCATTTCGAATTTTGACTCGGTAGTTGGAGCCAAACGGTGTCAGAAGCATGAACCAGCCCAGCAGCGCCCAAAGCAAACTGGGCTGGGCTGGTTTTGGCTGGGGTAGGGTTAAATCTCATCCCAGCAGCTGATACGGGTCTGCGTTTGGGATTTGGGCTGAACGCGGGGCTGATAACACGGGGGTGTTTTCATTACTGCTGGGCAGGGCTTGCACAGAGCCAAAGGCTTTTCTGCTCCTCTTTCATCAGGCTAGGGGGTGCACAAGGAGCTGGGAGGGGACACCGATCCAAGGGATATTCCATGCCCTATGGAATCACGCCCAGAATTGTGGGGAGTGGGAAAAAGAGGGGGACACGAAGTGATGGTGTTTGTCTTCCCCAAAAAAATCATTATTCTGCGATGAAGCCCTGCTTTCCACGCCCATGGGGAGCGGGAAGAATTCCTTGCTTTATTTTATTTTCCTTGCTTTACCTATTCAACCACCTTTATCTCAACCCACAATTATTTTTTCCCCCCACTTTTTCTGATCCTCTTGCTTCACCTGTTAAACTGTCTTTATCTCAACGCACGATTCCTTTTTTAACAAATATTTTTTAAATTATTTTTTATTATTTATTTATTTTTCTGATTCTCTTCCCCACCCCAGCGGGCTGCATCCATGGGGAAGGGCTGCACCGTGTCCGTCAGCACCGAGCACAAACAGCAGTGGGAAGAAAGAGCACGGACAGACCTTTTATCATATCAGAAGTTTTGGTTACCAAGAAGCTCAGCCCAACGTTTGCACGGAAAACTGATGTCCATTGGTGGGCAGCTTTTAAAAGTTTCCACAATCCTGAGAAACCGGGCCCTCAACAAGAGATTACAAACATATGGCAAAGCCAAGGGAACAGTGCAGATAATAAAGGAGCTGAGGGAGCCTGGCCTGAGCAGCAAACAGCTGGAATATTTCCTCATCCCTCACCCTCATCAGACACTGGATGCATGACACGTTTGTCTGAGCTGTCCTTGCCACTTGGATCTTCCCCCTGCCTTCAACCACGTTTTATTCCGCACAAAATATCTGCACATCCACAGCCCAAGTCGTGTTCGGGCAACCAAAATGCAGTAAAACTCCATCCCTGCTTCCAGTCACATCCCTGTGCTCCCAGAGCTGCAGAGCAGCCGGCTCCTAAGCTGCCTCCGACATTTATTTAGGGAGGAGAAGGGGGGAAAAGGCACAGGCAAGGGGAGAAGGGATGTGAATTCCAGACTCCTGACATCAGCTGGGTCCCCGTGCCAGGTGTGGGGGGTTGGAGCTCTGTGTGCACATCCAGAGGTGCTTGCAGGAATGAGAACATCTGCAGAGGAATCCATCCCCTGCGTGGATCCATCTGTGGGGACCAAAGTGCCCCTGCAGCGGTCACAGGAAGGTAATGGAGCCTCAGGGAAGGGCTGGAAGCCCTCCAGGAGCCACCAGCCACAGGTTTGGAGCTCCAGCCCCTGCCTGGAGCCCTCTGAGCAACGCCAACCCACCCTCAGTGCCCTGGTGCAGCACTTCTCATCCCTAAAGGATGACCCAGGCACCTGCACCGCCTCCAAACACTGCAATTCATCTTCATTCCCCAGGAAGATCCTCTATGCCTCCAGAACGATGATGAATTAGGTCAGAGCGAGATATGGAAGCAGAAAACCAGTCTGGTGCTGCACAAACCAGCCGCCAAGGAGGCAGGTGACCAGCAGGAGAGGGAATCCTCTGTTCCCGGTGTCCCACCTCTCCCAGAAATCAGAGAGGAGGTGAGGAGCCAGCCAAAGCCCCACGGCCCCCTCATCACTGAGCAGGATTTCAGCGGCAGGAAAAGCCCCAGCTGTGCCCACAAAGATGAGCTGCACACAGCAGCAGCTCTCATTCCTGCCCAGCCAAGCAGTTTAATGATTTCCACAGGATTTTTCAGCCAAATCCAAGCTCAGCAATCTCCTGTCCGTGCACAGGAGGACAGAGACCTGACTGACCGAATTCCAGAGGTTTTCTTACAGGTTTGCTCTGGGCTTGGCCTCCATCCGAGAGCTGAACGAGCTGTGGCTTTATGAAAGCTTCCTTTTCACTCTCCATGTCATGAATAACATCCCTGTGCAGCATCTCACACAGGAACATTCTCTGCTCGACGTGCACAGGGCTCCCCAAAGGCACCAGCTCAGCCCCTGCCGGGTCAATATGCCCAGCACGCAGAGAGACAAACCCTAAACACCCCAAATTTTACCAAAATCAGACCAGAGGCTGCCCCAAAAACCTGCAAAGCCGTTGAATAAAACCAAAAAGGCTCTTGACTTCCCATTTTACCACAGCAGAGGTGGCACGGCCTGGACGTGCTCTGCAAAACCCAGAGAAGAAATAATGGTGCAGAGCATTGGAGGAAGGGACAGAGAGATGAAAATTAGTGCCAGAAGTTTGGCTTTTTTTTCATTTCCAAGGAAATGTGGAACAAAGTGATTGTCCCACGCCTGGAAGTGCCCAAGGCCAGGTCGGACAGGGCTTGGAGCCACCTGGGCTGGTGGAAGGTGTCCATGCCCACGAGACCTTCAGCGCTCCGTGATTTGATGATTCTGTGAATGATTCCATGAAGAACCAACAGCGGCAAAAGGAGGAATTAAACCCTCAATTCCTCCACCGCCACAACTAACCACAATCTTTCTGTGATCACCTGACTCCTAATTCCTTAAACACCTGTTAAAACCTGGATCAGAGGCTGCTGGTATTAAGTTTATCACTCTGCCCTGACCCAGCAGTGGCCAACAGAGGCTTTTTCTTTCTCCCACCTCAATATTAGAGCAAACCAAGCAGGATTCTTTGACACAAACCTCTGCCTTTGGGCTGGACATCCACCTGCCACCACCACGGCCAAACCACCCTCTTGGACTCAGCCAGGAGCAGAAAAATCCCCCCAGAGCTCCAAAGGAAACCAGAATTTAAGCCAGCATTAACACCCACCAGTGAATATCTGAGCCCACCAAACCCCCCCTGCCCGGGGGCCAACCCCATTCCCAACTCTCCTTCTTTGACTGTTCCTTAAGACAAATTTTTAGAGGAAAAGATGCCTTAAGCCCTGCTGATCCCTCAGGATATGGGCAATAACAAACAAGGATTTTATTTCAACCCATTACATCTGTCAGTCACAGAGCACAGCACAACCAGCCCTGCTGCAGCCACTGCAGGGAAGGGCAGGGGAACACTTTCTCCACTCAACCATTATCCAAAAGTGAAATAATTTGATTTCCCATCCTAACGTTTGGTTTTTCCTCCTAATCCCATCTTCCCTGGCCAAGGCATCCCACAGGGAATGCTGTCCTGTCCTCGCTGCACTCGTGAAAGGGCTCATGGGGTCAGCCCAAGGAGGGCACACACCACCAGTTCCCCACCTCGATCCTCTAAAAAGGGGGATGGATCAGCAGGAAAAAAAAGAAAATAATTAAATATTATTCTCCCCTCAAAAAACCCCGACAAAACAACATCAACCCAAACCAAAACAACCCCAAACCAAACCAAACAACCCCCAAAAAACCAAAACAACCCCAAACGAAACAAAACAGCCCCAAATGAAACAAAACAGCCCCAAACCAAACCTCCCAACAAACCAAAACAACTCCAAAGCAAACAAAACAACCCCCAACAAACCAAAACACCCCAAACCAAACCAAACCAACCCCCAACAAACCAAAACACCCCAAACCAAACCAAAACAACCCCAATCCAAACAAAACCTCCCAACAAACCAAAACAACCCCAAATGAAACAAAACAACCCCCCAATGAACCAAAACACCGAAAAAACCCCCACAGAAAACCCCAAGAACCCAACGGAAATGTTGCCCTTGGAATTCAGTGCAAGATGGAGCTGCAGCTCCCGCACTGCAAATCCCAGCCTCAGCCAGAAGTCATTAATCTAAGCCATATTTATGCCCGTAATAATAATTTTTAACACCTGAAGCAAAGCTCTTGGACAACCCCAAAGTGCTCCCGTAAGTCACTCATGTGTTACTTGTGCATATCCGTGCTCCCAGCGTCTGAAAAATTACCGAATGGCAGGCAGCAAACCTCAAAACAAATCTCATTTTTCAAGGTCTTTAATTAAATCCTGATCCCCGAGGAAAGCCAAGGTGTTTAAACTTGTCACTGAGCTGAGGGCTGGAGCTCCTGAGGATCACCAGTGCCGGGGACAGACATTCCCTGTGTTCTCCCAGTTCTCCCAGCGCAGTGAACTGGGCAGTGCTGGACAAGAGGCAAAGCCAGGCTTTTAAAAAGAGCACGGTCTGGATTCCAGGGAATTCTGAAGCTGAGCTCTGCCCAACCTGGTCTGTGGAAGGCTCCCTGCCCGTGGCAGGGGCGGAATGGGATGAACTTTAAGGTCCCTCCCAACCCAAACCGTCCTGGGATTCTGTGACAAAATTCAGGGGATTTCCTGGAATCTTCCTCCAATTTTTTGCCTTCCACCACCCTTCAAAGTGGAAAAAATTCATCTTGAGACACAAATTTACTGTGCACAGCTGCCCTGCTGTTGTATTAATGCCACAAGTGAGACTTTGGGGCTCTGCAGGAGGGGTCAGCACCCTGGAATAGGAGAATTTTCTTCCATATTCAGATCTGGAGCGGCCGAAGGACATCCCAAAGACCTTCAGGACTTAATGCCGCAGCTCTTAGTCATGCTGTGGTTTATGTGCAATGGTTTGAGGCCATAAGGTGAAGAATGAAAAAGCATTCCCAGCTCATTCCAGGTGCCCTCTGCAACTTCCTCATCCTTTACCACCAATCCCACCAGGCTGCGGATTTGCATCCCAGCGGCAGGGATGCAGATTTGCTGGGAAGTAAAGCCTCCTTATTGGAACAAGCAACAGAAAATTGCCATTTATCTCCCAGCAAGCAGTGACCGCAAATAAAGCCAATAAAGATTATTTCAGGAGCAGCGTCTCCTTGAGAAGGATTTCAAGACGCCTTCCACTACCCCAGGTTGCTCCAAGCCCCGTCCAGCCTGGCCTTAGACACTTGCAGGGATGGGGAATCCACAATTTCTCTGGACAACCTGTGCCAGGCCCTCCCCACCCTCACAAGGAAGCTGTTCTACATTTTTAAGGGAAAAGGCGTTTTCCAGCAGAACCCCAAACCACGAGGGGTCAGAGCAGCTGATGAGGGACAGGAGGAGCCATCTGCGACCCCAAAGCTTTAATCCCAACCTGGAAAAGCCACCCAAGGTCGGGGTCTCTCCTGACTCTGAGGGAGCTGAGAATCCCCACGGCAGAGGGACTGGTGCTCCACATTGCTCCAAAGAAACCCCTCCCCTTCCAGCTTTACCAGCCTTGGCTTCCTTAAGTACTTCGCCAAGATATTCTTAGCCCTAAATAAACACTCAATTATTGCCTTTGGACCCGGGCAGGGCAGAGCCCTTTCCCTGGGCTCTGGGTTTCTCACTCCCCAGAGGCTGACTTGAGCATCTGGGCTTAGATTTGGGATTAAATACAAGGAGGTATTTATACATTATATCCTAATTTAGGTATGTTATATTTTATTATTCCTAGAGTTCCTGTGTCAGATCCATAAGAAATAAAAGCAAGTGAGGACTGGGAGCTGCTTCCCCTTAGTGATGCTTTTTTTATGGAGCTGGGAGCCTCCTTTTCAGGCTTCTGGGATTTCAACAATTTTGACTCCTTATCTAAACACTTTTCACCACAGCTGACCCGGCTGCAGCCCTGGGATAACTGACTAAAACAGGGTGGCAGAGGCTAAAATAAAACAAGGCCTAAAATAAGGATAGCAAGCTCCAGTTGCTGTTGCTCCAGCATCCTTTGGATGGGCTTAACAGAGCCTCTTCAATTCTTCAGCATCCCAGCAGCCCAATAAAACACAATTATTTATTTGGGCAAAGAGAAAAGGCATTTTGAGGAGGAGAATCGAGGAATGTGAGCTGCAGGATTGAAGTTTGTTCCCTAGGAAGGGGCAGAATGGAGGGAATTAAAAAAAACCCAGCTCCGGAAGGGGTCAGAACTCATCTGCTCCTCCCAAGAGCTGCCACATAGCTGTGTCAATTCACACTGCTCCAGATTGCTGAATATTTCACCAGTGACTCATGACATCCCCTTATTTTTTTTTTTTCTTTTAAAAAAGCCCAGATAGTCCCAACTGGGAACAAAGGAAACCATTATGCAGGATCAGATTGGAAGGATCCTAAGTATAATCCCAAAAGGAAAAGAAAGAACCCCAGAACTGACACTGGAGCAGCTCAGAGACTCCATTAAATTCAAAGAATCAAATAATCCTTGCTCCTTTGAGCAGAAATCCTTTTTATTTTATTTTAAATAATCAATCATTTGAGTTTCTAACAAAGCTAACAGTGAGCAAAGAGCAAGGTTTTCCTTCCTGGAAAATAATTCAACAATCTGCTGCAAATTCCAAGCAAAACTTACAGATACAATGCCCGGGAATCAGGAAAATGTCGAGGATTTGGGGGCAAATCCCAGCCCTGTTCGAAGGCAGCAAAAACCTGCTCATTTTAGGAGCTGAGGATTTGGGATTCTCCCCTGGGAGGGGGAGAAAAGAATCCAGCAGTAAAGGGATGGCTCAGAGGAGGAGGGAAAATCCCTGTCCCACAGCAGCCTGGGAGCCAGGACATGTCCCTGCACAGCCAGGGGACAAATCCATCCCTGGACACTTGGGGACAGCTGCTGCTCCAGGACAACAGCACCCACACCGGAGATTTCATCGCTTCCAAGGAGCTGCTGCCCCCCATCGCCACAAATCCTGGGAAAAAGCGACAAAAAAACCCCAGGGAACTGGGACAGGGGGTGGTGGGGTCCCTAAAAGGGCAGGTCTGAGGGTGCAAAGGCAACGCACAGCACCAGAATCAGTGGGATTCTCCCTGGGTTTCCCCAGTTGTCCCAAAAGCAGGTCCAGGGCACAAATTCTTCCTTGCTGAAGGAAAAACCCCATCCATGGAGCGAAAAAAAGCACAAAGCCTTTTAGGGCAGAGCCTGAGTGAGGCCCTGTCACCCTCTGACCCACATCAGTGAGACTGCTCAGTGTCCAGGGAATTTTTAGGAGCTCACCCTGACAGCGGGATCAGAGGAATGAGGTGAATCACCAGCTCCAGAGGCTGTCCTTGCTCTCCTCACATCCCACCCTGCCCACGGGGCTGCTCCCGTCCCATCCCGTCCCATCCCAGCCAGCCCGGATCCAGGAGAGCTTTCCAAGCTCCCCCCTCCAAAGCGGAGCGAGCATTTCTGGGTCACTGTGACATTTCGGGAAGTGTTCCAGCCCAAGTTTCGTTCCTGGCAGGAGCCTTGCCCTTTGAACGACTGAGGCTGAATGGAGGCTGGAATTTTGGGAGCTGTGGAAGCTCCAAACTCACACCCTCTCAGCAGCTCCACAGATGGAAATGGTGATGGAGCAGGACCCCATCTTCGGAACGATTCACTGAGAGCTCTTACAGGGAGCTGGGTTTAGGAGCAGCTCCCAAAACCCATAAATGGATGCAAGGTCTGTCCCTCCCACCCCCAGGCTCTGCTCTTTTGCACAAAATCCCGTTTTAAAATCATTGCAAGGCCCCTGGATTGCCTCAGCCCTCAGGGAGCACGTGGAGATGGACCGGCAGCAGATGGAAATCCCATCCAAGGAGTCTGCCATTCTTCCCAAGGAAAACCTTGGCACCTCCTCTGCAGGTGGAGCATTGAGGTTTTCCAGGACTTTTGACAAGGGGGAGAGGCTTTGAACCCAAAGAGGGCAGGTTTAGACGGGAAATTAGGAAGAAATTATTCCCCAGGAGGGTGGTGAGGCCTTTCCCGGTTTCTCTCCACTGCCATGGGACTCGCTCCTAAGCACAGGGACTCGGGTGCATTTGAAGGTGAAAAAGGATATTTCAACCTTTTATCTTTGCTCTGAAGAGTCCCACTGTTCCCAGACAATCTGGCATGGGGACAGCAGTTACATTTTCAAAGCAATTTGTAATAATCAACCACTTACAGCCCTGCAAGGCTTAATTAGGGCCTGAGCTTGCGGCACATGAAAATCAACAAGAAGCTTTGCAACCAGTTTTAATGGGGTGCAGAACAGTTATTCCTGCAAGGAAGCATCCAAAGCTGGCAGAATCATCTCCCAGAGAAGGGGAAGGAATAAAGGAGACCTGGCCTAAGAGCCTTGTCAGAGGCAGCGTGAGCAGCGGCCTCCTCCTCATGGCCTCTCTCAAAACCTCCCGAAAAGGAACAAAATTCACCAGCTAAACTGGGGTTTTCCTGCAAAAATCAACTCCCTGCAGCCCTCTGGGTCGTTTCATGTGGGTGATGGTCTCCCTGCATCCCAAGGGTGTCACTGGGGTGGGAATTGCACCAGGCTGGAGCCATCCTACACACTGCCAGAGTGGTGTCCTCCACCCAGGAAATCCCAGCCCATCCCTGTGGGATTTATACGGGATGCCAGCAGGCAGCCAGCAGCCTCCGTGGGTGTCGGGGCACTTTGGGAACAGAGTGAGCCACAATTCGGGTTTTTTTTTCCCCACTCCTGTGCCAGGGGAAGCACAGCAGGATGCTCCAGGACACACAGGAGCAGCCCACAGCCTTATAGGATAACCAACACCACATCTCTCGACACTTCAGGGGTATCAAAAAGGATCATGAAGCCACCTTTAAATGGAATTTTGTGCCCTGGAAAACGCCATGGCAAAGGATTCTGTTCCCTCTCAGCATCTTCCAGCAGCACTCAGGGAAAGTGGGAGATGCTGAAGGAACTGGAGCAGCATGTCCAACAACCACGGCTGGAGCTGTGGTGTGAGGACAGGGGACAAGAGGGACAGGCAGCATCTTTTATCTAGACCAAGAAATCTGGAAAAAGCAGCCAAAACAGACAAATTTTGGGAGAACAGGAGATACTCCAGAATAATCCCCTCTTCTCCAGCCTTCCCAGAGCCGTGCCCAGCCCTTTGCCGAGTGGCTGGGCCAGCCCTGAGCTTAATTAATCACATTAACGCAAGCACCTGCAGAATCAGCATCACTTCCAGCCCGCTAAATCCAAGCTGAAGCTCAGCCTTGCACATCGCATCACCACTTCAAAGGCAGCAAATCCCCCACGCCCAGGTAAGCCCGGCTGGGATGCTCCCAAAAACACAGGAATTCAGGAGTTAACGATTCATTTTCATGCACTGCGGGTTTTTCAGTTGTCTGCGGAGTTAATGGGAGCAGGCAGAAGTAATTTCATTTTTAAATATTTCATTGGGTGATTTAAAAAAAGCCCAACACTGAATTATTTCCAGCCCTATTCTGTACTCCAATATTTCGACACGGGGAGAGAAATGGAAAACCAATTATTTCCCTCAGATGCTTAAACCAACCAACTCGGAGCATTTAGTTCATATCTGATTCTCCTCAAAAAATACAGCCAGCAGGCAAATTTCAAATTAATACCTGCTTGACTTCATGAAAAGTGTTTCTGAAGCTTGTTTCCCAAAGTTTTCTCCAGAGCATTAATTCCTGAGTTTATATAACCCACACTGCACCACACAGGTGCTACTTTCATGGGCAGAGCAGGAGGAAAAAAGCCCAGAATTAACCAGAGTTTCATCCATCCTCAGCCCCCAAGATGCTGAGATGCCCTCAAGGGACGTTTTTGAGAGCAGGGAGAAATTCACCACTTAAATTCCCCATTCCCAGTGATTTTCTCACTTCTAATCCACATTTATCCGGCAGCTCTCGTTCCCAATTAGGTGTTTAAATGGATTTCTTTGTGAACATCACCAGGGAATGTTATTTTACTTTAGGCCAGTGGAGGTTTTTTTATAATAATATAGAATCTGGTGATCCCAAACATGCAGCAGAGGCTCACCCAAGCACAACATCCAGCTCCCATTCCTTTCCCGTTTCCCATTATAAATAAAACACGGGTACGGGGTGTATTCCCCTGCTGCCCACGTCCAGAAATGGCACATTTTGGTGGCTTTTTGCATTAAAATCCCGGGATTCCTCCCCACCCATCCCCCGGTTCAGGAAGAGGGTTTGTTCCCATTAACTGAGCACATCCAGAGGGATTAGGGCAACGCCAGGAAACTCCTGCTCGGCCTTGACAGAGCTTTGTGATCTCTGCTCCTCGGTCATTAGGGGAGAAAGGCAACCCCATCAACCCCCCCCGAGCGGCATCTGCATTACAAACAGCGCTCAGGAGCCAAATCAGGGCTAATTACCCAGCTAATTAGCCAGCTCCTCCCTCCCCATCCCACCTGCCATGGGATACGAACCTCTCCATAGGGATAGAAACCTCTCCATTAGGATAAAAATCCCTGTGATGGGATCCAAACCCCTCTGTGGGGATCCAAACCCCTCCCAGGCTGCAAAGCCGCCCCAAAAACCATCCCTCGCTACCGTTTCCAAGAGCTGATGGGCCTTTCCTCACCAATATCCCTATAAAATCCTGGCTTCATCTGCCTGGAGCCCACAGCTGCCGCAATGAGGTTTCAAGGGGGGACAGAGGGCTGATTTTAGGAAATTTGGGTCACAGCTGCATGTTCTTTCCCTTCCCTCCTCTCAGATATTCCCTATTAAACCGGTTACAAGGTGACTGGGACACTGGAAATATCTGCTGCATTTAGGAGCTGAGATGTCATTTCAGGTCTCCCATTATCCACCCAGCAGGACTCAAACCCAAAGATAGCATCTGAAAAACTGAAATATGCTCCTGTAAAAGCCAACAAGAAATATCCAAGATCCTCATCCAAAAAGCTTTCCCAGGACTCAACCCAAGCCTGGCCCAGACAAATATTTACATAATTATTCACATGGGTTTGTTTGAAATAAAGAGCCTTTTATGATCGTTACTTTGGCATCAAACATCTAATTAGGGGCCAATGACAGTTATAAAAATCACTGAGCTCTCCTTGTCAGTGCTGCTGGGGGATGTGGGACTGACGGCCCAGCCCTCCTGCTCCGCTGGGAAAATCCTGAGGGAACTGGGACAAGGGGATGGAGCAGGGATGGCTCTGCCTCCTCTGGGAAATGGAAAATTGATGGGCAAGGGGTCAGAAAAGCCCACTCGTGGCTGGTTCAGGCTGCGACCCTCGAATTGGCATTTTTGGGCCTCTCTGCTCCACACAGCAGCTTTTGGGATGAGCCTTTCGGGGAATTCCTGCAGCGCGCCCAGAGCAGACCCCGACTCTCAAGTCCCACACAAAATGTGACTGAATTCACTGATCTGAGCAAATCTTCAACACTTGAATCCCTTCGTGCTGAGTCTCCCGTGAGGACTTTCCCCTCCTGCCTTGTTCCAGTGAGTCCCTGCAAGTCCAGCCTCCAAACCCCATCACTGCCTCGGGTGCTGGTTCCTAAATCCCTTCCAATTTTGTGAAATCTATTTAAGAAGAGAGAAATCTCAGTATTCCCATCACTGCTTCAAGTGCTCGTTCCTAAATCCCTTCCAATTTTGTGAACTATATTTAGAAAGAGATAAAACATAACATTCCCGTCACTGCTTCGGCTGCTCGTTCCTAAATCCCTTCCAATTTTGTGAAATGTATTTAAAAAGAGATAAAAACTCAGTATTCCCATCACTGCTTCAAATGCTTGGTCCTAAATCCCCTCCAATTTTGTCAAATCTATTAAAAAAGAGACAGAACATTCCCATCCCTGCTTTGGGGGCTGGTTCCTAAATCCTTTCCAATTTTTATCTCATTTATAATAAATTTCACAAACTCAATATTCCCATCACTGCTTTGGGTGCTGGTTCCTAAATCCCCTACAGCTTTGTCAAATCTATTATAAAACAGATAAATCTCAGTATTCCCATCACTGCTTCAAGTGCTCGTTCCTAAATCCCTTCCAGTTTCGTGAAATATATTTAAAAAGAGATAAAACTCAATATTCTCATCACTGCTTCAAGTGCTCATTCCTAAATCCCTTCCAATTCTGTGAAATTTATTTAAAAAGAGATAAAAACTCAATATTCCCATCACTACCTTGCAGGGCAGGACCAGTGACCACATTTGCTCCCTCAATTTGCAGATGGAGCTCAGGAGGATTTGGGTCCCTCTCCCTCCCCACATTATTCCATGAGCTGGTGTCCAGCAAAGGATGGCTGAAAAATCCATAATCACTCTCTAAACAACCTTTTCCCTTCTTTTTTTTTCCCCAGGTTTCACTGCGCTCCTGAGGCTTTTTGGGGTGGGATTCATGGAAGTGAAGGCAACATTTGAGCACGGCTGGGGAAGGAGAGAAATGGAATTATCCGGGGTTATAAAGCTAAGCTGGAACAGCAAGAAAATTCCTCACTCCTCCTGCTGATCTTCCCACCCCCAGGATGGATGTGGAGAGAGGAAAATGGCACAAATGCTGCCCTGGGAGCTGAGGATTTCCTCATTCCTGGGGTGAGCAGTGCCCCCTTTTTCTGCAGGGAAGGAAAAGACTTTGTATTTTTGTCCCCAGGGCATCTTTTTGGGGCTGTAAGCAAAAAAAAAAAATCTTGGGCTGGGAAACACTGATTCCAGTTTATTTTTCCTTGCCTGGAACTGGTTCATGGCAGGACCTCTTAGAACCAGGTTTAAAGAGCTCAGCCATGACTTTGATCAGTCAGCAATGTAATATTTGCAGACTGAAATCCACAGCAATTTTTAGCATCTGTAGGATTAAAATGATTTTTTTTTTCTTATCCTAATACAAACATACTCCAAGTGCCCCCAGCAAATTATATTTCTGCCTTCTTATCTGCAAGCAGATAACTTAGATGATGTAGGGTCCCTTTCCTGATGCCCCCGGACCTAAAATAGTGCCAAATTTAAAAAGGAATTCAGGATTTTATTTGAGGAACAAGAAGTTCTCAGACTTCTGAGCTTCCAGGACACAGACAGCTACAGAGAAACTCTATGAAGAGCACAAAAGCAACACCTTGATGTGTTGGCCACTAAAAACTGGGTATTTTCCATTTTATGTTGCTTTTTGCTAACACTGAAGAGCCAGTTTGCCATCAGACAACTGAATCCTCTAAAGGGACACAAATAAACCCCAGCTCTGCAAATAAATCTGCTTTTAGAGGGGAGGTTTTGTGCAGAAGCCCAGCACGGCCAGATGCTCCCCCACAGAACTCTTCCGGGCCCTAAATCCCGCTGAGGAGGAATACGTGGCTCTGCTTTCCAACAACCCCAATTTGTTCCGTGGCAAATTCCTTAATGAGGCTGGCAGAACCTGGCCCTGAGAGATGGGCAGTGAAAAAAAAAAAAAAAAAAAAAAATAAAATTTTTCAAAAAAAAAAACACAAAAANAAAAAAAAAAAAAAAAAAAAAAAAAAAAAAAAAAAAAAAAAATCACATTTCTCTAAGAACACAGCACAAAAAACGTTCATTTTCAGGGTGCTGAGCAGGGAAATCACAGCACAGAGACCCAAACAAGATCCAACACAGCAACCTCGGGCACCTCCAGCAGCAAAACCAGCGCCCCAAGCTCCAGGGCTGAGGGATTTTGCTCCTGCGCCGAATTCTGCAGCCCCACAGGAGGGTTTTTGGCTCCCAAGGATCAACCCCGCAGCGCTGGACTGAGCAGCTTGGGGTCGATCTGTTCTCTGCCCGTGTCTTGACCACAGCACAAGCAGAGCCCACATCATTCTCACCCTTCCAAAGGGGGCAAAAAAGCAGCAGGTTGAAAACAGATGAGCCAAAAGCAGCGAAGAAATCACTAACCTGACACGGCAACCGCTTCTTAAACTGCTCTCTCCACAGCACAGGGCATATTTACCTTGACGTTATCCCTTTAATTGCTTGAAAGGCTCCCAAAATTTCCTGCTGAATTTATTTTCCCCTGTTCTGATAAGCAGGGTGATAACGGCAGTGGCCTGGAGCAGGGTCACAGGAGTCAGGGAGAGTGAGGAGAGAGTTCCTGAGCAGCTCTGACCGTCAGCCCTGCTGACCTGAGCAACCAATAAAGCTCTCCTTAATCACCCACGGTCGTCATTAAGTGGTAATTAAGCATGTGCTTTATCAACCTGAAACTGGGAAGTTTTTTCAGCCCCCAAAAGCATCGTCGCTTCCCCCCAAGCACCAGAAGCTGCCTCAGCATCCCAGCCTCCAGCAGAGCCCTGGGATGGCTCTGTCATTCCCTGGGGATGGCCACCGATGTCCCCATCGCCCTGGGACAGTTTTTAACACCACCCCAGGCGGGTGGAGCAGACAAGGGACAGGAACCTGCTCCCAAAATCCTCACAAAGCTGTCGTCACCTCCCTCCCTGCCCTGCCCAGAGCTGGCTGAGCCAAACTCACCTCCAGGTTTTCTCCTGGAGCAGCTGTGCAGCACCTCAGAGTGGGGTTTGGCTTTGGAAAACATCGAGGTTAAACAGGATACGACACTGTTCTCCCGTGCCAAGCACAGCCTGGCACTCAAAGGATCGTCCCAGAATGAGAAATCCCTTCCCAGTGCTGACTGGGGTGCTCTGGAAGGACAGAACACTTCAGGACACGGTTCAGTGGTGGGACTGGGAGGTTTTTTCCAGCCTAAATAGTTCTATTCCATGACAGCTGAGTCCGAGACGATTTTGGAAATCCAGCCAGCCCACAGCACCCTCGCTGCGTGTGGCAGGAGTGCCACAGGTCCCACCCCAAGGCAGCAGCACAGGCAGAGGGAGGAGAGGCTTTTAATATTGAAGCTGGATCTGCAGAGATATCGCAGAGAATTTGGCTGGCAGGACAAGCACGGCCTGGAACGGACGATGAAGGTGGCTGAGGGATGCTGCCCCAGCCTGGTCACTGAAAACAGAGCCGGGAATGCCTTCCCACCCAAATCTGCACCTGGGCGAGTGCCAGGGCTCTGATCAGCAGCAAAAAGGGGATGTGGAGTAATGAGATATTGATGAGGTGGGAAAACAGCTCAGCTGTGCCAGAGAGCAGATCCTGGCGTGGGCAAAATCAGCACCACTCCCTTGGAATCCCAACAGGAGGAGAAAATCACTGCAGGGAGAGATCCTCCACCTGCAGAAAGGTCTCAGCACGGACAGCAAGTGCACGAGGAGATGTCAGGTCCTTTGTTTGGAAAAGCAGCCAGCCAGGAGGAGGGAAGGTGCCACCAGCATGAATATTTTGATTTCAATGGTGACAGCAGCACCAATATATCCAGGGAGGCAAAAATTTCGGGGAGCCACACAAAGAGCTGGAAATACAATCTGAACTCCAGGTGTGCAACCCCACAAACGGGAAATATTTGGGAGGGTTTGGAGCCTTGAAATTAAGGTTCCTCCCAACCTGAACACCAGGTGTGCAGCTCCACAGACAGGAAGGATTTGGGAGAGTTTGGAGCCTTGCAATAGACGTTCCTCCCAACCTGAACTCCGAGTGTGCAACCCCACAAACGGGAAATATTTGGGACAGTTTAGAGCTTTGCAATTGAAGTTCCTCCCAACCTGAACTCCGAGTGTGCAATCCCACAGACGGGAAGGATTTGGGAGAGTTTGGAGCCTTGCAATTAAAGTTCTTCCCAACCTGAACCCAAGAGAGAGAAGATTTGTGTGAGCCAGGTAGGAATGGAGCTGATAAACTCCTCCAAGACTTCCCTCCCTGCAGGAAAAAAGCGGGGTCACAGGGAAACAAAAAGACGAGCGGGATCAAGTCTAATTAGAGGAGCGGGGAAAAGTGACAGCCACAAAAAGGGCAGGGGCTCTTTTCCTCCGGAGCAAAGGGTCCTTTGCAGAGCCTCAAAGTCCCAGAAGGCAGGAGAAAAGAGGTTCTTTGTGAGAGGGATGGGAAGCAGGGGCAGCTCAGAGGCATTACTGTACTTAGCACAAAAGAGAGGAACAATAGAGGGCAAAAGGAGATGGGGCTGATTATTTTTGTGGGGGTGGTAAAGCAAGGCAGGGCCGGGATAATGTTGGGACGATAAAAAAACGGCCATGAGGGAGGGGAAGGATCAGCCCAGAGAGCACTGGGAACGTGAGGGTAAAAATGGGGAAGCCTAAATTAGGCACGGGAAGTTCTCTGCTGGCATTTCCCCAGGGTGAGTGGCAAACTGAAATAACGCTGCGAGGTGTCATCAGAAAAGAGGGATAAGTGTGTCTGAGAAATGCAAGGGATCATTGGAAGGAATCATCCAGAAAAGCCCTTCCAAGGGCGTGGAATGAGGCAAAAAGGTGCAAAATAAACACACCGAAGCACAGGCAGGGTTACTGTTCCTGGGAAGCCTCTCAGCTCTGCCTCTCACCCGGGGGCTGCACAAAGTGCCAAGCAGCTCCCTGGAGCTCTGCAGAATTCCCAGAACCAGGACTGAAACACAGGAATTCTCTGTGACTGCTTCCATTGCCACGGGAGACTCGCCCACCTCAGTTCCAGGTGTGCCAAGAACTCAGAGCTTCCCTTCGGAGCTGTTTGAGCTGAAATTCAGTCCTGCCCTGACCTGGGCACCCAAATCCAGCATTTATCTCTGGAGCTTTGCCAGCTTCTGACCAGAGCAGCTTCTCCAGAACCCTGCCCAAATTCTGTAATTAAGGAATTATTATCACGGAATTATGGAATATCAGGTTCAAGGATCACCTAGTCCAAGCTTTTTTTGGATGATTCCTATCCCCAAAGAGCCTGAGGATTTATCAGGACATTAGCATGAATAAAAAGCACCACAACATCATTTCCTTACAGATAAGGAAGGGCGAAGGATTTGGGGCGGACACAGAACTCCTGGGATGTCAGGGAACAAGCAGGACAACTGCAAGGCCCTTCCCAGGGAAGCTGCCATGCACAGCTGGGAAGAAATCCAAGCCAAAGCTCATCTGTGACTCCCCAACCCATCCTTCCCTGGCAGCCATTCCCTCCCTACCAAGCCCAAACCCATTTTTCCCCATTAACAGCTGGCCCATCCTGCTGCAAATCCCGATCCTTCCCCTGCCTGGGGTCACAGTTTAGGGGTTGCTGTCAGCTCCTTCTTGGGGTTGTGGTGAAACTGAGGCAAGGCAACTCTGTCACTTCAGGTCTGGGAGCCACTCGTCCCACTGGGTTTGGCATTTGGGATAAATGAGGGAAGGAGCAGGCTTCCAGCATCTGGGAAAGCGCAGGCTGACGCTTCCAGTTGTTTGGGAACGGGGAGAAGTCGTGGTTGGTGTTTTTACACCCAGGGAGGGGAAGGGAAATGACACCTGCAGGCATCAATCCCTGCAGCCAAGGACAGCCCAGCACCACTCAGCACACGGACGAGCTACAGTGAAAGGAGAGAAATGAGGGAAGACGATATTTGGGAACCTGCAGACAAGGCAGATGCTGAGTTATCAGTGTATTTTATCCCACATTTTAGGAAGATTGATTCCTACGCGGAGCATTTTGATGTTCTCCTCATCTCTAAATAAGCAATATATGAACAACGTGGGACTGGGAGATACCAACAGCTTAAAAGTGATCTGGGTGCATTTTCTGTGCCCTCATTTCTAACCCAGGGGGAAGGGAGACTTTCCACAGCTACAGGAAAACAAATTTTGTCTTTAAAATGCAAAGAGGGCACTCAGAGGGATCCCTTCGTGAGCATGCTGAGAGATCTGTTCCAGAGCAGGGAGAAGGGAGAAATCATCCCAGAAAACACAGCATCAGCTGCATGCAGGACTCCAGCCTGTGAGAGTTTGGGCAGGACCCTGTCCTTTTCCATCCTGGTTCCTCCTGCCTGTTCCTGCCCAAACCCACCAGGACACGGATGGAAAAAAGATCCAGTGGTAAATCCATCACTGCCATGCACAAATAATAGAATAATTTGATACAACCCCCAGGATATTACAGGTCAAAGTCAGCTCAAAAGCAGCTCCTGCCTCACATCCAGCCCTTCCCTCCACTCCGGGAGCCTTTACAAGTTATTTCACCTCCAGGGCTCCCCAGTGATTATTCCCATCTAGGCCTGACTTCCCAGAAGGATTTTCTACATTTAATCCTGTGTCAACCGACCCTGCACAGGCCTGACCAACCTGCCTGCACCACGCTCCCTCCACTCTCATTCCTGGCTCAATAAAATGGGAAGGAAAGGGTGGAAAGTTCCCCCAAAAACGCATTTCTTGGGGCACTTTCGATGCTCAGCATCAGAGAACCCAGTTCAGTTCCACAGAAGCTCCCTCTCATCCCCCACATCTATTTTTAGCCTTTTCATTGACTAAAATTGATTTTGGGCATTTTGCCACCTTCAGAAAAATCATCAACCTGACCCCACAGGGTCCCAAATCCCACCCTGGGTTCCTGAGCTGAAGCAAAGACTGGGGCAGATTTCACTCCCCCAAAAGCAGATGGTTCGGCTTAATCCATAAAAAGCTTCATCCCAGGCCACAAAAACGGGGCAGCTCTGCTGCAGCAGCCGAGGCTCAGCTATTTCCAGGCTCGCAGGGATCGTGCTCCTTTTAGCAGCACGGCTGTTCATTATTTGGGATGGGCGTCCCCAGGGCAAGGAGGGCCCCGGCTTGTCTGGCCAAGGCTTTGGAGAAGGGAGCTGCAGGCAGGGAAGCACTGCTGGGTTCTCAGTGCCCCTCAGTGCGCAGAACATCTTCAACTCGTGCTCTGACTCCCTCTCAGAGCATCTCGGGGTTTATTGGTGTGGATTGTGAAGTCCCTTTGAGGAACCCAGGGTTCTTTATGGGTATTTCCAAACCCAAACCAAGCTCTGGGTTTGGCTCTAGTTCCTGTTTCACAGGAAAAAACTGGAGCAGTTTGGTGTTATCCCTGCCTGCTCCCCACTGCCATAAGAAATCCCACTGCCTTTTCCTACCCTGAATCCCACCCAGGACTGTAAAATGCTGGAAAAACTCCTCAAACCCCCCAGGCCTGTGGGCAGCGAAGAGCAGCACATCAAGAGCAGCAGCAGGAAGAGATGAAGGGAAGTTTTGTAATTTGGGAGTGATGATGCCGTGCAGAACATCTTTAATTCCTGCTCTGACTCCATCTCAGAGCACCTTAGGGTTTATTGGTGTGGATTTTGAAGTCCCTTTGTGGAACCTAGAGTTCTTTATGGGTATTTCCACACCCAAACCGGGCTCTGGGTTTGGCTCTGCTTCCTATTTCACAGCAAAAATCTGGATCAGTTATCCCTGCCTACTCCCCATTGCCTTTTCCTACCCCGAATCCCACCCGGGACTGTAAAACGCTGGAAAAACTCCCAAAAACTCCTGTGGCCAGCGAAGGCGGCACGTCAAGAGCAGCAGCAGGAAGAGATGAAGGGAAGTTTTGTAATTCGGGAGCGACGATGCCGTGCTGCTTCCCTGCCCAAATCCCCAAAGCCAACAGAGGCTGCTCCCGGCCCTGGATCCACCCACAGCTCCACGTAGACGGCTCCTGCACCAGGGCAGCGCTGCAAGAGCCTGAGGCACAGCCAAGGAGCCAAAAAAATCCCATTTCTGCCCCACCACGGGGCCCCGGGCCAGGGCGAAACTCAGCCTCAGCGTCAGAGGGTCGGAGCAGAACCCTGGCCCGTGCACAGGGATGACTTCCAGAGTCACTGAAGTTGGGAAAGATCTCAAGGATCATCGAGTCCAAGCCCTTGGAGGAGAATTCCCAGCACAGAGAGCACGGCTGCGTTTGGAATCTGGGAAGTGCCACATCCAGCATCCTTGGGAACGGCCCAGAGGCTCTGGAGCAGCTCGGCTCTGCTCTCCCATCCTAGGGGTGAGAGGCTGATCCTTCCCAGGCTTTCCCAGTCAGCCCCTGCTGTGGGAATGTCTGTGGTTGGAAAAGCGTGTGCCTGCTCCCCCCTCCCAGCCTCACAGACAGCAGCCCCCACAGCTTCCTGATATAGCTCCTTAATTAAACAGCTACAAACCGGGAAAAATGGATGTTTCCAGAGCAGATATGGCCCTCATTGTTTTGCTCTTCTGCATCCTGCAGGGATTCAGGATTTGAAGGCGGGGGGGAAAAAAAAAGCTGGAGCGAGTTCGGGTTTGTTCGCTCCTCCTCCCATCCCAGCTCCTGAGGTCAGCAGGGAAAGCATCCAAGAGTTGCAGAAAAGACAGATTGTTTTAATTTAAACACTTGAGAGAGGCAGAGTGAGGGACTCTCTCCCCCCCGAGTGCACAGGACGTGATAATGTGCCTCTCCCGATCCCGGCGAGCCCTGGTGAGAGAACATTCCTCGCAGTTTTCCGATCGGATCCCGAGTGCCAGAGGGATAAATCCGCTTCCCCCTCCCGGCCTGGTGGCTCTCCTGGAGCACAGACACCACGAGGGGACTCTGAGGGACCTGCCTTCCCTGTCACACCAGGCAGGGGGAATGAGGAGAACATCAGGATGAGCGTTTGGGTCTCAGGGCGAGCAGTGCTGATCCTTCCAGGAATCCACAGCTTTCCACCGAGCAGCCCCCAGGCAGCAGACGCTGTATTCGAGGCACGGGCAGCCTCGTATTTTCCAGGGAAAACCCTCCAAGAGGCATTTCCAGGGAGGCTCCTGCCCTGCCTCAAGGAATTCCCATGGAATCACACCCCGGCTCTGCTCCCACCACCTCCCTGCCTGTCAGCAGCCAAACTCCTCCTCATCCTTCTGCAGAAATCCTAAACTTCCACGGGATACCAGCACAGAGGTTATAAACCTAAATTTTCACCCCACAACCAGGCACAGCCCCCTCAAAATCAGCCCCAGCCCTCAGCCAGCTCTGCTGTCCCACACCTCTCCCCGCCTGCCAGCAGCCAAACACTCCTCCCACCCCCTCATCCCTCTGCACAAATCCTAAACTTCCACTGGATACCAGCACAGAGGTTATAACCCTAAATTTCCACCCCACAACCAGGCACAGCCCCCCCAAAATCAGCTCCTGCCCTCAGGCAGCGCCCCACCCATCACCCTGCCAGCCCAAACCATTCCACGGTCCTGTTGCATCACCAGCAAACGAGTCCCAGTTCCCAGACATTCGATATCCACTGGAATTCCGGCGGAATTTTTGGCCACCTCGGATCAAAGCCGAACTGGCAAATTCGTTTGCAAAGTTGTTTATGGAAATTAGCCCTGATTAGAGGGACGAGGAAAAGGGTTGGCTTCGGTTCTCTACTGAAGGTGGGTTTTGAATGTGCAGAATGAATCAGGATCAGAGAAATATCTATTTTACACCAGCAGAGTGACTTCAGAACTGAAAAATCCACTGGCTAGAAATCAAAAATTTCAATATTCCTCTGCACTTTCAGGGTTCAAACGCTGCCAAAACCCCAAAGGAGTGCTGGGCAATGTGCAGGGGGTTGCTGTGGCAGCACACCACGACCCCAAATGCACTGGGGCTGTTTCCTTGGCAGGACAGGGAAAAAGCAACGAGCCAAATCGATAAACCCAGAGGAGGGCGTGAAAAAAAAGGAAACTCACAGGTACGGGAGCCCAGGAGTTAAACTCCACCCTTTTAAAAAAGCATTAACAAGCCCTGAACTCCTTCCGTGCCCTGGCCGCTGCTGCTGTTCCAGGGCAATTACAGCAGCAATTAAAGGGAAAAGCTCTGGCCAGGTCCCCATCCCATCCCATCCCATCCCATCCCATCCCATCCCACCCACTTGGCACAGCCCCTCCAGATCCCCACCCCTTCCACACGTGCAGCCCACGAGCCACATTCCACCTTCCCAGGGCTCTGCCAGCGCCTCCCCAGCTGCCTGGGGCTTCTTGGATCGGGCTCTGGGCAGGAAATTTAAAAAGCTTCATTCACCAAACGGGCATTTGCAAATGGGCCGGGCAGGGCACGGGGCCACGCTCAGCTCCAGGTGCCCTGGGATCCAGGGGTGCCACTGCTCCAAGCCTTCCCTGGATGGCGCAGGGACGGAGGGGGACCCCACTGCTCAAAGCGCACCCCTTTTCTCACCGGAATTTCAGGGATAATCATGGAATCACACAATGGTTGGGGTTGGGAGGGAGCTTAAAGCTCATCCAGGGACCCCGCCCACTGTCCCAGGGTGCTCCAAGCCCCGTCCAACCTGGCTTTGGACACTTCCAGGGATCCAGGGGCAGCTACAGCTGCTCTGGGCACCCCGTGCCAGGGCCTCACACCCTCACAGGGAACAATTCCTTCCCATTCTCCCATCCAGTCCTGCCCCTCTGGCAGCTCAAAGCCTTTCCCCCTTGTCCTTGTCCCTCTCCAAGGCACTGTCCCTGAGAGCCCCTTCACCCCACCCTTGCTCTAAAAGCAGAGGAAAGGTGATTCTGGGTGAGCATTAGGAATTTCCATGTGGATTTGGAGGAATTGTTTCCTTCTGGGCACCAGTGGCTGCACAACGAGAGCTACCAACCCTCCCCACCCCAGCTCTGTGTTTTGCAAGCCAGCAGCATGGAGCACAACTTCTCCAGAGCATCACCCGGAGTTTCCGACCAGATCCCACTGCAGCTCCAGCTGCCAAAGCCGAGCTCCAGCCCCTCGCTGGGTTTTTTAGGTGCTTGAACAACTCCAGCAGATCCCAGACAAGATTTCCTCCCGTAACTCCCTGCGAGTCCAGCGAACCAGAGCAGCCTGGCACCAGCTGAAACACCTCACTGGGAAGCTCCTCTTTCCCATTTCTCCTGAGCAGAATGACACTTGTGTTCCCTGTGACTCATCTCCTTGACCTTTCCATTCACTTTTAATGGTGCAAGCTGGAAATAAGGGCACCCAAACAATGCTTTCATTATTCAGCTGGTGAACTGCAGCCCCCTGAGCAGATCTCTCCCCTGCAGCGGACAAGAGCATGCAGAGTAGGTATCTCATTCCAGCACATCCAGGAGGAAAAAAAAAATAAAATAAAATGGCACAAACCCTCTGCTTAATTCGTATTTGAGAGTTGAACGAGTGGCAGCAAAAATCCCTGGGTAAAACGCTGCGGGAGGATGAGAGATCCTGGGAAACTGGCAGTGTCATCTCCAGGAATTCAGCTGCAGTGAATTCTTACTCCAGTATTGTCTTGGAAACAAAAAAGGGGGTGGAGGGAGGAAAAGCAGAGGAGGAGAGGCCAGCCAGGCTCATGAGCTCAGGCAGAGCGTGGCTCCTTCCTGAATTTCTTTGCTCACAAGCAGCAGCTCCAGCAGACAGGCACGAGAAACACGAAATCTGGTCCCTAAATCTGACTCCAGCAGACCCCTCAGTGACCTCTCCTTTCCCAGTCAGCTCCTTCCCGAGCCCTGCAAACTCCCCTCCTTTGAAAGTGAGAGCAGAAAAAAAAGGAAAGAAAAGGGCTTGAAGGAGTTTGCTGAAAAGCTGAGCCCAGGAAACGCTTTTTACTTTATTTATTCTGAAAGAATTCACATGGCCCTGGCTGCAGATGCACAGCTGGATCCAGGCAGGGATGGCACCCCGAGCTGACAGGGAGATTGAGTTGAGTTTAGGCAAATATGTATTAATAATATGTATAATAAATAAATTTAATAATAAATGTTTATAATATAAATTTAAGGTAAGACAACTCCGCTGTTCATCGAGCTGAAGGAGAACAAGAGGCCCCCAAACATCCATCCCATCCCTCTTTAGGAAAACAGGGTGCTCTGCTCCTTTGGTAACATCCAGACCAGAGCAAAGCTGGCTCTGAGCAGAGCAAAATTAAAGTTTGGCCTTTAAACCTTTTTCCCAGTGACTCCAGAGCAGCAGAGCATGGGAGACTTCCCAGGAAATCCAACCTCATTCCCAGGGATGGCAGAACCCTCAGCAAAACACTGGAATTCCTTTCTGCATCGGGAGAACAGCTGGATGTCACCACCCCAGGCAGGTGACAGCAACTCAGCCCCCAAACCCCAGTTCATCCCCATCCAGCACATCCCACTCCCATTCGCACCCCAAAAAGGGCTTTTTTTTTTCCCCAGTAAACTGAAGGATTTCTGTGGCTGCCCAAGGGATCCTCTGCTCCAAATTTCCATGCTAGATCTAATCCAAAGGGTTCTGAGAGTAGCCAATAGAACAGCACGGTGGTCTTGGTATAACCTGTAAAAAACCTACCCAAACCTAAAGACAAAATCTAAATCTCCTGGATTTGCTGTGAGAGGCACTGGTGCAGCCCAACAGGAAAAAAAAAAACCAAGGAAGAAAAGCATTTTTAAAATAAAAAAGCATTTTTAAAGATGAACCCCAGTTCATCCCCATCCAGCACATCCCACTCCCATTCGCACCCCAAAAAGGGCTTTTTTTTCCCAGTAAACTGAAGGATTTCTGTGGCTGCCCAAGGGATCCTCTGCTCCAAATTTCCTTTATAGCTCTAATTCAAAGGATTTGAGACCAGCCAGTATTACAGCACGGCAGTTTTGGTATAATCTGTAAAAAACCTGTCCAAATCTAAAGACAAAAATCCAAATAACCTCCTGGATTTGCTGTGGGAGGCACTGGTGCGGCCCGGCAAGAAAAATAATATCCCAAGGAAGAAAAGCATTTTTGAAGTAGAAAGAATCAACCACCAACACAACCTGAGGCACACGGGTGGAAAGAGACTCCTGGAACTCTGAAAACACAGATTTTATTGGCACATCGGCAATAAAATCGTGTTAAAGCAGCACCTCAATGCCAGGTTCCACACAGGGATGCAGGATCAGCCCCCAGGACATGGGAAATCTAGAGATTTGCCTGAGGGCTGGGAGAAAACTCACAGCAGAGGTTAGGAACGAGCCCTGATGCAGCTTTTCCGCTCACTCAATCTCCAAACTCTCCTTTTTCTCTCAGGCTTATTACACAAACCTGAAAAAAAACTCCACTGTAAATACATTAATCCCATTTTCCTCCTTTAAAAAAAATGACGTCTCATCACTGTGAAAGCTTCCAGATGATGTTAAGAATCCTCTTGGCTTCTGGAAAGTTAAAAAAAAAAAAAAAAAAAAAAGAGCCCAGACTTGGAGCAACCGACCTCAAAAATGCCTTTTGTGTAGCTCCTTCATTTATTTATTTTAGTTCCACAGATTTTTCCAGACACGTCCACAGAGAAACCACGACATCATTTGGATGCTTCAGTCAGTGCTAGGCTGGATTTCAAGAGCCTTGGGACTTGCCAACAGCAACCAGTGGTTAATTATACCACGTTGCCAACCCAATTTTTTCCATATAACATTAAGATTTCAACAAAATGTTTCCATTCTTTCATGTCTCAACCTTTTTAATTTTTTTTTTTTTTTTTATTCCCCTGGTTTTGCTCATTCTCCCCGTCCTCGGCGTTGCTTTGTTTCACACAAAGGTTTAATTGTATTTTTAAGGACTGAAAATCCAGTCCCTATCACATCAGATGTAGCGGGAAGAGTGAAATATTTGATATAAAGGCCAGGGTGGAAGTGAAGAAACTGCTCCCAAGGAAGAGAGGAGAGCAAAGGAGAGGGAATTCACTGCCTGGATGAACAACAGCTGGAAGAATGGAAGGTAAAGGCAGCACCAGGATGGAGAAAAAAATTGTATTAAAGGTCTGAAAGTTGGATTTTGGTGCTTTGGTCAAATATTTGCACCCACAAAGCTGCGAATTCAAGACAGCACTGGGCTCTGCTGCTGCTCAAAGCACAAGAGCCAAACTCGTTCCTGGGACATGGGGAGGCTCTTCCTGCTCTGGAAAGCACAAGGCAGTGTCCACCTGGAGGGTTTTCCTGCCAAAAAATCTCTTAAAACCTCCCCAGAAAGCCACCATGGCCTTAGCAGGGAGTAAAACCCTCCCAAACTTCAGCCTGCTGTTACTGACTTCTCTGTGCACTCCAGAGGGGTCAGAGCCAGAGGGAAACCCAGATTAAAAGGGCACTGAGCAGTCCTGATCGGAGAAAGGAGGGAGAAAGGAGAAAGGAGAAAGGAGAAAGGAGAAAGGAGAAAGGAGAAAGGAGAAAGGAGAAAGGAGAAAGGAGAAAGGAGAAAGGAGAAAGGAGAAAGGAGAAAGGAGAAAGGAGAAAGGAGAAAGGAGAAAGGAGAAAGGAGAAAGGAGAAAGGAGAAAGGAGAAAGGAGAAAGGAGAAAGGAGAAAGGAGAAAGGAGAAAGGAGAAAGGAGAAAGGAGAAAGGAGAAAGGAGAAAGGAGAAAGGAGAAAGGAGAAAGGAGAAAGGAGAAGCCTTTGATGGCATCACCCCCCTCGGGCTGCTGATCCAAGGGGAATCCCCTTT
This sequence comes from Rhagologus leucostigma, assembly GCA_013397725.1. Classification (NCBI taxonomy): domain Eukaryota; kingdom Metazoa; phylum Chordata; class Aves; order Passeriformes; genus Rhagologus; species Rhagologus leucostigma. Next base: position 1,599,222 of record VZTD01004397.1, read on the forward strand.
TTTTTGGGAACAGCACCTCCCACACCGTGCCAGTACTGCTTATATCAACCAGCCTTGCCATATATCCAAGAGAACGGACACATTTCCCCACAAAACAGAGGCCAAAATCCAAGAATTTTCACGGGAACATCACCCTGAACTCCAGAAGCTCCGGTGTGCACATCCCCCTGATTTTTCTGTGGGACCAATCCTGCAGATCAAATCTGACCCAACTCCAGCAGCTGACTGTTCAAGGCCTCAGCATTCCCAAAATTATCCTGAACAGCAGCAATATCAGAGACCCACAGCAGAGTCCTAAATATGTGATGGGAAGTCTATGCTAGATAAAAGCATGGAACAGAGGGGAAGAATTCTTCCCCTGCGTGAAAAAAAGCCTCAGGTGTGTTTTGGGGTGTATTCCTGGTTTATTTCCCAGAGAATTCTTCTCACTTCAACCAGCACTTCCCATTTACCAAAATCTAGGTGTTGCAAACTTACAACCACGTTTTCCACAGGGCCCAAATAGTATTTTATACCTTTCTCTGCAAAATAAACCATTTTGTAGAACAACGGCTGCATCCTGGGGGTCAGACTCCGGCTAAACTCACCAGGCAAGAGCGTGGACAGAGGGGATGAAATGCCAAATTCATCCTGGTAACACGGCACGGATTTCTCCTGTCCTAGGGGCTGCTGCACTTCAAAGCAAAATCCCGTGACAGCAGAGCACCAGCTCCAAATGGAACTGCTCTTCCCAAAGCTTCTGGAAAGACCTCAGAGCCCCTTCGAGTGTTGACAAGAAAATTTGTGAGGGGCTCTGGACGAGGGGGAATGGCTTTAAATGGACAGAAAGTAGGTTTGGAGTGGATACTGGGAAGAAATTCTTCCCTGTGAGGGCGGTGAGGCCCTGGCACAGGGTGCCCAGAGAAGCTGTGGCTGCCCCTGGATCTCTGGAAGTGCCCAAGGCCAGGCTGGACAGGGCCAGAAAGCCCCTAAATTCCTGTGAAAGCATTCCCAGCTCTTTGCTCCCTGCAGTTTTCCCAAGTGCAGAATCCCACGTTTACACAGGGACCGGCATCCCTCCACCACCACTTCGGGAAGGACGTCCCCAGCACCCAGATCCAGAGGGAGCAGGTCCAGGGATCAGGACACGAGACAAAAAGCGATGACTGAAAGAATTAAAGGCCAAATTTAACTCCCCAGCAGACAAACCCCTTGGAGGGAAGAGCAGTTTCCTGGAAAGCACTCCCAGATTATTCCTGAAGTCCAGACAAAACTCAAAACATCTATAAACGGCACTTCACGCTGGGCACGTTCCGCAGGAATTCCTCCTGCTCCTCTGTCTCATCTCAGAGATCAAATCTCACTCAAAGCAGGTGTGAGAACGCAGATCCTGGGGACAGGCAGGGAAATGGGGCCTCAGATGGACAGACAGCACCAGGAGCTGACCACAGCCTCAGGGGCAGAGGAAAAGCAGCCGGGCACGCGCTGCCAAGGCTGGTGGGGACAGCTCTGTGCCACTCAGGGCCCCTGGGACAGCGACGAAAGAAGAAAAGCAGAAAATCTCCTTCAGAATAAAGCTGTGATTTGCTGGGGTTTAATTGGCAGGGTGGTGTTCAAAGGCTGAACTCCATCCCGGAGGTCTTCTCCAGCCTCAGGGTTTCTGTGCTGGCCACTTGCTGCAGCCACACGCAGGGAAGAGGAACCCAAATTAACTCCCCTGGGCACCCCCAGGTAAATCAGGGTCCCACCTCCACAGCAGCATCACACAGAGCTGGGAGAGCAGATATCTGAGTTCTGAGAGATATCAGCACAACCCCGGCAGTGCTAGCACCCTCAGTTCACCACGAGATTTGCTCTCTAATTCAAAAAGGAATCAACCTGAAAAATCCATCTCCAATTCCAAATCATGAAGGGCAGGGACAGCACCCATGTAAAACCAGGACAGCACCATTTAAAATAAAGATTCGCAACCCCTTTCCAGCCCCTCCTGATTTCTCCTAGGGCAGACAACATTTGTAAGCACTACAAGCAACACCAAGACAGCTTTTTGAAATTAAACTTGCCATTAAAAACATGTTTTGGTCAGAGCCAGGTGAGCCCTCACTGCTGTCCCTCTGCGCACACCAAAAATCAGCCACTCCTCATCAGAGCTACCCCAAAAAGATGAAATGGGATTCCTCCCATTCCCAAATTATAACTCTGGAGGGAGCTGACAGGACCAGCTCCTCACCGTGAGCCTGAAATCAGGGAATGCTCAGCACAGAGCTTCCCTCCTGCCCCCTGGAAGAACACCACCAGACCTCTGCCATCCCCTGGCCGGGACATGTCCCACAGCTGGGTGCTTTTAACTTCCAAATTCCCATTCCAATCTGGCAGCGCACTGACAGCATAATCCAGGTTTTACAGGGGAAAATCAGATCTGCCATCAATTCCAGACTTATAAAGTCAGATTTCTTCTTGTAAAACAATAGCAACACTTTTGATTGGCAAAGTATTTAAAAAAAAAACCCGCTTTTAACTGGCTGGATAAAGATTATTTTTTTCTTAGCTCGTTTGGGTGACTGGGGAAGAGCCAAGGGGAGAAGCAACAGCTGGTAACAGGATACTGCATAATTTCCAGCATTTTTATTTTAAAGGCCGTGCCATGGATCCTCATTACACTCTGCCACTAAAGGAAACTGCTGCAGCCAAAAAGTTTCACCCAGAAACCCGATTCGGCTTTTATAGGGATTTGTAGAAGCAGAGACGGGCTCCAACTTCATCTGTGGGTTAGATTTTGGTGTGACATCATCTGTGCAAATTGGGAAAATCTGAGCTGGATGGGCAGTGGTGGGAGGCAGCTCAGTTCATGTTGCCTGTGACATTGTTATTTCCCTATTTTTGGCTGGAAATCCTCTGTGCCAGGTGCCATCCCACAGATTGCAGGGAAGTTTTACCTCTCCGCACAGAGAAACCGACTATAATGAAACTAAAACATGCTCTGAGCTGAAAAAAAAAAACCCCAAAGACAACGTGGAAAAGTTGAAAAAAAAAAAAAAGCCATAAAGAGCATTAGTCAATGCCATCAGCAGCCCCAGCCGACTCCTCCCTCATCCAAATTATGTGATGTCCTATTAGGCGGCTCATTAGGAAAACTCAAAGCCTTTCACCACAAGAGTCATTCCTCAGAGCTGTGCGCTGGCCCCACAAAGGCTCCCAGCCACCCCTCTGCTCCGGCAGCTGCCCCCAAAAGCTGTTTAAAAAGTTACCTGGTAACTTTAAAAAGGAGTTTGGGAGCTGTCTGAAGGATAAACGCAGACAGGGAAATGCCTGGGGATGCTCTGGAAGCCTTAAAGCGTCAGCATAGGCAAAAGCGAGGGGAAAAAAAAAATCTGTTGTTTTTCCTTTGAAACAGAGCGGTCTGGTGATAATTCAATTTTCAGCTGACACAAAGTACCCGAGCAAGCGGCCTGACAAGAGGAGCTGGTGTCATTCCAGTGCTCTGCCGGCTGGAAAACGCCTCCGAGAGCCCAATTCCTCTGCAGGACCAGCTCTGGGATCTCCCACTGCCCCGAACTTCCCCTGCTCGAGAGGTTTTACTCATCGAGCAGCCACTGCTTTTCCATCCCGCTCAGCCTCCACAAGCAGAGCCTTAATGGGAGCATTCCTCCAACGCCCACCTCTTCTTCCTTAAGGTCATTTGAAGAGCCCAGAAATGCAAATAATTCGCAATCCCGCTGCTCTGCGCACAGAGCCCCGCTGGTGTTTGTCCTGGTAAGGCTCAAACCAGCCCCGCACACCCCACTGCCGGCGCTTCCCAGGGAAAAAACACCCGGAGAACACAAAACTCGGGCAGGGAAGCTGAATCCCAGACAGCCCAGCTCCTCAGGGGCACTTCTCGGCTTCTCAAGTTACCCTGAAGAACTCGAGTTTAGCTTTTCGGATCTCAAAGCTCAGCCCCGGCCAACAAACCCTGCTCCGCGCTCGTTCCCCCGCAATCCAACACGAACAGAGCTCGGGAGCGCCGATGCCTCCAAGAGCCCACTACCAACCGGGAAAAGGCTCTGCAAACACCCAGAAAACTTTTCCAGCAGCCCCACAGGCTCTCCCTGTGCCGTGGCATTTCCCAGCCCAGCCGGGGGAAGGCGGACATTCGGGAAAGCAGAGCTCTGGAAACGAACTGCACGACCCCATAAGGGAAACAGGAGCGTGTTCAGTCCCTCTTCTGCAGGATTATGGAAAAAAAAAAAAATGACATTCCAGTGGTTTTCTGTGCTGCTGCACATCTGGAACGTCAGAGCTTCCTCCTGCCGCACTCGGCAAGCCCCAGTTTTAGGGAGAAACCCTGCAGGATTGGGGTTGGCGAGGGGGCAGCGAGCTTCGGGGTCCCCGAGCAGCTCCGAAGCTTTTGTGTCCCGAGCTTTGATGTGCTGAGGGAGAGCAGATTCCTGCGGGACCAAAAAAAAAAAAAACCAAAAAAACTTTCTGCTCCTCAAGGAGGAGGAACTACGCAAGGCCGGAGGTTTCCAGGGCACTAAATATACATTCACATACATATCCCACAGCGGTATCTAAAGAACCAGAGCCTCCACAAACT
>VZTD01004397.1:1604546-1659560 GCA_013397725.1 Rhagologus leucostigma
CCTCCTCGCTTATTCCCCGCGTTTTTCCCCTTCGGGATCGGGAAGCGGAGGGATGGATGTCCCCTCTGCTGCCCGGCGACAGGGAAGGGCTGGAGCTGTGACAGGAGGTCGGGGTGGGGTATCAGGGAAAGTTTTTACACCCAGAAGGTGGCCGGGTGCTGAACGGGCTCTCCGGGGAATGGTCACAGCCCCAAACCTCAGTGACTCCTGCGCAGGGTGGGATTCTTGGGTCAGGATTGGGCTCGATCCTTGTGGGCCCCTTCCAGCTCAGGATATTCTGTGATTCCATGAGATGGGGCACGTGGAAGTGTGGAAAACGCAAGGATTTGGCAAAAAGAAGCGCATGCAAAGGGTAAAAGTGCAAACAAGGACTGGAAAGGGAAGGTGCTTCCCAGGCTAGCTGGGAGTTGGGGTGGAGAATCTACCTCCGGCAGGGAAGCAAGGAAAGGGATGGAGAGCTGCTGGTCCTGGGGCTCTTTCTCTCATTGTCACTCAGTTTCCCCCTTCCCACACCAGTGACAACTGATAAATCACACTGGTAGAACACCAGCTTTAAGTGTTCTGGCACTGCGGGGCAGCAATATCAGAACAGTGCTCAGGGCTGGAACTGGATCATCTTTAAGGTCCCTTCCAACCCAAGCCTTTCTCTGATTCCAGAGAAAAAAACCCAAAAACTCCCCCACACCAGTTCCTTTCCTACAACATCCCCATCCCTGAAGTCCCAGGAGAGGATGACAGATCGCACTGCAGGACTGGGTGGCCCACCATGCTGCAGACCCCTCTACAACACCAAAATCAGGTTAAATGGAGACCAGAGAAGGAAAAACAACAAAAATCCAGCTCTTTCCCTCAAATAAATGCTTTGAAGACACTTGCTGGAATCAACACTTGCTCTGTCAGTGCCATCAAAGGTCTGAACATCACTGCTGGCATCACTGATGTCCCATCCAGGTGACAGTCCCAGCTCCTTTAGCGCTAATTTTTCACGGAGCAGCGCTGTCACCTCCAGCCCCATACCCTGGGGCCACACCAGAGCGTCCCAGCCCTCTCCACTCTGCCTGCTCAGCAGCAGCCTTGAGGCCTTCATCATCCACAGGGGGGGAAAAAAACATTGCCGTGAATGAATTCACGCCCTCTGCCCACCCTGGGCTCCAATTTCTTTGTGGGTTTGGTCACTCAGCACTCAAGGACCTGGGCAGTCACCAGATACCCTATCCCGTACAAGGAGGACAGGGAAGGAGTTTGGGGTCGCTCATCCCATCCCAGATTTTGGCTGCCTGATGGAAGAACTCGGCACCATGATGAGTTTTAGCCATAAATCCTTGACCCGGTGGAATGAGAGTTACGCGGATGGATAATCAACATCAAACACACCAAAACCTAGAAGGACAGGAGGCCAAACCCCCAGACCAAGCAGTGGGAAAGGGATGCTCCCAGCCCTCTCAGGCTGCAGCCTGGGAAGGTTTTCTAAGGATTCAGTGGGGAAGAGCTGTAGGAAAGCCCTCCCTTTCCGTCTGAACCTGCTGAGGTACAGGGAGGCTGGGAGCAGGGGGAAGGTGAAACTGGAAGAGCTGGAGCCTGAGCCACACGCAGGAAGAGATTCGCCGCTGACAGAGCCTTTCAGCAGGCGGAGGTGAGAGGCAGAGTGGCTGCGAGCCCCGGGGCAGGAGCAGCACAGCACGTGCCCTGCGCAGCTGGGGACGGTGCCAGTGGCACTCCTGGGCAAATCCCGCGGATGAAAACTCCTTCCAGGCCTGCCTTTCATGAGTAACCAGGTGACTGGAGGCTGGCAGAGAAATCACGCCGTGCTCCATCGCCAGGAGGAGCCCGGAGGCCAAGTCCTGCAGGGCAACACCTGCACGGCCCCGCAGCCACCTCTGCCCGGCACCCGCGGGGTGGAGCCCGGGACTGACACCGTCCATCCTCTCTCCTGCTCCAAAAAATCCTGGACTGACACCGTCCATCCTCCCTCCTGCTCCAAAATATCCTGGGATTGACATTTTCCATCCTCCCTCCTGCTCCAAAATATCCTGGGATTGACACTGTCCATCCTCTCTCCTGCTCCAAAACATCCCAATATTCCCAGCTGGGCCTTCCCACAGAGGAGCTGTTCCACACCATGATGGAGATCCTTTCTCTCTCCCCCTCCACGTGTTCAGACCGTGAAGTATCCCAGGAATTTGGATATGGAAGCAGGGTGGTGAAAGCACCAGCAGAGCCTGTGGGTTGCAAATCCCCTTCCCATGTCCCTTGGGGTTGGAACTTGATGATCTTTAAGGTTCCTTCCAACCCAAATCATTCTATAATCCTGTGATTGCCAATAATCCCTTCTTATTATGACACCAAAGCAATCACTCAGTCCAGGATTTCCCTGGGTGTCTGCTCACACTGCCAGGTGTGGGGTCCCATTTCTGCCCCAAATGCCAGGATCCTGCGGCTTCTCATCCCAGATTTCTGCCTCATTGTTCGGGAATGAGCCCCTGGTTTGGGTCGTCCAGCAGCAAGAGAAAATCCCAAACAGCCGGACACCAACCCCAGCCGTTCCCTGCCCTTCCAGAGGCACTCAGCTGTGGGAAGGGGATGCCTAAAGCACCGAAAACACGGCAAGACAAGGAAGTTAAAGCAGCTCAGAGCAGCAAACTCCCACTCCACCCTTTTTCCATGCTCCAGCCTGACACCAGATCAGCCAAACCCGGGCCTGGATCAGACGCAAAGTGGAAAACCTGGCCCAGGGAGCTTCTGCAGAGCAGGAAGTCTGAGTTCCCGGTTGCTTCCCAGGCGATTCGGGAGCTTGCACAGACCTGTTTGCCCCTCCTCAACAACAACAACAGAAACGCAGAAATCAGCCCGCCGTGGCAAACTGGAAAATTCCAGCAGCCACGTGCCAAGTTCAGGGAGCCAGCCCCGCGGTGGGAACAGGCCAGATCACCTGGTGGGAGCTCCAGGAGGGTTTGCACGAGCTTGGGGGGCTGATGCCAACCCCAAACCCCTCCAGCAGCCAGCCAGGGTCGCATCCGACCCGCCAAAGGAACACAGCAGTGGCAGGTGGCCAAATTTCTTTAAGGAACAGCAGTTTATGGAAGTGTTTTCATGCCCAAGTGCATCTTGAGCCCAGCTGGCTGTTGTTCATAGGACGGAGGACACGTTTGTGAGCTTTCAAAGTTAAAAAAAGGCTTAAGGAATAGAGGTAATGTAAAAACAGAATCATTTACATGCTGTCAAATCATCACCAGCATTCAGCCAAAAGCCCCAAAAGGCCATCGTTGTGTAGTTTGAAAGAACTGGGATAAGTTTGAAAGAATTGTTGATAACCAGTCGCACCCCATGGCCAGCTGAGGGGAAGAGGCTAAAAATGAGGAATTAAAATGACCTGAGCTGTTGTATAAATAATTAGGACAGGCAGCTGCTCTCAGGAGCGATTTCCAATCCCGTTTATGAGGGGCACACATAAAATACACATTTTTCCTCCACAATCTCAATGCCAGCCTTTACTCCTGGCAAATCTAGGAACACAACTGCATCTCTGCCATTAACTCCAATTTTATCAATTGTCCTGTGCCCAAATGAGATCCCAAATCACGACCCTGATTTGTAATCTCACACCTGCTGGCCCGGAAAGGATTGCTCCCAAATTCAGCTTTAAAAATTAAGGATTTAGCCCTAAGGAGACATTTTGGATAGAGAGGCTTGGCAAATGAAACTGTCCATTTATCCACAGAGGCGTTTTCACATCTGGAATCCCAGAGCTCAGCGCTGCCCCAAACTCAGAGCTCTGGGTGGTCTTTAATTTGAACAAGGAGTTCAGTGAGTTAACCAGGACTGCTCACACCCATTCCCACCCCGCAGAGTGGCAGCATTTTCCCCAAAACCTCCCTGAAAACACCATTCTGAATCCCAAATCCGCATTTTTAGAGGATGGTGATGGGCAGCCCATCACCGCCCATAGCAGAACACTGCAAGTTTTCAGGTAGAACAGATAATTAATGCTCTGATTAGAACCCAGGCACGATGAAAACGTTCAACAGGTACCTCCCAAACAGCGAAACAAAAAAAAAAAGAGTAAAACCCTTTCAAGAGTTAGATTTCCCTCCCAGAAAGACAAATCACGACACCCAGAAATACAAGCTGCCATTTCCCCTGAGGTTAAGCACCTGTTTTGGCTTTGCAGGCCAATTCTCCCAAACCCCAGCTGCTCCCGTGGAAATCCCCATCTGATTTTTTGCCATGAGGTGGCACCAGGACCAGCCCCGGCCCTGGACAGAGCAGGCAGCACAAGGTGGGGTTTGTTTTCGAGCGCGTTTGGGTGTTTCACAGGCAGGGAGCTCTGTCTGAGAGAGGAAATAGCTTTGTAAAGGGAACAGACTTTCCACTCCTCTTTTTCCAGCCTTGTCGCCTCCTCTCCGGCTCCACCGTAGTGAGGCCAAGCCTTGGATGTGTTTGAGCCATCCCAAGCCATGAAATTCAGGATAATTTGCTCCCGGTGAGGAGGCTGAACTCAGCTGACCTCCCCCTTCCACGCCAGCCCTCCCCATGGCCGGGGGGACAGCGAGGAGCTGCCATTCCCAGCTCACGCCCCTGGGGTTTAATTCCCCCTCTCCCTCTGCCCTGCAGGCAGTGGCTCAGGCTAAACCCAGATAATCTGTCTGGACTCCAGGAGGTAATCCCTGGGGGTACACAAAGTGGTGTGTTGGAGCAGGAGCTGCCCGGGAGCAGGAACCTGGCACTTCCCCTCCGAGCTCCACGAGGGTCAAGCACTGAAGAAGTTCCCCAACTCTCCCTGGCCCCACAACAGCTTCACTGAACACCACAAACTTCATCTTCCAGCTGCATTTTGTCCATCATAATCATGGCTGAAGGTTAAAGGCGAGCCCGAACCACAGGTTCATGGACCCAAACCACCCAGCAGCAGCTCCAGAGGTCCAGCTTGGGTTCCTGATCCCAAAATTTTCCTCTGCGTGCCTGGGGTGTTCATTTGGATTGATCAGATGTTATCAGAATAAGAAAAAGGAGATAAGGGAGGCCAAGGCCCATCTGGAATTAAATCTGGTCAAGAACAGCGAAAAGAGCTTCTTCAAATACGTCAAAACCAAAAGAAATACTAAGGAAAGTGTTCATCCAAGCACACCCAAAAATCAGCATTTATGGGTTATTCTGCCCAGTCTAGGAACTGATTAAAGCATCCCAGAACATCTTGGTTGCATCATCCTCTGGTTGTCCTTAAAAAAATAAATAAATCAGCTTCATACCTACAGATTTCCCTTTGGCAAACAATTTCCATCCCCACTTTCCCGTCTCTAATATTCCTGTCACTTAACCAGGCCGCACAACTTCCAAGCAGCTCTTTCCATTCCTAAATTTTGTGGCCAAAAAAAAAAAAAAAAAAAAAGGCCCATTCTGTAGGTTCCCCTTTGAATTCCCAACATTCCGGGTTCATTCCACCCTTCTGGAGTGACAAACCCTTCATTCTGTTGGCTTTTCCTGGGTCAGAAATGAGGAGAAACGATGAGGATTCGGGGAGCTGTGTGCACCACCCAGCTGTCCAAAAGCACTCCAGACAAGAGGCCACACTCTTCCCGAGCCTGAGCTGCTCCCTAAATAGAGAAGGCAAAGAAATTCCGTCGTTTTTGGGAATGAATCACTCGAGGAATCCAATCCAGCTACAGAGTGGCCTCTGCCCTGACTCATTTCCATTTCTCAGCCCAGTGTTTCCAGTAAGGCACCTTCAGACACCTCACCTTTCCTCAGATCCCCACTCCCTCCTCTCCCCACGGAGTTTTCCAGTTTGGGGAGCTCTGGGAAGAGCCAGAACCAGGCACCAGATCAGGGACATTTTTTATCTGGGAACACAACGTTCATCCGCCCACATTTAGCCCCAAAACAGCACCTCAGGTGATCCCCTGTCAGCTCTGCTCCTGCTCCAGGCCCTCAGCCTCTTGTTCCAGCTGGGAGTCAGGGACCCAGCACCCACATATCCATTATTCCAGCTGGAATTCCAGGATCCAGCACCCACATATCCATTATTCCAGCTGGAATTCCAGGATCCAGCACCCACATATCCATTATTCCAGCTGGGATTTCATTATCCAGCACCCACATATCCATTATTCCAGCTGGAATTCCGGGATCCAGCACCCACATATCCATTATTCCAGCTGGAAGTCCAGGATGCAGCACCCACACGTCCACTGAGGTCATCACCAGCCAAACCCACAGATGGGTTGCTCACCTCTTGCTGAATTACTTTTTAAATCCTGACCTTCTTTTGTTCCCAGTTCAGCTCCAGACCGGATCAGCACCTTGAAACCTCACCTTTACTTTTTTTTAAATTTATTTTTGCGTTTCTCTGAGAAGCCCAAGGAGGTTTGGCCACACATCTTCCAACGCCAACAGAGCAAATTATCCACCAGCACTTCCCATCCCTTTGAGTTCCCAATCAGTGAAAAACCAGCCCTAATCCTTCTTTCCTGAGGTAACAGCATCAGGGAACAGGCAGAAAACACTGATTTGCTTTTTCTTTTTACCTGCAGCCTCCTCCTCAGAGGGTTTGAGATCTCCAAAACACTTGTAGTCCCTCTGGATGTAATAAAGTTTTGGGTTTTTTTGGGTTAAAAGGGTTTGCTGTGTCACCAAACAATGTCACAGTGCAGTCACAGCCACAGCTTTGCCACTCCTGAGGGTTTAATTAGCCCTGGGGGTCATTAGGGGGTCCTGCAGATTTACACAGAGAACCCCCAGATATCCAAGGCCTGCAGACAGCTCCTAAATAATAAGGAATAGAGATCAGCACAGTTAAGCTGACACAGGGATTCCCGTGCTCCTGATCAGGACCAGATCCGTGGGTTTTTCACTGCTGGCGATCCCAGCAACGGAAATTTGGCAGTGGAGCTCCCACAGGAGAGATGGGACAGAGGCTGGGACACCCAGCTGGGTCCTGCCCCTTCCCCAGGACCCAAACTGGGGGAAGTTCCCTCTCAGAGCCTTCAAATGTCAAAGGAAAGGAGCTTCTGCTGAGTCTGAACACCACAAAAACCCCTCAAAGCGCTGCTGGAGATTTACTCTCCTTCCAAGCCTGTCCACATTCAGAGACAGATCAAAAGCCCGGGGTTACGTTAGACCTGTCCTAAATCCTCTGCTACGCTCCAGACTCTCCCTTCCCACGGAAGCAAAGCCCCTGTGGGCCAGCAGAGCCTTTGCCAGCTCAGTCCACCTCCCATCCCTGGGATTCCACATTTCTGGGTGCTTTTCCCCCTTTTCCTGCCCCGGTGCCTTTCCTTCACCTGTCCCACAGCTCATTTCCCCCTGGCCAGGCTTCCCCGTGGCTTTGTGTTCATAAATCAGGAGGCCGGAGGGGTTCGTGTTTCACAGAGGCCACGGGGCTTCCATGAATTAAGTTTTGTTTGAACTGGAGTATCTTTTTTAGCAAACCAAACAAACTCCTTGACCTGACTTGTACTGCAGCAGAACGAGCCCAGAAAGAGCTCCTGGCTGCAGCAGGAAGGTATTTTGTTAAAAAGAAGTCAAGTAAAACAGCTTCTTGTGGCACTGCTGAGGGAATGGAAGGTCTGAGGAGACACTCTCAGCTCAGACATTCTGCTGGGTCCAGACCTGATCTGTGAGGGCTCTTTATACAATCCTGGCAGCCCTTAAATTGCCATTTTGCACTTTAAGATGCTTTTCTTGGTGTCGTGTTTGGTCCCGCTGAGCAGTTTTTCCTCTCCTTTGGATCCCTGGCCTCAGCAGCAGAATTATATGGGTATTTTTTATTATATTTTAGCCAGCTAAGAGATGCTCAACTGATTTAATTTGGTTCTGTCAAAGGCCACAAGGCTTCAGACATTTCTGCTCGCAGCACCTCTGGCCCATCCCTTCCTTTAAAAAGTCAACTCTTAATCACCAGACATGACAGATTTCTCTGCCAGGGTGACCTTAAATCCTATTGCTAACTGGACTTTCACTCCACAGCCTTCCAAGCCCCACAGAAAATCCAATCCCTTTCCAGAAACGCTTCTCCATTCAATCCATTCCCAGCTCCTGCAGAGCTCTCCGGCCTCAAACATTTGCTGGGAGTTCCCCAAGTGGAGCTCAACTCCCGCCACGTCCAACCCAAGCCCAGAAATTCTGGGACTCTTTGCCCCAAGCTCTGTGCTCAGCTCGTCACTCTCGGCATATTTTAGCCCATATCCCACTTCTTTTTCCTATTTTTTATTTTTTTAAGGAGCGGTGTGTTTAAGACAGACAGACGAGGAGCTCCAGCTGAAGGATTCAATTGACAAAGGTCAGCAGCAAACATGACTAATCCATTATGCTGTTAAACAACTCAACATGCAGGGGTTAATCAATGCTAGCCCGAGGTCTAATCCCTCTTTCTGCTAAATAACTCACTGAAAACAAACTCTGCTCTGCAGAGGAAGATAAATGCACGCGAGGCTCGAGGAGGTTCAGTTTTCAGGGCTCTCAGCTCCTCCAAAGCCTGACTACTGTCAGCCTGGCCAGATGTTATTCCCATCCTCGCGAGGAGAGGGATTAGGGGAAGGTTTTGTGGCATCCTGCCAGCTTAAAAAAAAAATAATAATTCGGAGCACTGGATTGCTCCCCAAGCTGGGTTAGCAGGACCGTCCGGACAGACAAAGCCAGGCCCTATTCCCAGGGGATATTCCCTATTCCTGTGCCTATTCCAGCCCCTCCCTATTTATAGCCCTGATTCGGGCTTTTACAGGACGGTAATTTCATGCTGCTCATAAACCTCCCCCCGAAAAGTGGTATTTGTAGGTCGGCGAGGAGAGGCAGCCAGCGACCAAAACCGCTGAACTCGAGCAGAAACTCCGCGCAGACACTGAAATGCAGTTAGGGGCGACCAAAGGGCCCCGTGCTGTCTCTCCTGCTGGAAGGGGACACGTTTGTTCCAGGAGGATCGGCTGCAGCAGGTTTTTGGGGATCTGGGAAGAGGGTGGCAGCATTTGCTTGGCCAGGGACGGAGCTCCTGGCACCACCGAGGCCTGGCACACCCCATCAGCGGCGTTACGGCACCGAAGCAGCGCCGCCTCCTGATTTTCCTCGCCTTTCTCGCACCTCCGGGATGGCATTTTCCCCTCCGAAGGGAGCAGAGGCTCAGCAGCAGCTTTCCCTTGACATTTAAAGGTTTTGGGGAGGAGACTTAATCCTAATTTAGGCTCCAGGGTATCAGAAATACGAAAACTAATTCATCTTTAAATCCCCCTGGGTCCCACTGATTTTGTGGCAGCCTCACAAAACTCCTTGGAATAAACGGCCTCACACAGAATTCCTGCAGGTGGTTCCAGGCTTAACAAAGTGATTCCACAAGCAGGGATGGATTCTCTGGCTGCAGACACCCAGGTGCCACATTTCCTTTGTCCCTGGCCATGCTTCCACCACCCATACCCAAGGAAAGGCTGTGCCCACCCTCGCATTTGTCACACCCAAAGCTGCATCACTGCAGTAAAATGGCTTTTACTCCGAATTCCTCCCTGTTACACATCAACAGCCTCTTTATACTCAGAAATTCTGCTCAATTCCTGAGGAAAAAGTGATTAAAGCAAACAATTTTCTCATCTGCTTCGACTGCAAGGGCCCCTCCACTTCCAAATAACTCCGCTTTTCATCAGGACAGCTTCTCCTGCCTCTGTTCAGCACTGAGTGACTCACAGGAGGTTTGCTGCTGGATTAAGCACCCAAAACACTCACTGTTTTTCTAATTCGATTTTTTTTTAATCCATCCCTGGAAATTGCGAGGTCCACAGAGTGGTTCCATGGGGAATTTGCTCCTTCTGTCCCTCTGAGCTCTCCAGGACCACCTCAATCTGACGCACCAGAGACATCCCATGAGAAATGGTGATTCCAAAGCAGAGCACGTCTAAAACAAACCCTTAAAACCTCAAAAAAAAAAAAATTCAAGTCTCCTCTTAAAGACCCCAAGATGGAGCAGGAGGCAGCAAATGTGGAAAGCAGATGTGTGTGAGAGGGGAGGAAATCGGGTTTGCAGGAGACAAGGAAAGGAAGCGCGGAGCCCGTGGGAGCAGCACCTGTCCTGCTGGATCCCCGTGTTTTCTCCCAAAAAAAAGCCTCTGGAGCAGGGTCAGGCACTCCAAGCAGGCAGCCCTGTCCCACACCCTCAGCAGGAAGCAGTCTAGCCTGGGAGATACCAGGAGACAGCAGCAGGGACTGGGATGAGAACGTCCAGCAGTGAGAGGTGCAGAATTCCTGCCTGGAGTGGGAGTCGGCCACGAAAACCCAGGGAAAAAGCACCTCTCTGAGTCACTGGCACGAGGAAGACACCAAAAATATTTCCCAGCTCCTCCACTGACTCTCAGTGAAGCAGTCCCTGAGGCTGAACAGCAGTTCCTGCGCTGGCTGCAAAAGTTCTGTGGAGAAAAGCCCTGAGTTTGGGTGTTTTGAGACGCAGAACTGATCCAGAGCACAGATTTACACCCGGCCTCCCCCTCCTCCCCAGCCAGCAAAGAGAAATGAGAAGTTTCCACAAGGCTGAGTCCCAGAGAAGCAGAGCCTGCCAGCCCCAGAGGAAGCAAACATGTCAAAACCATTCTCAGACAGCTCTGAAAAAGATCCTGCAAATCTTCCACCTGCGGCTTTTCACTTGAGCCACTCCAAGGCAGGAGGGAGGGGAAAAACTCAGAAGTGGCTTTTTTTTCAGGCATGGAGAGCCGTGGTTTGATTCGGTGCTGATTTTGGGGTGCCTGGGCAGTGCTGGACTGAAATTGCTCAGTCACATCACACAAAGTTTAGGGATTTTTGGCACAATTTGCGGTAGCTGAGCTGAGTTTTAGTGCAGGGAACATCCCAGATGTGCTGGTCCGACCCTTCCCCGATATGCTGGGCTTCTCCAGCACCTGCATTTTTGCACCCCCCAGTGAATAACCAAAAACCTCTGAATCTCTGTGTTCCTCAAGCACGGACTGAGCAAATTCCTCCCCGAGGCTGGAAACACATCCACCAAAACATCGGCCTGGGGTCCCTGTGAGATCATTATCCCCCACAAATCCCTCGGTGGGAATAAAGCCAGACAAGCCCAGTGCTGCCCTGCGTGCCCTGTGCTGCATCCCAAATCCCGGCAGTGCAGGATCTCCCATCCCATCCATCCCATCGGAGCCTCCGGCATCCCAAAGCAGCCCCCAAAATCCCAGCAGTGACTCGAGTTTGCTCCTTTTTCCCTGTGATTCATTTCACCACACACATCACCCCCCTGAGAAATGCGGCTGGGGCTGTTTCATCTGCTGCCAGCATCTGATAAGCCATATCCGTGGCTTCCTTATCACTTCCATTCACTGAAGTCCCATGAACACAGCAGGATAATATTTTGTGATAAAGCCTGGCCTTCAGAGTCACCGAGCACCTCAGTTCACGTCCGATTTCCAGTTTTAACGGCAGGGTTGAGACCAACGTTTGCTGTTCAAAACGTCCACTCAGAGTTACTAAATGTGGTTCACCTGCAGAGCCTCCCAAAGCGTGAGGAAATTCCGTGCCCAAAACGAAACTTTGCTGAGAATTACGCAGTCGGCACAGCAGAATCTGCCTTTTCCACACCAGCAGCAAGGATAAAAACGCATCCAGAAACGAGCGCAATGATCAAGAGAAAGTTTGGGGTGAGGTTGGAGCCATTTGAGCAGATTATTCCCAGGATTTACCCCAGGAACTGAGGAAAAGAGGGGCGCGATGAGAGCACTGGCACTGACAAAGTCCTAAAGAGAAGAGGGATGAGCCCAGCATCCCACAAACGTCTCCACATGGATGTGGAGGCTCTCCATGCCCATGCAGCACCTCAGCAGAGCCTCTCTCCCTGATTTCCCCCCTCTCTCTCCCCCAGCTGGAAATGAGGTGCAAACACCTCCGCAGCCACCACAACCCTCTCCGCGCGGCTCTGCTCCCACCGAGGAGCTCTCCCCTTCCCTCACTGCCCCGGGAGCGACTCTCAGCCCCATTCCTCCTCCCAAAGGTCCCCCAGAGCAGGCAGAGCATTCCCAGCGCTGTGCTGAAGCCAAATGGCAATTAACAGGGTGAGTTCACCCCTGGCAGCCTCTGCCACGCCGGGCTGTTAATATTATTACTGCCAACAGGAGCTCCGTTGTTCCCCAAATGCTGCGCTGGCACCAGAGCCCTGGGGAGGAGGAAAAGAGCTGCTCTCCGTAGCATCTCTCCCATCAGAGCTCAGGAAGATGAGCAGGAGATAATCCGTGGCCTTTGTCGGAGGCAGGAAAGGCTGAAAATTCCAGCTTTTGATGATTCCATGGGCACCCCCCTCCCCAGCAGTGCTCGGGGGTTGTCAAGCAGCCCCACCTGGGCACTCAGCACTTGTTTGTTCCCAAAAAAACCAGCAATTTCTCCAGTGTCCCCCCTTTCCCAGCTGTCGCAGTGACTGCAGCAGCTTTTGGGGGCCTTGGAGGGAAATATCCCTAATATTTACCGGGGAACAGCAGCAACCCGACCCTTGCTGCCACAGATCCTGAAATAAACCGCATTTGTCACCCTGTCACGGCTTTGCCTCATGGCACTGCCACCATCTCTTCCCGGTGTTTTGCATGAGCTGGAATCAGTCTGGAAAAATCCCCATATTCAGAGGTGAGAGACAAGACTTCTGCCACGCTAAAAGGTGGAAAGACGAGGCGAGCGCCATAAAAAATGTTTTTCTCCGGAGCTTGTTAAAATCCTCCATGCAAATTTGGACCTTCTGGGGAGCAGGCAGCATGAACACGGATTGAAAAACACAAATATTTCTGTTTGACATCCGTGGAAGAGCCAAACAGGAGCATTTTCAGGATATTTTGAAAGGTTTAATTACATCTTTTCCAAGGGGAAAAAACAGCGCAGCACATCGGCCTCCTCCAAGAGCTGAACTACTCCTGGCTTTGCCACCTCCACCCCTGATCCTTCCAGGGGTTTAACAACAGCTGACAACACACAACACAAGGAGCCGGGGCCAGGCTCCATCCCACCCTCTGGAATACACTCCCATGCTCTTCCCTGCCTTCCAAAACCATCCAAGACGTTCTCATTTCTCACAGCTTTTTGACGCGAGGAGAGAAAAAGGGGATTTTTTTCCCCTTGCCAAACGCATCCTGCAGCTCCGAGACACCGTAATGAATCCACCAGGCCTCGGAGATGTCCTACGGAAAAAGCTCCAGCCCTCCAGGCTCTTGGACAAAGCTGCCTTTTTCCCCTTGTTAGATGGACACGGGGAACAGCTGGGATGTTGTTTGGGTTGTTAACAAGAGCAACCCATTTAATGAAATGTGAAATTTATGAGCTGGTCAGCCCTAGGAATTGTTAAGTTCAGGGGCTCTCTGGGATCCAGAGGGATCTCGGTAATGGAAAAATCTGTTTTCCTCCAGGATCTGCAAGGAAGAAGCCCCTAAGCCCTCAGGGATTGATGTTCCACAAGCAGCACTGCGAGGCAGAAGTGCCATCCCGGTTGTGACCCGGAACATCCCGCTCCCAGCGCTCCCACCACACTCCACAGCCAGGATCTGCATTTCTTCCGGGCTTCTATCTCCCTAGCTGCCTCCAGCAGCACCAGCCTGGAGTTCTGGGAATCAAAGCTGCACCTCCCAGCCCCATTTCAGCTCGGAGACTGTAAATCCACGAGCAGAACTGCACCTATGGTGGGAAAATGTGCCGGGCTTGGGATGCAGCACAGCTTCCCCAGGCCGTGGGATGAGCAGTGCCTGCCTCCCTTCCCCCTCCAAATAAAGGTCCCACAAACCTTGGAGACGTAAATCCCACGGTAAGGTTGCAAAAAATACCTGGAGCTGCCAAGATGCTGACTCTGAGACAGAAACCAGCCTGCTCAGAAATCCCAGGGCAGGAAATCCATCCCAGGAGGTAACAGACGGAGCTTTTGCTACTGTAAATAGACCTTTTCATTCTTCTGGAGCGTTTGGAGGCCAAAAGACTGTCCCAGCACGCTGGAAAGTGTAAGTCAGTGTCTCACTTCTGTGCAGAAGAGGAATATTCAACAGGCAGGGCAGGACAGATGGGTTCATTCTTCCAGAGAGCTGGCGGGGCAGGGAGGACACACATCCCAAAATCCCCACACAGGGTGGAAAGAGCTGATGCCAAGGGAACAGAGGTCCAGGACGTGTCTCTCTTGGCTAAACTCTACGAGGTGACACTTCTGCAGGCTGGGCTGGGGATTGGAAATGCGTTTTCAAACCCTGCTCATGCCTTTTTCCTTTATTTCCTAAGCTGGGAGGTCCCTGTTCCTCCTGCCTCGCAGCAGGGGGATGGCACAGGGCTCGTCCCGGGCAGGAAATGATTTGGGGGAGCTTTAAGAAAGAAAATACTCAAAGAAAATATTCCTTTTGCCTTCATTCCCAGACAGAGAGCCCTCCCCAGCTGCTGCAGCACCCTCGCAATGAGGGGCTGGCCCCAGCTTTTCCCAAAGAGCCCCAGACAGAAGGATTCACTTTCCAGAGGAGTTTCCCGAGGGTATTCCTCACCTTCAGCTCTTCCCAAGGACCAGCACCTCAGAGGGGCTTCAGGCATGAAAAACCCTCTGCTACCCTCCAGCAGGAGCCAGAGGAAGCTGTTACCTGCTGTGTCTGTCTGTCTGTCCAGCCTCCAGCTCAGCCCAGCCTGCTCCAGCACCTCCCCAGGGAACAGAGGGAAAACCTCCCCCACGGGCTCCTAATAAACCTTCCCCAATCCCACAGAACTGCGCTCAGCTGAGCTGAAACCCCGGGAATCTTCATCCACGTGCTGCTTTTTCCCCAAGCTTGGCCGTTCCCAGGTGTTGCCTGGAAATCTTTCCCTCCTGACCGAGGTGGGAACTTCATGGGCTGCCCTTCCAGAGCCCCAAGCTCTGCCAGCAGGACAGGATCTGTCCTGGAGCAGGGCAGAGGATGCTCTGCTGCACTCCCCATGCTGGGAAGCCCAAAGGGCTGCTCCCAGTGAGGCTGGGAGGGGCAGTGAAGGTGTCAGGCACCGATTTCCACATCGGGGATGCTCATCCTGAATTCCCACTGCGCTGGGAATGAGCGCAGGATTGTGTTTCGCTGCCACCCAACCCACGGCAGCTTTCCCTCTCCACCACCACGGGGGTAATTCATCCCAGAGCTGCCCTGTCACAGCTTTGTGGGTTCGAGGGGTGTTCCTCGGTGTTTCTGTCCCTTCCCAGCTCCGGGATCCAGCCCTCGGCCATTTCACCGTGCAGCATTAAACCCCTTCTCCACCACATCCCAGTGCCAAAAAATTCCCTTTGTGCGGGCGGCTCGTGGTCCTCGCAAAGCCCTGAACGTCTGAGGGGAAAGGCAGCGCCGTAAATCATCGTTCAGCTGGAGATTTGGGGCAGAGATTACAAAAGCAGGCCCGGGTTCATGGCCAAAATTATAAATATGCCGCGATGGAGCAGCGAATTGCAGAGCGGGCAATTTGCTGTTTGCAGCTGAGGGGCGTCCCTTGGCGGGGGGATCCCAACAGGAACCAGGGATGTGGTTGGAGAGGGGGGGATTTACTGATGTCCTGCCCCAATGGACACGTGGGGTGATCGTATTTGCCTGGATCTGCTGCGCTCGGAGCCCCGTTTATGGTGTGCTGGGGTGTTTAACTCCCTGGCACAGTGCAAACAGGGATTTAATGGACCCCCCTGAGTTCTCCTGCAGGCCCGGCCTTTGGCACGGAGCTGCCCGTGGAGTCTGGGATTATTCATGTGGGACAGAGTTTTTTCCTTGCCTTGAGTCCCAGCTGCTTTTTCTGGGTTAAAACCAGGAAACCAACAGCAACACCCTGGTGTGGAGTGCCGGGGAAGCCTGGAAAAGATGAGCCTTGGCACTGAGCCCACTCATTCCCCCTTTTTCTCCCTACCTGATATAAAACCCTGTCCCCATCCCTCTCCATGGGAAGCAGCACCGATCATGTGTGGGAGCAGGGAAAACAGGCATGGCAAGGAGCTGCAAAAATCCCTTCGCTCCATGCTCCAGATGTTCAGGAATTCTCTTCATCTCCCACCCAGCATCAGGAGAAGAAATTGGTACCTGATCAAAGTGGCTGCATCTGAAATTTCCTGCCAGCACCACCCCTTGTCACCTGCCCACTGCTCCCTCCAGGGCTAGAAATGAGGGAAGAGAGAAAATAAACTGATTTAGCAGCAAATCCAAGTGTTTAAATCAAAACCTGGAGCCGTCTTGCAGGAGCAACGCTTGGATTTGAGCACTGGTGGCTAAAATTTGAAGTGTGAGAAGCAGCTCTTTAAATCTCCTCTCATGGAGGAGAAGGGATTATATCTCGGTTTCCAAACTGGTTTCTGTGGAGTTGCACCTTTGTGAAAATAACTGACTCCAAGCCTTGCTTTGCTTCTTTCCAGCTCTGCCAGTCATGGATGGGCTGGAATTCCTCCTGGAAGCGTGACATGGGGCAGTGCAGAGGGACAGAGCAGCTCCGAGTCACAATCCAAACCTCGCTGGGCGGTGCTGAGCGAGCCCAGAGCTCTGCTGCTCCGGGATTTCAGCATTCCCTAGGTCTGCACCGGGGAAATCCCAGTCTGAGGAGAGGAAGGGAGCACCACCACGGAGCAGGGCCTGGCTGGACCGGCTGTGAGCAGAAAAAAGGAGGATTCTTTCCTGTAAAAACATCCCTCGCCCCTTCCAGTTGCTCGGGCGAGTGCTGAGGGCAGGATTTGCATTCTGGTAGCCGGAGCCTGCAGCCAGATGTGCTCCTAAGCTGATGTTCGTTCTTGTTTTGTTTTGCCACGCCTGGAGCCCACCGTGTGTCTGCAGCACAATGCATTAGTAATAGCAGTAATTTATTAATAAAAAGAGTAGCAATTTATTAACAAAAATAAAAAATAACGAAGGCGAAACAACTCTCCGGGGAGAGGTAGAAACTTCAATTCGGCGGCGCGAAGGCTTTGGCTGCGCCAGCTGGAAATTCCTGGAGTTGTGAGCGTGAGGCGATCCTGTCGGAGGTGAGAGGTGCAGGTGGAGCTTGTCCTCGCAGGAGGGTTCAGGACCTCCCCGGCACCTCGGGCTGCACCTCTGGCTCTGCTGCAGCCACAGCAAACACTGGGATGATTCCCCTCCTCCTGCCCCATCCCATCCTGCTCTTTCCCGCTGGAGCTCATCCCTCAGGATATCAGGAGCTCCCCTGGAGGAGGAGAGCAGGGGAAAGCTCCGCAAAGGCCACAGAGTCCTCTCCAGGCCCGGACGGTGCTCATCCAGCAGCTTTGGTGCTTTTCCTCGGGAAGGGGAAGGAGCGCTGATGATCTGTGGGAGAGCAGCCTTTGGCTCAAGGCTTTAGGTCTGGATTTCACCTCGGCTCTGCTCCGTGCTCCTCGCATGACCTCTGGCAGGCTCTTCCATTGCTCCATGCTCGGGCTGTTCTAAAAACGAGCAAAAAAGGCTCTTTTCCACTATGGATGCTGAAAAAGCTTCAGCAGAGAATTTCTTTAGCTCTCTGCAGCACTTTTGTGAAAGTTCTGTCTTTCCTGTGCAAGTAACTCAAAACAATGTTATCGTTTTATAAACTTCTTGCAGCTGCAGGTTGTTTTGCAGAATTGTCATGGTTCTAACTAGAAAAACATCCAGAGATGGGTGTCTTAGAACTTGACCAATCCCTTTGAGGGGTGGATGGCAAAAACCAATTACCTTATGCCATTTCATACACTTTTGCGAACTAACACATAAAAAGCCTTCTGAGAAATCATTAAAGGGGGGCTTTGGCCTTGTTTCCTTGTAACCCTGCGCCTGGACTCTGTGTCGTTTCTCTACTTGTCTGTAGGGAAAACAGCGACATTCCACCGCCCCTCCTCTCATTTCGGGGAATTCCCCTCGAGTTTTGCCCTGGCAGCTCCCTCTGGCCATGCTGGGAGCCCACAAGGAATGCCCAGGTATCCCTTAATAAAGGCTGCGAACCGATGGATCGGCCGCAGGTGGAGAATTGCCCTCGCTGGAGCAGCTCGGCTTGTCCAGCCCCGCGGGATTTCGTGCCTCGGGTGGGACAAAAAAATAACCACATTCCCCAAAATCGTCCCCCTCTCTGCAGCCTGTGCCCAGGGCAGGACTCTGCTGGACGTGGAGGGTGCAGCCAGAGCTGGGATTTGTCCGGTGCTTCCTCAGTGAGGACAGGATTTCCATCCCGTGCTCCAGCAAGGAAATGCCATTCCTGCTCACTCCAATTTGGGAGCAGCTAAATAAGAAGTAACTCGAGTGAGGATAATTGCTGGCTGGTAGACAGAGGAGGCAGAACTATTCCAGCAGACAGAGCTTTTACAAATTGAGCCCTTCATGGTTATTATATGATGATTTTATGGGAGCTTCCCATTTTCAGCCGGATTTCGTGCAAAACCTCGGGAAAACTTCCCCAGGAGAAGGTCCAGACACACCTTGACTTCAAAGCAGGGCTGAGCCCAGGTCTGGGAGGCTCTGAGCACTGAAATTCCTGCCTGGAATTTCTCCAGGCACAGGGAGACAGAGCCTGAGCTGGCACTGGGAGAGCAGCACCCAGTTCTCAAGAAATAAAACTCGAACCACAGCTTTGGGACCAGCACGGGAGAATCATTTTGGAAACGATTTTTGTGCTGCTTTATCCTCACTTGTTCCTGACCAGCCGAAGGAAAAGAGCTGCCTGTGATTAAATCTGACAAAGCAGCTCGAGTTCCCCCAGTTTGGGGGTGCTGGGGGAAGAGTTTTGGTTTCGGCCTGGAGAGGCAGCTTGGGCCGGTGCAAATCCCATCAGGAAATTGTGGGATTGGGAAATAAACCCCTGCACGCGGTAGGAAAATGTTGGATGAGGCTGGGTCACCCAGAGCAGGAATCCCTGCCTGAGGATTTGGGATGGATGGAGCCCTAAGTGGGGTCGTGGAGCATTTCCCTGTGCCCTCCAGTCCCAGCGAGATGCTGGCACGGCAGGAAGGACTCCTGTTTCCTTTAGCAATTGGGATTGCATTTTAACGTTTCTCCAGGGTGCAGCATCCAGAGAGCTCCTCCTGGCATTTCGTGCACCCAAAAATCAAGGATTTAGGGCCAGTCTGTGGCCACGAGGGCTTGCTGGTGTCCAGGATGGATTTAGTGACCAAACAGAGGAAGGGAACCCTGAGAAATCCCAACCCCAGGACAAACCCTGTGCGTGGAATTTGCTCCCAGGCCGGTAGAGGAGCCAGACTCTCCTTGAAGTGGATTTCTTGTTCCTCTTCTGTGCCGACCAACCTTGAGACACGATTGAAGCAGAAGGGGCTGTCCCAGCCACCGACCCTAAAAAAATCAGTGGCATCTAATTCACTGCTGCAGGCAGGCTTTTGGAGCCTGGGCATGTGGAAGGGGCTGTAAAAATCCATCTCCTGCTCTATAACCCCTGTCAGTGCACCAGTTAATTGCCCATCAATATGCCAGGGTTTTATGGGGCAATTCCTTCTCCTGCACTCGAAGGAGCGCGCCGTGGAAGGAGGAAATATAGGAAAGTTTCTTTGTTGCTCTCGAGCTTGTTTGAAGCCTTCCCTGAATTGGTGTTTGCTTGTTTTCCCTGTGTTTTTAAAGCCCCCCTCGGCCCGGGTGGAATCTTGGTACAATTTGAGCTCTGAAGGAGAAATGTGGCTGCTCTGGGGCTGAGGAGCTGCTGAAGGAAGCAGGGACAGATGAAAAACCTGCAACTGTGCTCCTTCAGAGGAAAAAAGAGCTCTTTTTTTATGAGCTCAAGTGCACCAGCACCAGCGAGCAGTGCTAGGTCCTGATTTTGATTAATAGTTGGCCGGAGATAATCTGCAACTATTGGGGATTAGGGAAACAGAACTCCAACATGGAAAGCTTGGAAGGGAAAATCTGCCTGCGAGCCAAAAAAAGCTCCAGCACCAGCCTAGGGACAAAACAAGAAAGCAAAATTGATGTGGGCAGAGCCTCAGCTGGTGACAGCAATGCTGAGACCTGTGGAGCTGTGTGGCATCCACGGGCTTGGGAATTCTGAGGGCTGATGTCCTTGGAGCTGGAAGCTGGGAAGAGCCGGGGGTGTCTCTTCGTGCTGTTCTAAGGTGGGGGTTTGAAATGAATTTATTCACATCAGAGGTTAAAAAAAAAATCCACAACGGTGCCCCCCACAACCCCGGGGTTGCTGGAGCTGCTGGAAAGGAACCTAGGCTGCCTCCAGGTTATTCCCAATCCCACACAGATGCCATTAAACACACCAGGGAAAGCTGAAGGTGGGTTTGGTCGCCTGCATTCGTGGTCAAATCTCACTGATTTGGCCCTGTAATAAATGTTGTCACACTGGAAGCCGAACTGGGAGCACTGGAAGCCAAACTGGGACAAACTGAGTCTCTTGGTGTCCAAAAAGCTGCCAAAACCCCACTGAGAGCTGGTGCAGAGACCCCAAAACCCAGTGGGGAGTCCCTGCAGGGCAGAGCTGCTCTGAGCAAAGCCTCTCCTCCCGTCTGGATTTCGGTTCTCCAAGAGTTGTGGATGCTCTCTATCCCCGGGGAATCACTTCCAAAGCTGAATTACACTCCCTGTAAGGCAAGGATGGCCTATTTCCCCTTTATTTCCTGCGGATGTGTTTTCCAGGGAGGAGGAGGAGCTGGATCAGGTGCTGGGAGGATCCTTAGGAAGGTGCGCGCAGCCAGGGCCGGTTCCTTCCCTTTGAGACCAAAACAACTCCTGGAGGAATATTCAGGAGCTCTGCTGAGGTCTCTGAGAGCAGGCCTGAGCTCAGCTGGTTGCATCCTCAGACGAAAACTCGTTTGGAACCCACGTGGTTCTTCTCCAGCAAGAATCTGGACGATTATTTCCTGGCTGGGAGGAAGGTGATGGTGGTGTCTCTGCAAATAAATCAGCCAGGGGATGCAGCTCTGCACAGAGCCACCCTCAAATCCGTGCTGTGACAGCAGCAGGGCGCTTTCCCAATTCCAGGAATGTCATCACCAGGAATCAGGAGCGGGGCTGGCTTGCACAAGTGCGCAGTTTCTGGAGAAATCCACCAGTTTGTCTGTAAATCTCCTCAGAGATGCACAGGCACCTGAACGCATTTGTGTG
Source organism: Rhagologus leucostigma (assembly GCA_013397725.1). Taxonomy (NCBI): domain Eukaryota; kingdom Metazoa; phylum Chordata; class Aves; order Passeriformes; genus Rhagologus; species Rhagologus leucostigma. Next base: position 1,625,528 of record VZTD01004397.1, read on the forward strand.
GCGAAATCTCGAACTGCTCCGAGGGAAATTCCCTTATTTGTCTTTATTTCTGAATTACGTGTGTTGTAAAGTTACAAATGCTGGTTTCTCTGTCTCATTAGTGTGTGTTTGATGATGGATAATAATTGTCATTCTGATTTCACACGTTCATGGGTTCAAGTTTAAGAAGAGATCCCCTCACAGATTATTTTTCTTCAGGCTTTTAAGACATCTGCTTTATAAATGTCTTCTAATAAACCAAGCACTGGATTGAATAGCAGAGGTTTTATAGATTTCTTAAAAATATCAGCCAATTATTGAGAACATTCCTGCTGAAACGCAGCAAATCTGGAAGGGGTCTGTACCCACAGCCCAGCGAGTCCTCAATAAATATTTATAATAATTAAATTGAACGTAAAAATAACGACTTATTTAATAATTTAATTGAACATAAAAACAAATATTTATGTAATAATTTAATTGCATATAAAACATGTATTTGTTTAATAATTTAATTGAACATTAAAACAAATATTTATTTAATAATTTAATTGCATATAAAAATAAATATTTATTTAATAACCTGGATTCACGGTCCAACACCCACCTTGCCCAGGACAGGAGGTTTTCCAGTGAGAAAGATCAGTTCTCACCTGTCAGAGAGGAGAAAGGCTCCACATCCCAGTTTCAGGAATAAAGTGGCTCGTTCCATATCCCGTCAGGAATTCGGGGACACACCCACCCTTCCGGACCACGAGCATCCCTCTCAGACCTTCCCCTTGCACACCAGTTGAGTTCTGGTGCCAAAACGGGCACTGGCTGCTCCTTGTCCTCCCCGGCACCAGCACCAGGGACCTCCCCACGGATCCTTCACTCCCAAGCCCCATCCTGAGGGAATCCCCGGCCCTGGGTATCCCAAACTCTGTTCTGACCTGCACAGGGGGGGAAAAGACCATGAAATAAACCAAGCAGCAGCACCAGTGGCAGGCAGAGGGGAACAGGAGCTGGATTTGCTGGGGGCTGGATCATCCCACTCCTCTCCCGAATATCCCTTGCAGCTGCGAGTCCTGCTCCTCAGCCTTGGCTGCTTCCCATCAAAATATCCCGCCCGTACCAACTGCATTCCCGATTTTCCCCTCCCTGATGTCCCAGCTGAGGAGTTTCCTGGAGGGGAGTCCCTGGGAGCGAATATCCCAAGCCTTTGGATGGAGCAGGATTGGCTGGCGGGGGGGTCCTGGCTCCTCTGCGCCCGGAGCTGCTCAGACCCACAGAGCAGAGCCAGGCCGTGGATTTTGGGAGCCATTCCCCACCCCGAGCTGCTCAGACCCACAGAGCAGAGCCAGGCCATGGATTTTGGGAGCCATTCCCCACCCCGAGCTGCTCAGACCCGCAGAGCAGAGCCAGGCCATGGATTTTGGGAGCCATTCCCCACCTCGAGCTGCTCAGACCCACAGAGCAGAGCCAGGCCATGGATTTTGGGAGCCATTTCCCACCCCGAGCTGGTGGGACAGGCTGTGCCCCGAATTCCTGAGGTGCACACGGGTTTGCGTTGGCCTGCTGCACGTGAGCTGCGGGGGCCAAGGCAAACGAAGGGGGAGAAGCGATTCCGGTTATTGGATGCATTAAAGGCACTGCCACTTCCAGGAAAAACACGGGAGGTGGGACGAGGCTTTTTCCTTTCGTGTGGCAGAGCACGGGGCTTTCGTGTTTTCCCAGCTCTGGCACAAAGCCTCGCTCGCGAGCTCTGCTCAGGGATGCAGAGGATGAGAGGCAGCAGCAGCAGAGCTGAGGCACACGTGGAGCTGCCTCCAGGAGAGGGGCGAGAGGCGGATTCATGGAAAACCCGCTGGACTGGCGGAGGAAACGCTGCTGCTGGTGCTGGGAGCTTTGCACAGCGCTGCTGCGGAGCTCCCCGTTTACCGGGCAGCAGCAGAGCTCAGCTTATCTGGGAATATCCCAGAGAGATTCCCTCGGGATGGGGCTTGGGAGTGAAGGATCCGTGGGGAGGTCCCTGGTGCTGGTGCCGGGGAGGACAAGGAGCAGCCAGTGCCCGTTTTGGCACCAGAACTGAACTGGTGTGCAAGGGGAAGGTCTGAGAGGGATGCTCGTGGTCCGGAGGGGTGGGTGTGTCCCTGAGTTCCTGATGGGATATGGAACAAACCACACCAGCTGTGGGGTTTCAGACCCTTCTTCCTTCTTTCCCTTGGGAATTTTAGCTGCTGCAACAACACCAGGATGCTCAACCCAGTGATTCCAGCTGCTGCCTGGTAACTTCTCCCTGTCCCACACCCCGGATTCTCTGCAGAAGTAGTTTTGCAGCTCAAACCCTTTCTGCGCTGGAACTGTGATGCGTTCGCAGCAGCCAGTGGCCATTGGCAGGTGGGCGGCAGCTCCCTGGCACCCACCTGGCTCCAGGGGCAGGCGTGTGGAAGGAAAACCCTCCAAATCCAGCAGGTTCCTGCCTGTCCCGCTCCTCCCGAGGCTGTCAGAAGGCATCAACAGCGGCACTCAGCTCCTCCGCTGCCTCGCAGCATCCTCCTCCTTCCAGCTCATTTGCATCTCCCGAGTGGATCTCACGCTGCAGCAATTACTTAGCAAAAAAAGAGGACACTAATTAAAAGGCTCATTAATGGGGTTCCTGCAAGACCCACTTAAGCAGAGATCTCCCTTTGAGGCAGCAAGTGCAGAACAAACAGGGAAGTGGCCTGGGAGTACCGAGGTTGTCCCTGACCTTCCAGGAAGGGATTCCACAGCGGGGTTTGCCTGCCGAGGTTTGGGATCCCCTGTGGGTGCTGGTGACCCCGGGAACAAAGCAGAGGTTGCTGTGAAATTCAGTTACAGCTTCGTGCAGATCCTCAGTGCTGGGATTCGAAATATCAGCATAAAGTGCCTTAGGCTGGGGTAGATCCCGCTGGTTTGAGCTGGGAGTGTTGCTGCGTTGATCTCCAGCCTGAGCTGGACCAGAGGCAGCAATCCAACCCCAGCTGCTGCCAGGGGAAGGACAAGGATCGCCCCAAACCCTGCGCTGAAAACCGGGGAGATGGGTGAACATACCACTAAAACACGGAGCAGTTCTGGAAAGGGGAGGAAGGGAAAAGAATGGAAAGGGGAAGAAGAAGGAAAAAGAAAAGTCCTCCACGAGGTTCTGCTGGGCTGAGGAGAGTCCTGGTGGCTGCAGTGGGAAAGCCGGGCGTGGGGCAGCTGGCCCCAGATCCCACAGGACCATCCCTCCGTGCGGGGATTGCAAAGGGCCGCTGGCGGAGCAAGGCGGCAGCGGGAGCAGGCTGGGAAGCGCTGTCAGGGACGCAGCTGGCAAAGTCCCCTGCAGGCTGACACATCTCATTTTCCATCCAAAAGGGCCAGGATCCACCGGCCAGACAGCGCTGCCTGCACGGAGCTGGGCGCAGAGGAGAAAATAGCCCCGAAGTTCAGGAGAAGGTCAAGTTTCTGGAGCTCTCTCTGGCATGGGCTGTCCAGTGGTGCCTCCAAGGGAGCCAGGAACATGCGCTGGAGCTTAAGTGGAGGAGACAAGCCCTAATCCTACCACGACCTGCAAAATCACACGGATGTCAAAGCACATCCTTGCAAATGAGGTTCTTCCCTTCTCTTTAGGCCGCCACGGGCCCACCCGTTCTTGAGATTCCTCAAACTTTGGTAGCTGGAAAGCGTGGAAGATGGAAAGGAATAAAGCTTGCATGGGAAAGGAGAAAACAAAGATTTTCTGACCCTTCCCAGGCATGATTTGTCCTGTTAGATTTGGTTGGTGCTGCTATTTTTATTTGCCTGGCTTCCAATTGCTTTCTCATTCATTCTCACCATGTGCTTCCTCCTCGGTTCAGGGAGCAGGGGAAGTGGTGGGAGAAACCCATCAGCTCTCTGTGCTCCCATCCCTGCCGACAGATCCCTTCCCTTCCCAGCGGGAAGATGAGGCTGGATCCCAGGGGAATTGGAGAAGGAGATGTGAAGAGAGCGAGGAAGTTTGGGATGGTGGGGTTGGAGGAGGAGGAGGAGGAGAAGCACCAGGAAAATTCCCCTGAGACAGGAGGATCTTCAGGGACAGCCTGGTGTGGAATGGAGGCCCTTAATTACAGAGGAATCCAAGCCTCATTTGGTGTTAATTCAGCCCTGGGAGCAGGAAAAGCACGTCAGGAAAATGAAGGTGGCTCTTTGACACGTGCCCTGCAGGGAGGGCACCGCGCTGGGGGTGTGGTGGGTGGGGACCGGGGACAGGCAGGGTTTGCTCCGGGATGGCAGCAGCCAGGAGGGCTCTGGCTGTCCCTGGAGGGTTTGCTGGGGATTTGGGGAGGATTTGCTTTTTCCGTGATCGGGAAAGTCCTCCTTGAGACAGTCTGACCCCCTCTATAAACATGGTGGTCTTTTCCCAGCCGGGCTTCCTCTGCACTTTGCACCTGCAGCTCTGGATGTGCCAAACCTGAGAGTGTGAGGGGGAAGAATCCAGAGGATTAAAAAAGGAAGAGCTCACGGGGTCACCAAGCTCTCCTTAGCAGGAGGGTGAGCTGCCTGAACCCTGAGTTTCTGAATCCAGAGTTTCTGCCTCCACTGCTCCTCAAACCAGTGTGAGTGAGGGTGGAGTGGGATCATGGAATCCCAGACTGGTTTGGGATGGAAGGGACCTTAAAACCCATCCCATTCCACCCCCTGCCATAGGCAGGGACACCTTCCACTATCCCTGGTTGCTCCCAGCCCTGTCCAACCTGGCCTTGGACACTTCCAGAGAAGAATTTCTTCCCAATATCCCATCTAAACCAGACCAGATGTGAGATTCCAGTCTGGCCCAACTGGTGTGGCATAAACCTAAAGAAGGAAGGGCTGGCTCAGAGGTTCCCACCTCTGTCCTGGACAGGAACTGTTGAAGAGCAGCTGCCAAGCCCTCAGCTGGTGGCACTCCGTGGGTGACACCGAGTGCTGGAGACATCCTTTGTGTCAGGGCTGAGCCACTGCAGCTCCCGCAGCACCTGCAGCACCGAGTGCTGGGGGAAAGCCCCACTGCAGCCCAGCCCCAGGACTCTGAAGGACTTTGGGTCATGCCCAAAGCAAACACTGAAAGCTGCATGAAGAAAATCATGACATGAAGAGTGGGACGTGGATTTTTAAGGCTTGGATCTGTCAGGGCGCTCGAAGAAAAAAACACGAACGTTTGTGTTTCGCTGTCTCTGCTTGACTCTTTCACCTCCACACTTTATTGATTCACCAGAACTTTCTAAATGCAGTTAACAGCACTTTTAAATGTTTATGTTTGCAGTACTTATGTTGATTAAGGCAAGGCTTCTTTTTAATATTGGCCTTTTCTTCCTCCTTCAGCTGGCAAGCAGCTCCCAGAAGCTTGTGCTGATTCTGATCAGACGCCTCAGACTTTCCACGCAGGACGCCAAATTAACATCTCTGCCTGTAGAAATGGCTGGGGATAAACACATGTATATCTAGGAAAAACAACTGCTGAGGAAAGGATACACAGAGCTGTGTGTGCAATAAAAATGCCTCTCTCCTTCGCCGTCAGAGCCGTGCCAAAATGGGAGATGGGGAGCAGGAGGGGGGAAAAGGGGAAGCGAAGGATCCAGACCTTCCCTCAGCGCCCAGATCTGAGTGCCCGTGGAGATGCCGAGGGGTTGGGAAAGGAGAAGCTGTCGTGCAGCGCAAGGGAAGGAGGAAAAAGGCGGGGGGAGGGTCAATAAAATGCATCTCCGTGAAGGCTGATACCACGCTCCTGCTTTTCCAAGGTAATAAATAAGGGGAGAGCTCCCAGAGCAGTGGTTAAAGGCAGAGAGAATTGGCAGACAGCGCTCTCAACATCTGCTCCCTTTAAAAACATATGTCTGTGGAACACGAGCGCTGCACGGGGCTCCCTGAAGGCCTCGCCTGGTCCCTGCTCAGGGAAGGGAGCTGGGAACGGCAGTGCAGGGTGGGATGGAGCCCACCCGGCTGCGCCGCGCTCGCCTTTCCCTGGGGATGAGGCCGATGGAAAAGCCTCCGGGAGTTTGCCACGAGCTGCGCCCAGGATGAAAGGTTGAACAGAGGTGAGCAAGCACAGCTTGATGAAATCTGTCTGTTCCGCCTCTCGTGGCTTCTCCAACAGTCTTTAGTGCCTCTCTTGCCGTCCACTTCCATCTTGTCATCCCCACATCCTGCCTTTGGCCTGGGGGCTCGGTGAGAGGCTCATTAAAGGTGCCGCTCTGTGCAGCCTTGTCCCCAAATTGCCACCGAGTGCCAAGGCAGGCCCAGCAGGCTTGAGCATGAAAAGTTAGGAATTAGGCACAAGTTTAGAGCCCTCCTCCTCCTCCTCACACGTTCTCCTGGCTCACCAGGACGTGATAAAACCTATGCACACTCGGGGAATGTTACTCATGCAAAGCTTGGCACCTCAAAGGGAATATGCCATGGGAATGTGGAAGGCACCAAGGAGGCCTTGATTCCTACACTCAGAGCAGCAGCACCTCGGGAAGGAGACAAAACTCAGCTGCAGAGCTGTAAAGTCGCTTGCTGAAGCTGCTTGATCACCTTTCACACCCTGGTGAAAGAAAAACCGCCTGATTTTAGGGAAGGGCTCATCCCGCTCTCCCAGAGCTTTCTCCCTCTGCAAACTCCATCCTCAAAGCACGTCTGGCAGTGGTGACACCCCCGTTTGTGCTGTTCCCCATCCCATAACGGCATCACAAATCCCAGAGGGTGTCCCTGGGACACTCCCTGCTCCTTGCTGGGCTGCTGTCCACGGCACGGCCAGCACCACGTCCCTGCTGTGTCACCGGGCTCGGTTCGTGGCTCGGTCACATGCAGATGAGGAGCTCGCAGTGTCCATGTGGCACCGTCCTCCCACAGCTTCAAAGCCAGCCCTGCATCCCCTTCCCTTCGGAGCAGCAGGGACAAATTCCAGAGCCGAGGTTGCCATCTGGGCCGTGTCCATCTGTGCTGAGGCGCTCGAGCTGCAGCCGATGGAACGCGAGGGCTGGACTTGAATTTTCCAATATCTCATGAATGTTTCGCTGAACTCTCCGCTCGGTGCTGCGCATTTAATAAAGGGGTTTCTTCGGTGGTTGTGTTCTGTATTCGGCTTGCATAGGAGCAGGCTCTGCTTCCAGTTACTCTGGATTTCTAGAGGCCGTTCCCCAGTTTCTGCTCGTGGAAGGAGGAGAAGATGGTCTGTAATTTTAATTGCAGTTTGAAATACCCGTAAAGGAAAGCGGGGTTTCTGTCTGGTTGGGAAGCCGAGCTCTTGGCAGATGTTTCCAAAAGCCTCATTACAAATGCAAACAAAACCGGGTTTTTGCACTCAGAAATTTGCCAGGGGATGCAGGAGAAAGCAATAAAACCCTCATAGGTGATTCACAGGGCAGCCTCCCAGGAGACTGAAAAAATATATATTTACCATCTGGTGCGACCAGACACCTTCCAAAATAATCCAAGCCTTCCCATTTTCCTCAGAAATATCTTCATGAGCAAGGGACAGAGGCATCCTTGGAGGCTGCCAGAGCAGGGCCAAATTGAGGACAAATTTGGAGGAACAAGTCTCTCCTTTCCCCTCCATATTCTGTTTCTAATTTCCACTAATCATGTACATGTTATTTTTAATTTCTCCTGTGTCGGGATTAGCCTGTGCTGGGGGAAAGGACTGGGCCCATGGCTGTGGCAGGGAATGAGGGCTCAGTCTGGGCTGTGCTTTAGGGCAGCTTGGTGGGTTTTTGCCTTTCTGGGGAGAAATCAGGTCAATCCCTCTTGGGCACAGAGAGGTTCATGGAATCCCAGAATGGTTTGGGTTGGAAAGGACCTTAAAGGTCATCCAGTTCCGTGGGCAGGGACACCTTCCACTAGCCCAGGGTGCTCCAAACCCTGTCCAACCTGGCTTTGGACACTTCCAGGGATCCAGGGGGAGCCACAGCTTCTCTGGGCACCCTGTGCCAGGGCCTCGCTGCCCTCACAGGGGAGGATTTCTCCCCAGTATCCCCTCTAACCCAAATCTCTGTCAGTTTAAAGTCATTAATGGTTCCTTCAGACCACCTGATTCCCGGGCACTGCCATTTCTCTTGCTGCAGAACAGTGACAAGTTATAAATAAAGGGAAACACTTCCCTTTTTAAGAGCCAAAACCATTTTCTGAGTGGTTCCTGGGCACTTGGAGCTGTTGGGAGCAGGAAGGTGAGGGTGGCCCCGGCGGCACCAGCAGCAGCAGCTGGGTGTGCAGGAGCAGATGTTCTGCACGGGAGCGTGTCGGGGCCATCCCGAGAGGAACGTGCATCTGCTCTGTGCAGGGCTGGGGTGATCCTGATTCGTGTGGACAGCACCTCCTTCTCCGCAGGGAAAGCTTCGCCGCACCCGGCGCCGCTGGTGCGGATCCAGGCCGGGAGCAGGTGTGGGCAGAGCTGCCTCCCAGGACACTGCCTGGGCGAGGGGATGTTCCTGCCAAGAAGCTTTCAAGGAGCACATTGTCTGAACAGGGATCAGTGTGGAGAAGGCTGCTCACCTCGGAGTATCCCAGGAGTTACGGGGAGCTGCGGTTTCCAACACCAGGGCTGCACTGGATCTCCCTCTCCCCAGTTGTCACTTATATCCCACTTCCCAAATGTCCATTGTATCCCATTCCAAGTTTTCAGTTATATCCCACTTCCCAAATGTCCATTATATCCCATTCCAAGTTGTCAGTTATATCCCATTCCCCAGTTTTCAGTTATATCCCACTCCCCAGCTGTTCATTACATCCCACTCCCCAGTTTTCCATTATATCCCATTCCAAGTTGCCAGTTATATCCCACTCCCCAAGTGTCCATTATATCCCACTCCCGTTATCCATTACATCCCACTCCGCAGTTATCCATTACATCCCACTCCCCAGTTATCCATTATATCCCACTCCCCAGTTTTCAGTCGTATCCCACTCCCCAGCTGTCAGTTATATCCCACTCCCCAATTGTCCATTACATCCCACTCCCCGATTTTCCACTACATCCCATCCCAGGCCCATCAGCATTCCAAGCACCACGGCACCAGCTCCATCTCCTGCTGAAAATCCCAGAGCAGTGTGGACACTGAAAAGCTTTAGCAGAGGAAATTTTCGGCTTGCTGCTGCATTCTGTGAGAACTTCAGGTTTCTCACAGAAACTATGAAAAACACTGTTAAGGGTTTTTCTAAACTATTTCTCTATTTCTGCACCTGCTGGTTTTACTAAAGGATTGTGATGATATCCTGAGAAAAATATTTTGAAATGGGTGTTGTGTGGACTGACCAATCACCCTGATGGGTGGTTGGTCAGAGGTCCAATAACCTTCTGCCATGCTGGCGACTCAACTTATAAAAATCGATTTATAATTAATTAAATAAGCTGTTTGCTCCGGATTTTGGTTGTGTTGTTTCTCACCATCCCAGGCACAACAGCGACAGAGCAGAGGACCCCACTGCAGTGGCAGGAGAGCTGAGGGGACCTGGTGACAAAAGCCACGCTGAGGTCCCTCAGCTCCCTTCACACAGAGCCTCCTCCAAGCAGCCCCTGCACTCTCCAAGCACCCAGACAGCATTCCTGAGCCTCGTGGATGGGGGAAAAGGCTTTTCCAGAGGCTGTCTGCAGCCCAGATGCACTCAAGGGACAACCGGGCTCTTCTTTCCAGGACCTCCTTTGATCTCTGCCTGCGAACAGACGCAGCTTTATTATTATTATTATTACTACTATTTCTCTTTTTTTTTCGCAGTCTGCGTTGCCATCTCGGCGAGATGCACAAGACGTGGAACATTTGGTTATCATCAAACAATGGTTTCAATCAGCTGAGCCCTCCTGCTCCCTTTCCAGTCCCCTGGCCACAGATGTCGTGATGGCATCTGGGGCACGTGCTGGGACTCTCAAGCTGAAGAAGCTCTCGGAAGCCTCCTCTTCCCTTTCTGTGCTGTTCATGGAAAACATGCTGGTTTAATAGAGCCCAAATTAAAATGTCACTCACTCAAAGACCTGATTCTTATGGATGGGTTTTTTTGGAGGCAGAAGCCAGAGGAAGGTCACAGAAAATGGCGTTGTTTTGCTTTTTTTTCCCCCCTCCTTTCTCCTTTTCTCTTTCTTTTCCCCTCACTATTGGTTCCACGTCACAAAGCAGCTGGGAGATGCTACGAGATGGCTCCAAAAATGGGCAAAATGTGAGAAACCGTGGCTGGCCATGCCATGCCCACATTCCCAAGGGCAGCGTGGAGCCCAGGGATGGAATGCAGGATGCCAGAACGCCGGGACACGCTCCAGGACATCCCCATCCATCCAGGGTGCCCATCCCTGGAAAGCAGCTGGCTGCCTTTCTCCACTGGGTGTTTTTTCTTGCAGAATCCACGTTTTTCCCCCTGTATTTTCCTTGGCATTCAGGAATTCCCCTTCCCCCCTGAACAAACGCTCCATCAGTTATCCACAGGGCAATTCCCTCTCCCAGGGCTGCCCCCTGGAAGCGAGGGCCGAGCTGCCACGAGCCAACCTCCAGCTGTTCCTCCTCTCCCTTCCCTTCTCCCACATTCTCCTCCACTGCAGGAATAACCTCAGGAGCTGGAGCCGAGCTCGTGGATCCCAGATCCTTTTGCTGCTGAGCTGCAGAGGAAGCAGAGATGGAGAGGAGCCTTTCAGGTGCCTAGAGATGCACTTTCAGAGTTTCCCAATCCCAAGGAGGAGGAGGAAACGCATGGCAGGAAGGAGCGTGGATGAGGAGAGGAGGTTCCTCCGTTTCTGGTCGCTCTGCACCACCTACGTGATGCAACCACCATTCCACAGGCGCATTTTTAGACTGTGAGTCAGGTGTCAGGGAATTTTTGCAGTCATCCCAGGAGCACGTTGGATTTCCAGCTGCTTCCCACCAGAACGCAGGGAAGGACGCTCCAGCTCTGTTAAGAAAAGCTGGAAATTGTGCAGAGAGGGATTCTCACAGCAGATTAAAGTGGGAGGACAATTCTACTTGTCTGTGGAATTTGTGTGTGGACAAATTCTCCTTGTCTGTCTCCTTGTCTGCACATTGTTCTTTCCTCGTTCCTTAACCCCAGAGTCGAATTAGGTTTTACAATAAAATCCAGAGATATCTGGATCCAGAATAAAATTGGAGGTGTCTGGATCCAGGTCTAGATTTAAGTCCAGCCGGCTCTGAATGCAAACTGGGTTTCATGACATTTCTCTCTGAACACAGACACACACGTGAGTCCTGCTCTGATTGCATCGGTTCACTCTGGGTTTCTGGGGGAAAACATCTATTTAAAGAGAGGTTTCACGCTTGCAGTAGGAGAGCAAAGCACAGCAAAAACCTCCTTGTCTCTGCTTGGATGTAACGACTTGAATGAAATTTTAGGATGAAACATGGCCCCAAGTTATTGCCTTGTGACTCTGATTAAACACATCCTAATGAGCAATGAGCAGGGTTTGAGTTTTGTTGGGGTGCCTAGAAAATGACTCTGTCCCCTCTGATCCCTCATGATTTGGGGAGAAAGAGCCACCTGAGAAACCTATGGGTGCTGCAGGGCGGGGAAATAGGGACGAAAACTCCCACATCGAGCAAAGCTCCAGGCTGCACATCCCCTTCCAAGAAACCCCAAATCCCTCTGTCCATGCCCTCGTTTATCCCCTCCTTTAGGGCAGCATCCACAAATCGGGGGTGCAGAAAAATGAATTCTGGAGATTTTGTGTTAATTAGAAAGCCTTAATTAGGGTCTCCCTTTTATGCTCCTTGCAGGGAGGCAAAGGTGCAGCATCCCCAGGAGCTGCTCCCTCTGGATAATTTGACCTTGGGTATTTCTGTGTGCATGGAAAACACTCGGCGCTGTAACTCCCAATTAACTCCTGCATTTGCCTTTGTTTGAAGGAATTTGTCCCGGAGAACAAGAACCTCAACACGAAAATAGGGGAAGAGGGGCCTTGCTGAGTCTTCCCAGATAGGATGGGCTGGGGCAGAGAGCCAGGATCAGAGAGAGAAATTCCAATTATTAAGGACAAGCTCGGAAATCGTGACCAAAACCGGGAGCTGAGGGCTGTGAGAAAGATTTCCTGGCCATGGGGACATGAGCTGGGCTGGTGGGAGAGGAGGAGCCGCAGCAGTGGCAAGGTCACGGCCACGGCCTTGCTCCCGATCCGGCTTTTTTTGGGAGAGAGCCGGGGGTGGAGGGGTGACTCAGCTCGGGGCCTTTGATCCACTCCAGTTGTCTGTTCCTGCACCGAGCTGAGAACATCCAGAGGAGAAAAAAGCACTGGATGGACCCTGGGAGTGCTCCTGGAGGGGAGTTAGGCCTGGATCAGGCTCTCTCCCCTTCCTGCACTTTGTGCTTTGTGCTGTTCCCATTTGCTCTCCGTATCCTTCCCTGCGCTGAGGAGCCAGCACACCACCCCTGCAGATTTTTTTCACCCCAAAATTGTATTTTTTGTGAAATACATTCATGTATTTCTTAGTTTTTATATTTTGGGAAGTGCGTTTATATTTTTGGGCATATAGATATATTCAAAAAACATTTTCTTCAGAATATTTTCATTTCTGGCACGTAAAAAAAGGTAATTTTCGAACAATTTCACTGCTGAATCCCTAATTTCAGCAGTCTTCAGGATGCTTTGGGTATCCCTGAGCTGCTGGGGACAAAGGTTGATTCCTGCCTGTCACAGTCAAGGAATCTTTTCCAAACCATCTCCCACTGTAAATTTAAACACTGTAGGAAATAAACCACTCTGGTAGCTTCAGCCTCAGTTAAGGTTGGATTTAAATATCAAGTTTTATCAACCAATGCTGATTTGGCTTTAGAAATGGTGGGAAAACAACCAAATTTTGCTTGGAATACTCCTCCTCAGCTGGAACACATCTGGGTTTGAACAAAGGTTTGAGTCCAAGCTTTAAAACATTTGTCCTTTTTTTTAAATTAAAAATCCCAACCTAACAGATCCAATATTTCCAACTATTATATTTATTTATTTGCTGGTCCTATAAAAATACAAATCTTTATCTTGTTTCTAACAATTTGCTGTGCCAAAACAACTTTGGGTGTTCATTTTTTTCCTAAATGCTGGAATTGGGGGTTCAATGCCCATTTTTAAGGCACTCAGGTGTTTTGGAACCAGGTCGGAAGGAGGAAACGTCGCCTCTCTCGAGTGACAATTCCAATAAATAAATAAAAGCAGCCAGAACCCCCAGTGCAATGGGTGTGTGTGCTGTGTTTAATCACATCCACACACAGGATGTCCCGGGAATGTTTTCATAGCTGGAGGAATCCGAGGCTTTTTCTAGGAAATCATCTCCTCAAGGCACCAACGACACGAAAAAGCTCCCGAGGTTTTCCTGACGTGGACAGCGCTGAACTTGAAGGTCGGATAAAAATGAAAAATTGGGCTTTAGCGGAGCAGCGAAATCCGAAGCCACATCCAAGGTTTCCACGGAAAGAGAGGGAAACACCACATCCTTCAGAGGTGGGAGAGCGGCGAGGGATGACGCGTTCAGAGAAGCATCCCCGAGCCTGGCGCCTGTCCAGCGCGTTGCTCGCAGCGCAGGAATGCGCTGAACAGCTTTCTGGAAATGTATGTTGGAGCCCAGTGCTCCATACATCCCCTGTCACCGCCATCCCACACGGCACAGCCAGGCCGGGAATGCGCCCGCTGCTCATCCCGCCTGCAGCTGGGCACCCCCAGCCCCGCTCCTGCCTCCCTGCGGCATTTTATCCCAAAATTCCCACTGCAATCCCAACTGCTCTGCCTGTCACTGCCCAGGAGTGCAGCGAGGATGGGAATTTGTGCCTGAGGAAAACCCACAGTAAGTCAGCTCTGTCCTAATCCTGCTGTAACAGGGAACTCAGGCTATCCCAACAAAACACGGGAAGAAATGCCAGTGGAACACCTGAAATTAAGGAACGCACACCCTGAAGGGAGCTGTGGGTGCAGCACAGGGGACAGGGTTGGGTTCCTGCAGTCCCGGCATGGGGAGCTCCAGCACCGGCACCTCGGGAATCTCGGAGTGAGGGTCCGAATTCCCTTTTCCCCGCTGGTCAGACCTGTTAAATAACAACCCCTTTGCCTCCGTGGCTTCTCCGCTTCATTGCTTCCAGGTACTGTGGGGTCAGCTCAGGCCAAGCAAGTGGTGCTGGTTAAGAACTGGCACCGTCCGAGCGGCCGGAGCGAGGGAGAGCCAGACCCCATTCCTGGTGGGAATGTGCCTGTCCGAGTCAGGGATGGGACCCGCTCACCCTGCCCTGCTCCAGGAAGCCTCAGCACGGAGTTATTGCTCTTTCTTCTCTTCTTTTATTCCTCTTTCTCTGTGCGCTTCGTGCCGAGGTTCCCTGGAGCGCTGGGAATGTCCAGACCCGGCAAAACCACCGGGTTTGCGTCTCTCCCAAATCCATCCCACGGGATGGATCTGTGCTGGGGAGAGGGGTCCCCCACCAGCCAGCCAGGTCTGCATCCCAAATCCCAGGGAGAATTTGGACCTGGGGCTTTGGACTCTATGATCTCAGATGTCCTTTCCAACTTTAATGACTCTATGATGTCGCTTCCTGTTATTAAACAAGAGCCTCATGTCGAGAAATCTCGGATAAAGTCAAGGAGATGCTTATCCAGGCAGCGAGATAAAAGTCCCTTCCACACTTACAACTCCTGGAGTTATCTGGGGCTGCTGCAGCGCTCGAAACAACTTCAAATAGATGGAATTGCAGTCGCCTTTACGAGTTATTTTTCTGTTCCTTCGCTGCAGGAATAAATCCCTTTGTTCTGTCAGATAAAAATGTGCCAGAAGAGACAGTCCTTGATACAAACTCGACGGCTGATTATTCCTCAAAATAAACAAAAAAGAGATGTTAGGAAAATACACGGAGTTTTCTAAGGATAAATCTGAACCTCACGTGCATTTCAGGTGGCAGCTGGGGGTCGTGTCCCTTTAGGGCACAGTCTGTGCTTGGGGTGGCTGCTTCAGTGGGAATGGGGTGGGATTGCTGACCCCCAGGACTGGATTCGGGCTCTGATTTCCCAATCAAGGGTGGATTAATCCTGACCCAGTGCCCAGAGCACAGAGCTGGGAAGAGGTCGGGCTGTCTGCAGGAGCCTTTTGGCTGACGTGGCCAAAGGTCAGAGGTTGTGACATTAAAGCTGCCAGGAATTCTCTGTCAGGGACTTCTTTCAGTTCTTTATTCCTCATCCCAAAGCAAAAATTCTAGCAGAAAATTTTGTCCTGTTCTTCTGCTCTCTTCCTCCTTTTTTTTTTCACCTCATCACTGCAACAAAGAGCTCTTTCCACCACGAAAAGAACAACGGAAAAATGATGGTGAGAGAAAAATGAAGGAAATTGGGTTTCTCCCCAGTGCCATGTTGGATCTGTGGCAGAGACTGAAGTGCCAGTTCCCAAGGAACCTGTGGCATTACACGCCTGACTTTCCAAGGAATTTGAGTGCCAAATTCCCTCAAATTCCTGAGAAAAGCACGGCCCAGGTGCCTGTGGAACACGGAGCAACCCTGAGCTTTTCCCAGCTCTCCTGCCTTTCACGTCAGCTCAAGGGTTAAGGGAGTCTTTAACTTCTCTCAGCCAGATTGAGCCTCAATTTTCCATTTCATCTCCATCCCCAGAACTCCTATTGATGGCAATATCCTGTTCGGGGCTTTTCCTTCCTTTTGATGTTTGATTTCCTCCTGCTGGCTGCGTGCTTGTACACGGAGGCTGATCAGAGGAGCTGACATTTATTTGAACAGGGGACGAGAGGGAATGGGATGTTTTGTCTCGCTCAACGTGCCCCGCTCGGGGAGAGGAGGGAGCTGCCACCAGATTCCAGCGTGTCCCAGATGGAATCCGCGGTTCCTCGGCTGTTAATTGCAGGGAATTGATCCTGCCTGGGCTGCTGAGGGAGTGGAAGGCTCGGTGAAGCCGGGCTGAGGTGTGGGGAGGGCAGGGAGCTGGGGTGGGATGCCGGCCACGTTCCCATCCAGTGGCAATTCCCGGGCACTGAACACACTGTGGCCAGCTGGGGCTGCTCCCGTGGCAGGGCGGGGACAGCTGCAGACTGCCACGTTTCTTGGCTGCCTCCTGAAATCCTCCTTCCCTAAAAACACCGGCGTGGGCACTCCACGTCCGGGCTGAGACTCGCAGCTGCTTCTGCTCCAAACGTTGTTTTGATGCCCCTCGGATGAGGATGAGAAGTTGGATTTGCTACATGCTCTTCCTACAGAGCACTCCTGATAAATAATGCCCTTTACCTGTGGCATAGGCACAGCAAAATGCCATAAAAATTCCTCACGAAATCAGTGTTGGTGTTGGAGCACCTGAACGCCAAGAGCTGCATCCAGGCAGAAAAAATTGGCCGTGAAAATCTCCCCTAAATTTGTTCATATTTCTCCATACAACTATCACCAGCTCCAGGGGTTGGAATTCAAAATCTGTGTCCAGATTTCCTTTGGCAGTGGCTTCTCCAGCTCAGGATGGGCTGACACAACTGGGGAGTGAAGGCACGGACTGAAGTCTGAGACAATTTGGCCTCTGCTCAGAATCCACAAGTTCGAGCCTCGTCTTTGCAAATAATTCCTGCTGCCGAGGCTGCCCGGGCTCCTTTCCCCAGGATGAAGGGTCAGCACCTGGGAAAGGGCAATTCCAGGCCCACACGGGGCTGGGCAGGAGCTCCTGCACCCACCGGGTGTTGGTTTCATTGCTGGAGGAGCCGACCCCACCTTCCCCGAGCTCCGAGTGATTTAACAACGAGCAACTGCTCTGGTTTTTGGGAAGAACTCCGACCACAGGGAGCACGGTGGTTTTTCCGTGCCCTGCACCTCACCAGGAAAAAATGCAAACCCCACCAAGAACAACTGAAGTCTGCACTTTTCCCAGTCCCCAGAGCGTTTTGCCCAGTGGCTGGAATGCTTCTGATGTGGCATTTCCTACCGGCCTGCCGGGCTGGGAGCTGCAGGAACACGGCTCAGGAGCAGGGATGGTGGCACTGGGAAGGCTCAGTCCGTGAGGGAATTCCCTGGCCAGTGCTTCACAGGTGGGACATTGTCCGTGGGACAGGAGTAGGGGGATGCAGCCACAGCCCTGGAGGACAGATCTGTCACCTTCAGGCAGCCACTGATTGTTTTTGTAAATTTTTTTATAAATTACCAGGCTTATCACTCCATCCTAAACCTTTTCCTTGCTAAGCTCACGCCCTACCGTCACTAAGTCAGCACACCTACAAGGATTTGGGACTCACCAGTGGGAAACAGGGCAGATAAATAATAATTAGATCACTGTGAGAGCAGATACTTCTCTCTCTTGATCAGCAAAGAAAACTCTGTCGTTCTACTCACAGCTGACATGAAGGAAAAGATGATGATGGTAATAATATTAATAACAATTTGTGAGATAATAAATTGCCATGCAAATCTGCCAGCCAGCAGGAAAGCATTTCCCTGGCCTCTCTCCATATTACAGGGTTTAATTAATACAATCTATGGACAAACATGTATTTTATTTCCAGAATGGGAGTTGTAATTTCCTGAGGCTTGGAAACCCAGATGGTTTTGAGTTTAGAATATATCAGGATCTGTTTTTAAAGAGTATTTCAGCAAAGGTTGGACGGGGAGGGGGGGAAGGGGTGTCTTTTATTTAGTTCAAAGTTTAATTTGTGTGCCTTCAGCTGAAGTTCAGAGCTTCCAATGGGAGCAGGAATAGGGAAGGGCTCAAATATGCAGACAGCCACAGGACAATAGCTGTGGGAAGCCTTGTCTGCCTTTGAAATGAGTTGTCATCCAAGGGACTGGGATGGTCCCGGGCTAGCAGAAGCCTGGGATGCTGACAGGGAAAGGGAGCAGGGATCACGGCCTTGGAAAGCCAGACACAGCTCCCAAAATAACCCTGGCCTTGTGGCACCACCGTGGTGTGGCACTGGGAGGGTCCCCGAGCTGGCTCTGAATGATACCCTTGAGATGAAAGTTAGAGGGTGCCTGGGGTTACTCATGCCCGGGCAGAATAAAGATCCATTTCTTCTTTTTCCTTCTTTTTCCTTCTTTTTGCCTGGGTTTCTCTGCCTCGGAAGGGCTGGGGTTGTGATTCACATCTCAAGCACACGAAACCCTTCTCCGTGGGCCCGTGGATGGAGGAGTCATTAAGGACTTGAAGACATCTCAGGCACAAAAGTCAGCACACACTGAGTCATTCCGTGTTCCCGAGCTCTGGATGAAAACCTCGTTGCTGTCTCTCTACCCCTCTTTCCCAGCCGCTTTTGGAAAGCTTGGGATTCTCATTAAGGTTTTGCAGCCCCAGCACCTCCACAGAGCCCGGGAAGCTTTATTCCAGATGTGCAGTGCCAGCCTCTTCCTGGTGCTGTTTCCACACTCACGGGATGGAGTGTTTCTCAAAAGGAAAGAGCCACAAAGGCCAGCTGAACGGAGGAATTGGAAAAGCACTGAATCCCTCATTTTTCCTCTTATCCTGTCATTTTTTTGATGGCACTGGTCATGAGAGCAATTGCAAATCAGCTCCTCTACGAGGCCCAAAAAGCTCTGATTGTCTCCTTCTAACCCTTTTAGGAATTAAAATACATTTAATTACATCTCAGTGAGTGTCTCACTTCATTTTCCTTCGTTTAGCTCACCGGATCGGAGAGTCGCCATTCAAAAAACTGCTTTTTGCAGTGCTGAGCAACTCCCAGCAGCCCCTGCCTGGCAGACCCAGGCTCTTCTGCAGGAGAAATTGATTGTGGCAGAAGCAATTTTGTACCCAAACACTCCAGACCCTGCTTTTCTCTCCATTTACTCGCACGCCACTGTTTGTTCTTCGAGGAGTCCAAAGAGCTTCAGCAAGATTAACCCTGGAGATCGACTGCGTGGTTGAGAGGCGAGTAATTGTGGAGTTTGTAACCAAACCCAGGGCTGAGAGCTGCAGAACCACTCACGAGGATTGTCAGGGGATGGAAACTCCAGCCTCAGCTCGGGGTCTGCTCAACAACTTTAAATAATGGGGCAATTAAGTGGCTTGATTCCCCAATCACGGCAAGAATTGCACTGGAGATGTGGCCTCAAAGTGTCCCCAAATCAGGATTTTTGTGCTGTCACAGCCACCTGGAGCACGGCTGATTGGGACCCTGATGCTTTTCCACAGGCAGAGTAAATTGCTCTTAGGCTGAGCCTAAAAAACGTGTCCTACCAGCAGCAGCTCGAGGCCAAGCTGCAAACTGGGTTTATCCTTAGGATGGCTGGAGTTGGGACAAGCTGAGCTCCAAGTGGAAAGACTCAGCTGCCACATGGAGTCCCCTGGAGCATCATTCCTGTGTGACAGCCTGTCCCTTCAGAGGATTTGGTGGATGCTGGGGAAAAAACTCCACAGGCAGCCGGAAGTTCCGGGCTAGGGGAATTTGAAGCTGCACAAGCAGTCTGAAAGTTAGAAGGATCTTCTCTGTGGGCACAGCAACCCCCAGCCTCCAAAAGTCAGGAGATGCCTCAAAAGATCCTGTTTAATATCAGTGTTGTCCCACCTTCAAAAGCTTCCAGCTTCCAGCTCCAACTCTTCCATGATTCCATGATTAAAAAGTACTAAAGTTCTGGAATGGTCTGCCTGAGGAGGTGGTGGAGTCACCAGCCCTGGATGTGTTTAAAAAGAGATTGGATGTGGCGCTTGGTGCCGTGGTTTAGTTGAGGTGGTAGGGCAAGGGTTGGACTCGATGATCTTGGAGGTCTCTTCCAACCTGGTGATTCTGTGATTCTGTGAAATTCCCCCTCCTCAGGTCTCATTCGCTCTGGGAGCCACTGGGGGCCACCAGGAAAGCACCTGGAGATGGCTTTAGCAGTGGCTGGAGCTGAGCAACCTGACTAGGGGTGGCTGAAATGAGTGAGAAAACCAGGAAAAAAATATCCCAAGACTGCTGATAAATGGAGGAGTGACCGTGAGAACTCCATCCATTGGAATCGACTGATCGGATTTTTGGGAAGTGAAGTCAATCCCTCCATACCTTGGTCCTCTAAACTGGGACCTAAAAATAGAGGAGGCTGTCGCTGTCTAGACGGATTTTAATCGAGAGCTCGTTCTCCTCCCTCCTGCTATTTAGCGTGGAAGTGCCGTGGCTGGAATCATGTTCCAAATGCAGAGACCTCACAGAATTGCAGGGAGGAGGCACCACCGTATCATTATCCTGCTCCGAAGGGCCTGGATAAAAATATCCCACATATCCATGCAGGCCGCAGCCACCAGAGGGGCAGCAGCCAGCAGCTCGAAGGGATTTTAATTCGGGATGAGCAATCGGCTGGAATACCGTGGTTTTCAGTCTCTGTTGTGGATTTCTGGTTGAGATTTGGGCTCCCATCTTCTGGTCTGGGAAATCTTCTCAAAGTCCACTGGATGGGGTGGGATGCTCCAGGTGGAGCAGGTGATGTGTTTTTGGAGTGGGAATGAGCAGCAGCCACGAAGCCACACGGAAAACATTGCCCAGAGAATCTGTGGCTGCCCCATCCCTGGAATTATCCGAGGCCAGGTTGGAGCAGCCTGGGATAGTGGGAAGTGTCTCTGCCAAGTTTGAGACTGGATGAGCTTTAAGGTTCTTCCCAACCCAAACCGTTCCACGACTCCACGATTCCAGAGGTGATTTTGGGGGCTGTTGTGTGCGTGTCCATGCCCTGAGGCTGTTCCCTGCTCCCTCCCAGTGCCGGTGGGAAGGAGGATGGCAAACGGCTCCATTCCTGTTCCTCCTTCCAGCCAATGTCATCTTCCTTCTCCTCATGCTGGGCTCGGGAGCCTCAGACCATGAGCTCATTTGGCCGCTCGGAGCAGAGGCAGAAGCCAAAGAGAAAAAGGGGGAAAAAAGGAGAAAAAATACGGAGCAAACAAGCTCCCTGTTTTCCAGAGGCTGGAATGGCACCAACCCCTCTTTCCATCCAGTCCCTTGGCACTGCAATCCTGTATTTTCTGGGATCGCGCCCTGCTCTGGGTTTTCCGTTCATGGCTTCCCATGCTCAGGACACTTTTCGTGCCGTCCTGGTCCCCTCTGGAGGACACAAAACTCAGGAATGGGAATGTTGCAGCTCTGGGAGGCCTCTCCTGCCTCCGTTCTCCAGAGGGACATCGCATCCCGGGGAGGTGGGAGAGCCTGGGAAGGGGCTCTCCCCTGGCACCTCTTCCAGGATGTGTTCCACTGCTTCTTCCACCCACCTCATATCCAGGAGCTTCTGCCAAGTGCTCCAGCCCCCAGAAAATCCCATGGGAAGGGAGAAGCTCCTGGGAAAATGATGCTGGAATAGCAGAACCAATGAAAAAACATTTTTTTTTAATGATTTTTTTTTGTGTGATTTTTATTTGCCAAGTGCTGAATAAACCCGAAGCATTTCTATGGATGTAGTGAAAAAATATTTTCACCTTTCAGCATCAATCCCAGCTCCAGCTTTTCCTTCCAAATGAAACAGGGGGATGGAGGAGTCTCCCAGGACAGGAAAACGTGACTCTTTTCTTCTCTTTCTCCCAAAACCTGCTCAACATCTCAGCATAAAGTCAATTTTCCGATAGAAAAATAAAGCCTGGAAAAGCTATTGCGAGGGATGGCTCCAAGGTGTGTGTGTGTATAGATTTTGGAGAACTGATAAGGGAGGGTTTTGGCCTCGCTGCAGGCTGTCAGAACGTGAGAACTCGCCAGATTTGGAGCACCCGGGATGTTTAATTCTCTCCTGGGACAGCTGTGCGAAAAACCAGGGCTGAGAAAAAAGAATCAGCGATGATTCTGGTACCAGCCGTGCCAAGGGAAGCTCCTGCTGGATCCCCGGACTCATCAGTTCTCTCTCTGCTGGCTCCATGAGATGGGCAAAATACAAAATTAATGTGGGTCAGGGAGAGGAAAATAACGAGAAACTCCAAAAACAGGGCTGTTTTTGTACCCTGTTCACCAGGACCATGAGGAACATGCAAAAAAATATCATTTATTTCTCTCCCCAAACCAGGACACCTTCTGGCGATGATTCTGGTACCAGCCGTGACAAGGGAACCTCCCAGTGGATTCCTGGACTCAGCAGTGACCTGCCAGCATTGGTTCTCTCTCTGCTGGTTCTTTGAGATGGGCAAAATACAAAATTAATGTGGGTCAGGGAGAGGAAAATAACGAGAAACTCCAAAAACAGGGCTGTTTTCGTACCCTGTTCACCAGGACCACGAGGAACACACAAAAAATGTAATTTATTTCTCTCCCCAAACCAATGCACCTTCCCTCCTGTTTGCAAACCTCTCCAATGCTCCCATCTCCCCCCAGGAATTGAGCCTCTTGCCCAGAAGGGTTTCATTAACAAACAGCAGAATTCTCCTCAGTTCTGCAAAATTCAAGGGCTGTCAGTTCCCAGCACTGGGAAAACATCAGGCTTCCCATGGCTCTTTGTTGTAGGATGGTTGGAGAGCTGGTGGCCATTCATGAACTCCCAGTGTTGCAACATGATCCCTTTTTTTTTTTCCTCCAGGATGATTTAAGAAAAAGAGGAGAAGAAAAGAAAAAAGAAGAAAAAAGTCTTTTAGCGGAGACATTTCAACAATTCCTTTAATGGCCATAGAAGCAGGACTCAAAAATCAAACGGGAATTAGCTGTAATTAGACTTTAGCCTAAAAAATCCCCCACATGTGGAACGATTTCCAAGGCAATTCCTGGGGACTTCTGGGCACACTCGGCTGGCACAGTTCTCCCGAGTGTGTCCTTCAGGAGGGAGCAAATTCCTTCCCCTCCTGGTTGCCGGGTTTTCCTCCTCCCTGAGGAGCTTCCATCTTCAGTGGTGGCTTTTGCAGTGGCTGGAGCTGAGCAACCTGAGTGGGGACAGCTGAAATGAGTGAGAAAACCAGGAAAAAAAACAGAAAAAAAAAAAACTTAAAAATGTTCTGATTTAAATAAAACACATTTTGTGTGTGCTGGTGGTAATTGAAGGCTCAAGGTAGCAGAGCTGGGAGCTTTGTGCCACCTTCGTGCTCACACACCTGGCTGGGGCTGAGGGATCTTGAAGGACATCGCATTTTTCCTGGGAATGCCACCTCAGGCACGAGAACAACACGAATCCTCCCAGCAGCTGTGCCAAAATTCAGGATTTCCCAGCACGCAGGTGAGGCCAGGGCTGACCAGTCCTTCTTGCAGAGGCAGCAGCAGCAGTGGGAGAGGTGACAATTCCGCCTGTCCCCACGGAAATGGATTCTGGAGTCAGGTCAGGGCCTGTGCTGGGGTTGTTCTGCCTGCAGAGCCCTGCAGCAGCCTCCGGCTGATTCCTATTCCGACCAGCACCGCTGTTTAATCTTGACTTATGGAGGAAACATATGGAACGGATTGAAAAAATATTGCTGTGCTCTGTGCAGCTCCTCTCTCCCTTTCCTTGGAGCAGGGAGCAGGAATATGAAACATCTGGGACTCCTCAGCTCAGCCTGACTTGCTGGGCCCAGCTCTCACCCCGTGGGCCACTGCTCTGTCCACCCTGCAGGTCCCCGGGGAGCGTTCGGCTGGAATCAGCCTCTGCCAGGGGAATGGGATCTGCCTTCCCCAGCCACGGGGGCTGCAGGTGGAGGAAGTCATGTCCAAACCTTCCCAAGGCTCTCGGCTGCAAGGGCTGGCTGAGCAAAGCCCACAGGTCATGGGATCCCACACTGGTTCGGGTTGGAAGGGACCTTAAAGCTCCTCTTGTTCCAAACCCCTGCCAGGAGCAGGGACGCTCCCGTTAGAAGTTCCTGCCATCCCAGGCCATCCCTCCCAGGTTGGATGGTATCAAGGCCTCCAGTGATAGCCACTTTTCTGAAAGCCTGGCTTAAATCAGTGCAATTTTCTTTAAAAAACAACCAAATCCATTTTTTTTTGTTGTGCAGTGACAACAACCCCCCCCGTGGCAGGGCAGCCTGTCCCGACAACCCCACTGCCCGATGGAATTAGATGGGATTTCGGTGCTGGGGAAGGTTTGGCTGTGCTCAGCACGGGGCTGGAGGTTCCCTGGGGCTATCAGCACCTCCACTGTGCTCTGGGAGGGGGCAGGAAATTGTTGGGTGCCCCGTGCCCAGCCCGGCCACGGGGAATTCACACCTCCGGCAGCTGCCAGCCGGAGCCAGCGGGCTCTGACTTGTCCCTCAGATCATCCAGGCTGCTGGAGGAGATCAGCAGCCGAGAGTTAGATCCACCCTTTCTCCATCCTTGCCTGTCAGAGGGAAAGGAGAGCGGAGTCAGGGTCATATGAGGACGCTGTGGTTTCAAACACACCGAGAGCTGCGGCAGCTTCGCTGGGTCTCATCCCTGCCTTGGCCCTCGGCAGCTGCTGGGGCTGTCCCAGCTGGGACAAATATTGTTGGCCCAAAGACCCTGCGCTTTGTCCTTCAGGATTTTTGTGAGTCGGGGCTCAGCAGCACCGGCTCAGCTCCTCAGGAACATCCAGGATCTCACAGGACCCTCTGCCAGAGGCTTCCCTGAGCAATGGAGAAAATCCCCACTCCCCAGGAGCTGTGGTGGGGAAAAAGCCTCCCTGTCTGTGCCAACAGCCCCTGGAACACCAAACCTCCTCCAGTCCCTCCCAGCAAGGTGCAGAGCTCAGCTCTGTCCCCTTTCCAGCCCAGAAGATTTATGACTCCAGCACCAAGTCTCTCATTCCCTGAGCTCACCCACCGGATCTCGTGTCAGCTGCACATTCGTTCAGTGCCTGCTGTTTATTCAGTCCAGCCACTGCTTTATCCTCCTGAAATATCTGTTTCAATCCGAGGCAAGTTCATTGCAGGTTCCTGTTTCCCGGCTGCTGAGCTTCAGGATAAAACCCCCACTTGACAGCTCAGTAAATGACACCAATAAAGGGCTGTGCTTGGCCTGTGGAACAGCTGAGGGAGATGGAGCAGAACTCAGCTAAAGATGTTCCTATTTATGTATTTGTTGGGTCTGCTCTGGCGTGGACCCTCTGTCTCTACTTTCCTGTGGCTTGAACCAAGTGTCAGTCTGGGTATGGTGAAAAAAACCCCAACATTTCTCAATTGTAGCAGGGATTGCTGCTGGGAAAAGTGGCTCGTTTACTTCTGAGGGCTCAGCATGAGCTGCAAGACCCCTGGGATATTCCAAATGGAAAACATGTCTGTGCTGCCTCCCGAAAGGAGGAAGAACAAACTGCCAAGGCTGAAAGCACAGGCTCTTTCACGGGACCCAGAAGGTTCCTCTGTGTGGGACTGATTCTCCTGCACAGGCATTTCTCGATATTTTTCTGGCTTTTAAGTTAAGGGAGAAAAAAGAGCCGAGGCTCAGTGTTGTGGAAGGATTTTCAGTCATCTTTGTGGGGCAGCCTGAGATCCCTCCTGAGAGGTAAAACCCTGCAGTCCATGTGCAGCAAAAGGATGGCGAAACAACCACGGAGCCTCCGAAGAACTTTGGGAGAGGTTTGGATTCCTCCTTGTGAGCTTCCATGAGGCCCTTTATTAGAGCTTTGTGGGTGTGGATGTGTGTTCACTCGGGGTCTGAGCCAGCTGAACTCAGTGGGAGTCCTTTGAAAGTCCTCTCCTCTGCCCTGAGCAGGCCCCGGACTGAGCTCAGACCGGGAATACTCCCGGGGAAGGATTTACTTGGAGGAATGTTCTGTGGAAGGAGCAGCTTTTCGGGGCCTGTTGATAGAAAGCCATTACTGAAGTCATAAATAAGAGCATTGGCACTGGCAGGGGTGAATGAAGTGAGGAGTGCATTAGGAGCAGGGGTCATCCAAAGCCAAAACCCAGGGAAGAAAGGCTTTTAACTCCCAGAAAACACTCACATGCTCTCAATCCTCCCAGAAACTTTGATTTACATCGCCTGGGCAGGCTGCTCGCAGCGTGATGTGGCAGGGGGGAGCAGAGGCTGTGTAAGCACTGAGGTGCTGGGTTTTGGGGGTTTTTTTTTTCGCACAGAGGGGGTAAATATTGAAGCTCTGCAAGTGCTGGAGCAGTCAGGGAAGTCCCCACTTCAGCGTGGTGACAGCACCTCGGGGACGGGGCCCTTCTCCTGCGCTGGGCTCTTCAGCTGCTCTCGCTGTTTGAGTGCTCTCCTGGCCTTCCCCTCACATCAGCTGTGCCAAACCTTGAGTGGAACCATCTGACAGAAGCTGGAAGTGTATCAAAGATGGGATCTGAGCACAGCAATTCGGGCCTCAGCTGCAGGCCAGAACCACCATCTGCTCAACGTGTCCCGGCCTGGTCCTTCGCCGCTGGGTGAGGGCCGTGCTCAGCATCCCTGAGCGTCCCAAGGGAGCCCAAAAACCTGATTTTTTTCCCCCCACTCTGGGGAAAGATTCTGGGTTTTTATGGATGTCAGAAAGAGGAGAAGGAACTCCCATGTTGCACAGCTCGTGGGAATAGCAGAACGTGGTCAGGGCACCAGAGGGATCAGTTTATAGGGAGGAATTAGAGCTTGGATCTACAGCTTGGCTCGGGGAGGTGGAGGAGCGGGCAGAAAAGCAGCCTGGAAGGATTCCAAGGGTGTGAGCGCAGAGAACTGAGGTGGAATATGTGGAACTGGACTTGGAGGTGTGACTGGGAGCACAGGAACCATAGGGAAGAGGGAAGGATGGTGCAGCACGAGGTGAGCAAGATCAGCCTCTGGCCCAGTCTCACATTGTTGCCATGAAAAACCAGAAAACAGGGATTTTTAATTTAGCTAACTGCTTCATTTATTTTGTTGAAGTGCCATTAAACATCACCATTTCTTTCCAGCTGGTTTTGGAACTTCCAGAAGAATCACACAGAGTTTTTGTACGCCAGCCCTCTGCGCAACACCATGAATTGTGCAGTTTTAGGAGCAGAAGTAAATACAGATATTAAACCAGAGGATATGGAAAAATGACTGGTTTTTCCACAATAAATTGGCAAGGAGGCAGGATCCATACTCTAAAAGATTTTAGTCTCCAACATGTGTGATTGTGGAATCTCATCTATTTTTCATCTCTGACTGCCCAAATCTCTGCTGGCGCAGAAAAGAACTCTCCGAGAATGGCTACACTTTATCTTAGCCCAGAGTTATTCCTTAAAAACCTCTGCACGTTCTTACGTCATGCCCTGGGAAGCTGTCACTAATTAGGGACAGATGAGTCAATCCAGATAAAATTAAATCCTGATTCAACTTTTGCCCCAGTTTCTCCTTTCCTGCCGCCCTCAGGAGCCTGCAGTGCCTGACTTGTTCTCATGGCTTTGGTTGTGTTTTGGTGGCTGGAATTCTTTGGGAATACAGGAGTGGGATGCTTTTTGTCCTATCTGGAAGAAAAGCTGTGCTTGTTTCAGGATGGAAACCTCAGACTCAACAAGCCTCAAGGGGAGGTGAATAGAAACCAAAGCTTTACTCTGCTGCTGCTGCTGCAAAGAAAAAAATCAATTTGCATTAATCAAAAACCTCTTAAGAGATTTCCAACGTGGTTTTTCCAGACTCAAGGAGCTTTGCAGGCAGAGGATTCCCACTGGCTGGGTCGGAGTCTCCGCTGGCATCCATTTGGGGTGTCTAATCCAACATATCTCCCACTGATATCCACCAAAGCTCCTCTCTTGGAGGTTCCTTCATCAAACCCAGTCACCTGCGGTCCAAGGAGCGTGTGCCTGTGGAATGACATCCAAGGGAAAACTTGGCATGTCAGCAGAAGGACATTTAGAGCTGATTTGTGGTCGGGTGTGCAAGTGGAAAATTGGCTTCGCGGTGTTGAGATGGACACCAGCAGCTTTTCCCTCAGCCAGGCTGAACCCCCAGGCTTCCTGAAATCCATTTATCAACGTGCTCCCAACCTCCTTGGGAACGAGCTGAGGGCAATTCTGCATTCCACAAACTTTCCTCTCCCACTGCTGGATTCAAGGAAAGCTCCATTCACTTCCCTGACCAGGATTTGCTCCTCCACAAATCCCTCAAGCAAATATCCACAGCAATCTTCCCTTTTGGGAAGGTTGAGGAGTTTTCCTGAACACCCAGTACAGGTGACAGTCCCATGGCAAATCACTTTTACCAGCTGGTTTCCAACACCTTCGTTTCCTAACAGGGAAAACTGGATATTTTTCCCACAAAAGCATACGTAAATCTCATTTCTGGGTTGGTTTTTTTTTTTGCTAAGACATTTCTTTTGCTGCGTCATCCCCCTCGGAGTGTTTGCAGGTTGGGACAGAGAGTTGGAGAGAAGGGTTCAGAAGGAGAACATTCCTTTACGTCCTGATGTACGCACGAGCCAAAGTTTGACTGGTGTGATGTTCACAACCAGGATGACTCAAAAAATCATAAAACTGAGATATTTCCTACTCGGGCATCATCATGGAGACTTGGTGGGAGCTGGTGGTGGCTGAAGCCTTCTTGATTTCCCTACAAAAAGCCCTTTTGGAGAGGGAGGAGAGCTCCAGGACTAAAACCAGAACCCAAACAGCCCATTGTAAACAAGGTGAGAAGCAGAAAGTTCCCTAAACCATCTCTGGCTCCTGCACATCTCCGACAGATCCTCTTCCTAGAGTTTAGCAGGACAGCCCCTGGTTAGTGGGACAGCACCTCGGGATGGGACTCTGGTCCTTTTTAGGGCTCTTTTCCATAGAAATTTCCAGCTGAGAAAGACATTAAATCCCCAGTTTCCACCACTCTTCCCTCTGGGAAGAGGATCTGTCGGAGATGTGCAGGAGCCAGGGACGGTTTAGGGAACTTTCTGCTTCTCACCTTGTCTGCAATGTTTGGGTTCTGGTTTTAGTGCTGGAGCTCTCCCTCCTCTCCAAACGGGCTCTGCTTTTTGTAGGGAAAGCAAGAAGGCTTCAGCCACCACGAGCTCCAGCCAAATCTCCAAACAAATCTGTTTGAAGGTTCCTGGTCTGCAAGTGATTAATCCAAGGTGGAGGGGACAGAGAGAGAGAGAGAGAGAAAAGGGGGAAATCAAGATAAGGAAACCCGTCTCGCAGGGATACTGCAATTATTCCGGGTTTGATTTATGAACTCTCGGGCCTCTTTGCAGCGTGTTCATCTCGGGTTTGTCTGTGGTGAAAAAAGCGCCTTTCAACAAGGAGAAACTGAAGCTTGGGCCAGGCTGTCACAAATGCTTTCATTCTCGTGATGGCCTCAAAGACCAGCAGAAAATACTCAGTCCCCAGGCACAGGGCTGCAGCCAAGAGGGAACCAGACACGATCTCCATGGACCCAAGGCAACCAGAGATTAAACACCATCCTGGGGACACATCCAGCAAGGGCTCTGCCTAGGAATGAAATCAATTCGAGTGTTTTCAAAACACCCTCCACAAAATATCTTGGCTTCCTCGTTGGCGAGTCGAGTGAAGAGCACCAGGAGCGCGCGGGAACGTGGCCGCCACGACGGCGTCGAATTCATTCTGAGGATGCTTTTTTTGCATGGAAAGCCTTCCACAAAAAGCAGAGCAGCGCCGGGATGCGCAGGCTCCGTCCCTGCCGGGGCAGTGAGCAGCTTTTCCATGGCTGGAAGGAAGGGATCCAAGCTCCAGGTTCCAGCCCTGCCGGCTGCAGGAGAGGGGCGGCCTCAGCTCGTTACCTGTGCCTTCCCCTCCCTCTCCCGGCACCAGGGATGCGGGAATAGGCACCAGGGATTTGGGAATCGTGTCCCAGCCACTGGTAAAGCCATCGGAGGGGATGGTTCAGCGCCGGGGCAGCTGTTCCAGCCTCCTGTCTCAGATGCTCCTAACGCAGAGCTCAGATTTTCCATCCGTCCCTCCAAGCTCTGCTCCCTGTTTCGGGGTCTGGCGCTCCGTCCCTGCTCCGAGCCCGATGTCAAACCTCTGTGTCACAGAATATTGAGAAAAGCTCCAGCCAGACTTCCTCCCTCGATAATTTTCTCGGTTCGGAGGGATTTTGCTGCCGTGTATTTTGTCACCAAATCCTGGCATCCTGTTGGTGATGCCATGGGCAGGAAGCAGATTGTTCCCAGCCAGGAACAGAGGATGAGGGGATGAACACCCAGCCTGGCACATTCCAGGGCTCACCAGCAGAGCCTGGAGGGTGAATTTCGGCAGAGAAGGCCAGGCTCCTGAAGAGGGAGGCTTTGAGGCCATCCCTACCACCCAGGGAGAATCCGCATGGAAAAGGAATACTTTTTTTTTCCTCCATCACTCCTAAAGTGCTGGCAGCCCACAGGGTGGTCCAGAAGGATGGGAGCACATGGGTTAAAAGCAGCCCTGGCTCCACTAAAACTGATTGCAAAACCCCCTCTGGCTCCCGTGAAGCAATTTTCCCACCACCCTCACCAGTTCTGCCTTCCCAGAAAGGTGAAGGACGCGCTGGGGAGTTCCAGTCAGAGCCGTGCAGGGAATGCAGATGGGTTATTAGGAATCCGTGCCGGTGCTCCTGCAGCAGCCTCAGCCCTCCTGCGGCCCTGCCTTGCAGCTTTGTTCCCGAGAATCCTCCGGGGAGCTCATTTAAAAAGCAGCAATGCTCACCAAAGAAATGATGTTCTGTCTCCTGCGAGCTGGGAAGTGGAGGGAAAAAACAGGAGACCTTTGAGAAAGGCAGAGACCCATCGAGTCAGGGCACAGGGACTGTTGGCTGCAGCAAAGCCAGTATCTTACCTCTGGATTTGCTGCTGGCTCTGCCCCAACACTCTCCAGAGAGCTCCAGTTGTCATATTTTTGGTTAAGGCTGCAGGCTCCCCCTGCAAACCTGGGCTCAATTATTTGGGTGCAGCAGGCTGGAAGTTGACCTGCAGGTGCAAAGAAAAATGTTAATAAACCGATTGCGTCTCTCCAGCAGAGGAACAGAAACAAAACCTGAATCAGGCACCATTTGGCTGCGAAAAAGTTTGCAGAGCAGAGGTGTTTGCAGAAGCACAGGGAGTAACGGGAATGATTAAGAAATTAGAGTTGTCTTTGCTGAGACGACTTAGAAATAAATGCATAAATTAACGGGAGTTTGATGAGAAGTTTTTAATCATTTTTGCAGACAGCTGTGCACTGACAGCAGCTCTTTGCTGTTCTTCCTGCAGAAGTGACTGGGAAAAAAACCCGTGTCAGTTCTGATGCTAGGATGCCGCCGAAGGGGAATCAGGGTGTGAGGGGAAGGCTCTGGGAAGTGAACACATTTATTCAGGATGAATAAACCCCTTGTGGTAAACGGATTCCTCTAATCCCCCTCTCTCGTGGTGTAACTCCTCCGACGGTATCAGATCTTTGCTAGAACCAGCAATTTTTCCTACCAATTACCCAGCAGTTCCAGCCCATCTCCCTCTGAAATAACAGGCAGGGCATTCTTGCCAGATTCCAATCGGATGATAAGGGAATTTACTGCTGAGATGATCGCTGCAGCCCGGGTGATGAATGGGCTCGCAAGGATTTTAGGGCATTCTTTCCCCACACTCCTTTTTGTGCCCGTGGCTGCAGACTGGCTCCTGCACGGCCTCAGTTTGCTTGTAGGGGCTTATTTCTGCACGAGGATGGGCATTTTTCTCCAGGTTTTATTCCTCCTCTGTCTCTTCTCGCTCGGAAAACGAGAGAAGGACAATTAAATCCATCACAGGGACGGCGCTTTTGATGGGGTTTGTTGTGCTTGGCACCCTGTCAGCAGCGGGGCCTGCGATGAAAAAGGTGCACGTTTAAGGGGCTTTAATCATTGCCGGAGAGCCGTGGAGGGTGTTAAAAATGAGCTGCTCTGCTTCTGAAGCTGCTGAGGAGATGCAGTTTGAAGATGCAGGGCTCCCCGCTGCTGCTCAGCTCCAGGATTTGGGTTGTTCCCTCCCCTTTCCTAGAAATGAGCTCCGTGTGGCTTTACCTGAAGCTGTTTAACAGCAAACGTGGACCAAAGGGGAAGATTCCCCAAATAAATTTGGCTGGTGGTAAAGCAGTTTGGCATCTGAAAGGCTGGTCCAGCCCGTGGCTGAGGTCAGGCTTTTTAACAATCCCAAACATCAGGAGCCCCTTTCCTTCACCCAGCCCGGTTTAGAGCAGTGACAGTGGCAAGAAGCAAAGCAGGGCCAGGGAAATCCCCAAATTGCTGCTTCTGCTGGAGAGGAAAAACAATCTGATGGCTTTCAGCAGCCCTCCAAAGCCTGGACACCTCGAGACAGCCCCAGCAGACCTTCCCAGACAGCTTTTCTCTCCAAGCCAAACCCTTCAGTGTCCTTTTCTCATTAAGGATCATCTGTTGGATCACTCTGAGGGAGCAGTGGGATGTCCGGAGCTGTCGCTGCCATCTCACACCAGCCAGTGATCTGTGCCTGTCACGCTCCAAGAGAAGAAAACAGCTGAGGATGCAAATTTATGGCTTATTTATGAAAAAAAACCTCTGATATTTTAAAAATCTGGGGCTGTACCCTGATGGTGCCCTAACGAGGAAGGGCAGAGGGCACTTCCCAGGGTTTACAACCAGCTGGAAGGTTGAACCCTGGCTGTTTTTCCCATTCCCAGGGATGCAGTCAGAGTTACCACGCCTTCATGTCATTAGAAACTGGGTGGATTTTTGGGTTTGGGCAAAGAAAGGCAATTTCCCAGTGGAAGTGCTGCCCCTTGGCCTGGCCCTTCCTTCGCTCAAGGATGGTGCTGTTCGTGCCTGGTGCCCTGCAGCTCTGCCAAGGCAGAATTCCTCAAAAGTTATCCAGTCTTATGGTGGGAAGGAACACGAGTTAGATCTGGCTTTTATTTTCAGCTGTATTTTGGCTGGGTTTGCTTTTGCCTCTGTAGGTGGGTCAGGGCAAGACACAGTCAGTGAAAAGCCCCCCAAAAATCTGTTTACAGTCAAAATTCAGGGGGAAAAAAGTGCGTGTCTGGAAAACCCTTCATTTCTTTAGGTGCTAAACCCCTCCTGTCCCAAAGATTAAGTCAAATGCAAGCCTTGGTGGTTGAGGAAGCAACTGCACCTCTGGAAATCTCCCCAAAAAGGCATCTCAGCATCATTTCCATCAGAAACCCACCCCAGCTCCTGGGATTGCTGCAGGGATCGACCACCTCCAAGCTCTGGTGGTTTCTCCCTCCCTCCTGGCTCCTGGGTGATTTGGGATCAGTCAGTCCATCTCTTTGTGCTCCTTTTCCCCCTGCAGGCACCCTGATCTCCTATAGCTCTGCTCTAGAGAACAGGCAGCGGGAGGAGCACTGCTCTGCCAGGTTCAGCTGCCTGAAACTCGGAATACTGAATTTTAGGGATCATCAGTCTCCTCCAGCTGGGCCTCGTCTCCAATATCTCACCAAGAGAAAAGTCCGAGGTGTTTAAAAGCAAGAGCCTTTACTGAATTTATAGAGATGCAGATTTTCCTGTATCTAAAACTGACCAGGGAGCAAATGTTTGATCCGGGTTCAGCCTTCCCCCGCTCTACTGGAAGACACTCACATTTGGGGCTCTGCAGTCTGGATCTCATACACAGCACAGCATTAATAGATGTTGGAAAGGGTTGCTACAAGCTATTACTGAGGCGAAGTAAAAGAAATCAGATGTTTATGTCCAATTATGCTTTTGTACAGAGCCGTGGCCAGGGGAGAGCAGAGACAGCAAAAAGGAAAAGTGCCTTTTTCCATTTGGGGACGGCGGCGAGATGGACGGATAAGGATGAGGAGAGAAGGCACCAGGGGCTCAGGTTTCCCTCGCATCCCTCTGGCAGAGCAGTGCAGAGAGCAAACAAATCCCAAATCTGCTGACTCTGCCTCAGGGAAGGCTAAAGGGGTTTTGCTGTGGTGCCTCTGTCGAGTTTTGTGTCAGGAGAGGAAGTGCAAGCCCTCGGTGACACCCGTGCCCCACCCGTGGCACGGGCAGCAGCCCCTGCTCTGCTCCCTGTTGGCTGCAGCAGCAGTAAATCAACTTTCAGACACTTTGCTCTACTTCTCCATCCACCCTCTGGCTCTGTAACCCACCCTGCAGGCACCGAGATCTCCAGCAAAGCAGAGAAGGTTCATCTTCCACCGTGACCCTAGGGTTGGCAACATTTTTCTGGGGCCAAATTTCTGTGGGCACACCTAGAGCAGCTCCATCCAAACCCCCTAACAGAGCTTCCCCAGGCAGTCGTGGTGCTGAGCCAGATCCCACCAGGAGTGCTGGCCATGCCCAGTGTCCCTCATGGCACCCAAACCCAGGCACAGAGCCACCCGTGCCCCTGGGGAGCAGGACTGGTGCGTCACTGGGCAGAAAGGGACAGGCCACCAGCAGAAAGGGACAGGCCACAAGCAGAAAGAGACAGGCCACCAGCAGAAAGGGACGAGACACCAGCAGAAAGAGACAGGCCACTAGCAGAAAGGGACAGGTC